>JALBCR010004362.1:0-469633 GCA_030710515.1 Abscondita cerata
TGTTGTGCTTCCAGTTCGATTTACGTATTGCTATATCAACGTCTGTATTTTGAAAACGCGTTGATCGATTTTCTTAAAATTTCTGACATGTCAAGCAAAATTATTGATCTCGCATTTATGTGTAATCCGATAATAAAAATTTCCAGGACCGGACTTTCCGGTTTTTCTCTTAGTTTAAAGAAGAAAAATGTAGCACGCCACTGGTTTTCCAAATATTGGAATCATTTTTCACATTCCCAATCAATTTGGAAAAAGAAACATCTATGTTTTCTTCTCCGACGCGTCGTTTCCGCGAAAAAAATAAAATCAGTGGATATCTTTCAAGAGCTCATTATCGAAAAACTTCCAGGTGACAATAAAAACGTAGTGAACAATGAATATTGTCATGGCGACAACGAGCAAAATTAATACCGCAACTGGCAAAGAGGTTTGGTATCGTTGTCTTCACCTGAACTTCAAAAAACACTTGACTACCATATTAATTTTGAATTTTTTCAGAAGCCTGTATATCGGAAGCAACGCATTTCCGGACATAGATTTATTATCTCAAATCTAATCTGGAGTTTCTCTATGTACCCTTGAAATATTGCCACCCTTATCTGAGACACCCTAATATAATTTGTTCATATTTGTGCCTCATTTACTTGTTTTCTTTGATTATTTAAGAACTAAGAATGTCAATCACAAATAGAGGTGGATTATGCTTACTGGGGACACCACTTAAAAAAGCCATCTTCTACTCTACCTCGAAGGCGGTGTGGAAAGAGTGTACGTTTCATGAAACATAAACATTACAACCTTTTAAATTAAATTTTCTTAAAACTATTGGTTTTACAAAAAAAAGTATATGTTTTTGTTGTGTTACTCCAAGCTTCAAATTTAATAAATATTATTTTCAATAAAAATAACTTACCGAGATAATCGCGAAAAGTCGTTTTTGTGACTTTGACCCCGAGTAAAATTTTAGCGGCACACATATCATTGAGGACTTTTGGGATTATATTTAAAACCACAAGAGAGAATTCATAAATCTAGCTTTCCCCTAATTTTCCAAAGTTCAGTCTTTTTTTTGTCTTTATTCCTGGACTATAATATTTTGTAAAAAACACAACTTACATCACAATATTAATTATATACCTATTAGTTACTGCTTTTTCTTATACACTCTGTCCAAGATGAGAATAGACAGCATAGGGATCCTAAAAAGTTGTTGATTGTTTCTCCGAGATGAAATGTTGGATTAAAAATTTGAAAGAGCCATTTTCAAAATACTAAAGTGTGTTTAGATTTTAATATATTTAAAATAAGCAAAAAATAGATTTTTGTAAAATCTCGAAAACGAAAAATATTATTAATATTTTTGCAATTTGAGCAACCTTGTATCTTCTACCGTTTTCAAGATCTCCATGCTGTTCAGTCTTATCTTGCCCACATTGTATATAAAAATGAATCCTATTTCTCTTTGTCCTCCATAACTTGAGAACGATTTTATTATATTTTATCTAACAGTTTTTATGGAAGGTTCGTAAGGAAAGAAACATTAAAAAAATTCCTCAAAAACTTCAAAAATTTCAGAAAACTTAAGCGCGTTTGAAAGTTCTCGCGTCGCCAGGTTTTGAATTTGTTAGGTGCTTTTTAGAAATAGGCATTTTCGAGCTGAAAATTTAATTAATGTGGATATCAAATTTAAAACAATTTTTGAGAAGTGTTGTTCATTGTTAGTTCATCGCAATCACGTCTTACATTAAAATATTCATTTATTTTTAATATCGATTTTTAGTAAGGGTTAAAAGTGGCATAAATAGATGTAGCTTAAAAATTAAGCCCTTCGATGATGTTGCGTCGGTGGGTTAAGTTAAATTGGCGCCATTGGTATCGCCACCAGAACCACTACATTTATTGGTTTCCGAAAATCAGTCAAATTCTAAAAATTTTTGATTCTATACAGCAGCTTCCCAATGACGTCATTTGGCATATCAGAAGTTATCTGAGAATATATGTAAATTTAATGGGAAACAATAAATTTTTACCATCATGTGGCCGGTGCAAAATACGTTAGCAGGTTGACATGGTATAAAGTACGATGTTAGTTAGAATTGCCAAAAGTTACCGGAAGTGAGTATGTTCATTTTTATTTTAATTTTTTAAATAGGGGAAGGGTAGTGCTGCCAATGTATTTTGCCAGCCACATGGTTGTACAAACACTTCGCTATAAAACTACCTATATTACATTTATTTAAAAAATATATCATATATTCCTTATTGCCAACCATGGAAAGTGACTATAAATTTTTGAAAACATGGTAAAACGCGAATAAAAGAACGCGGAGTTTATTTAAAAAACCCTACTCCTACAGAAAGCCCTACAACAGTATAGGGAAAAGTAAAAAAGCATTTAGATAAGTGTATTTTGTTTGATATCTGCATAGAAAGTGGCTGGTATTGAAGACGTTACGAAGTTAGTGAAGGTTCCACTTTTGTTTATTACTTTCGCTCACACTAATTTAGACTCTTAATTGACAATTTTATTGTTATGAAAACGATGCTTAGTCGATCCATCAAAACAATTTGATTGATTGATTTATTATTTTGCAAAAAGAATTTCAAATAAATATTGCCGAACCAACGCCCAACACTTAGAGGTAAGGTCGTTTTCATTCACTTGAATTGCATCACGCATGTTAGTTATACAGCACTCTAGCGGTTATAGAGATACCAAAAATATTTACAAAAATTATTCTGACAAAATCAAAAATGTAATTTTAGATCTTTAATAAAGATGTGGGGCCACAATAAAACACGAATTCAAGTAATTCAAACAAAACGTTAATAAAAATGTCAAACAAACTCTGAGACAAGTTATATTAAACTAAAAAAAACTCATTTATGCAATTGAATGGCACGATCCACTCAACTTTTGAAAAACATTATGAGCGTTATTATTTTGAAATAAAAAAAAACTCGACGACACCTCCGCGCGTCATACTTTATAATTAAAAATAAATTAATTATTGTACCATTGGTTTGCAAAAATAATTACTTTTTTAATTTTTAAGGTGCGGTAAATACACTTACCCATAATAATTATAATTCAACAGCTCACCTGCAACAAATAAAATTAAATTACAAATTGAAAATAAAATTAATATTAAATTTTGTTGTGCGAAAATGATTTCGACCGAGTTTAGTAAACAATCGTTTTACAAAATAATAATGAAAAAAAAATGATTTAAGGTCAATTTCGGTTTTTAATTTAAAACGTCAGTTAGAGTGCTGCGTGAAAATTAAAATTAAAAATAAAAAAAACTCTTCTATTTTCATTTGGAGCAATCACAATTCTCTCATTCTAAAAGCGATGGAACTGAAAACAAACTGCAATTATCTTGTGGAAAACCACTAATGGAACCGGTTTAAGCTAATGTGTCCGTTGGAGTTGGCGATATCACCCTTTCCCTACATTATTATTATAATTCTATGTGCATAAATGGCATCCGACGAGTTTAAGGGATAACATCATCATCGTAGAACCAACATTCCATTATTTCAGCGCCAAGTAAATCTCGGATTATTGGATCTGGTGTTTTCACGCGGTCGAATCGTTTTATTTCTCGAGGCTTTTCCAATTATCTGCCTGGCTTGTTAGGTCGTCGCACAGATGTTTTCAAAAACCAAGAAGAGCCACTCATTACAGATGGCGCATTTTCGTTTTTTTTTACACACAAAAAATTACTAACCGCGCTATTAATTAAGGTCGAGTGTTTTCGCAAATGGTGTTCTTTCAGTTCGAGGGCCCCTTTTTCGGAATTTTAAAACATTCGTGCCTTGCCAGTATAATGCTAAGCAAGATAAATCGATAGTGTCAAATGATGTTATCTTTTGTATATTTCCTTGTTAAGGGTCGCGTAGGGTAACTTTCATGGGATGAACTTGACATTTACTGAAGGGAATAGAATAGATCGTGTTCGCAGTATCGTATGTTAAATTGATGATTAAACTCGAGTACATAATTTATTGGCGTGTTTGCGGATAATTATGGTTTAATGTAGAAACATGTTTCAGGATTTTTCGCCCACAATAAAACTTGGCCCATTTCAATATCGATCAATCACTTTGCGGAATACATCAGTGACAGTTACTGTAATAAAGTTTAAAATGAAGAATATTAAAGTGTGTCAAAATGAAACTCCACGTCGCATTTGTCAGCATGAAAAAAGAAAGGTACGAAGTGTTATTATATAGACAGAACTTTTATTAAAAATGAATCTCGAGTTCATATTTTCAATTTAAACCTAATACTTCTTGATGAGTTTTCTTCACTATACTCAAAGTTATCTTTAATAGAATGAAATTTATGAGGCGAAATTTAATTTACTATTATTTTAAAAGGTTTCTTATAATATCTCGCTAATTTAATTAATTTATAATTATATTTTCTTAGAACGAGCAGTAGATTCGTTTTGCTTTAATTAATTTCTTTGTGTCAATAACAACTTTTGTTTTTTCTTGAGTCAAATACAAACTTTACCTAACGACTTTTGCAATATAATTAAAATTTTATTACTGTAATTAAATTTAATTAAACTTAATTATATTAATTTGATATTGAAAACTTGTTTAATTCATGTTATTTATGAAAAGCATATTAAAATCGATAGTTCACTACATATGTAAAAAAAAAAATGTTTTGACACTGAGAAAAAAGAAATTATAATAATCAATACGAAAATATATAACATTTAAAAATTACAATTTAATTAAAATTTATTTTTTAAATTTAAACTCATTAAGACATTAAACATGGACGACGTTCGATTTTTTTAAAAACATTAAACCTGAAAACAACAAATTTTTTCTTGCGGTTTTGTTCATTTCCAAAATAGCATCAAATGTCATTTAATCCTTTTTCTTTTGGTTTTTCAGTGCGCCTCTTCAACTTTAGTAATGCATTTATTTAATACTCTCTTTCATAATAGAACAGAATATAGTTTTAACAGTTATTTAGAGTTTTAGCTGTTTTTGTTAGAGTTATTGCGCAGATCTCAACGTTTTATTAGAAGAAACGATATTGTTTATATTTATATTTTATTATTTATATTATCGATAACTCTTAAAACTATTCTGGTTCTGTGTCTTATATTATAATAGTAGATTAGATTATGTAACAAGGTTAGAATGAAAATTCGATACGAGTGGAAGATTTACTGATTTCACGATATTTTATTGATTTTATAAAATTTAAAATTAATACTTGTCTCAAAACATTCATTTAACTTTTTTGTATATACAGAGTGGAACAAAAAGTCTGGAAACGCTCTATTATCTCACAAATGGGTAGTACGAATTGTACAACATTTTGGATAAGTATATTTTGGGATACGAAGATTCCAGATTTGACATCTGCAATGTTGCCAGATTTACCGTTTTTCTGATATTATTACTAACTTTGGTTTTTTAAATAGATCACCCCGTATATTGTATTATTATTGGAATGTCCCCTTCAATACGAGTTTAACCATAATGTAACACTGAATATTTGATAAAGTCAGTAAGGTCTTAAATTAAAAAAAACCGTCCGAGCAAAATAGAATTCAAGTAATTAAATCTGGCAACATTGCAGATATCAAATCTGGAATCTTCGTATCCCAAAATATATTTATCCAAAATGTTGTACAATTCGTACTACCCATTTGTGAGATAATTGAGCGTTTCCAGACTTTTGTTCCACTCTGTATAAAGTTTGCATATTTACAATCTTCTCAAATTGAGTAATGAGCAAAAATTGTCTCTGTGTCTCTGTAGTTGGTACGCTGCTACGTCCGCGTTGTCATTGGCTACCAAGACAGCTGTGTCGTCAGCAAAAGTTTCCATCAATGTATTTGGTGTATTTGGAGCGTTTGCTGTTTATATGAGGTATATAAGTGGACCCAACATGCTGCCCTATAGAATTGCTGAGTTAAATTTTGATACAAAGTAGTTCGATTGACTTGGAAAACCCGTTCACTAATCATTATGATTTTAAAATTAAGTAGAGTTAACTTGAGAAGTGTTGTTTTAACTTATAAAGAAGGCCCATATGCCAAACCTTATCTAGGACCTGTTGTATGTCTAAAAACGTCGCTGCACAAACTTTTTTTCCTCAAACATTTCCATAATTATTCGATGGCTTTATTGAACTGTTGAATGACCTTCTCGAAAACCAAATTGAGAGGAAGAAATTATATTGTTTAAGTCAACTATTTCATTGATTCGTTTAAGGAGTAGTTTCTCAAAGATTTTGGCTAGGAGATGAAGAAGACTGATTGGTCTATAGAACAAGCTTTCTGAGGGAGGTTTCTCAGACCTAGCTAACATAATGATATGAGCAAACTTCTAATGCAGGGGAAAGTAGTATAATCGCAAGATCCTGTATATATAGTCGTTAGTAAAACCATTGCTTTTCTGTGAAAAACTATTTCACCAACCATAAGATTATAGACTTCAATTTGTGAAAACTGTTATGTGCGGATTATGAAAGAAGAAACTCAATTCTGCTTTTTTTCTCTTTGGTAGCTAAATAGACCAAGTAAAAATAATTCATCAGACTCATCTGGTATTGGTTGCACTTCAAAATGATTGACCCAGATTTTATGTTAGAGCTACAATTTTAATAATGTTCTCAATGTCACTTAGGTGCTTTTGCTTCTGACTCTCCATTTGACATTGACAGTCTAATTATTTCAGTGAGCATAATTACAGAATTTTACTTGTCACTGAATGGAAATAGATGCAAAACCCATACGAAGCAAGTCTTTTAAAATAAATATTCTATATCAAGGGCGAGAATGTTTTCTTTCTACGATTAAAATGATTTCAGAATTACTATATTCCGCTAATAGACGTGGAGAAATAAATTTATGTTAGAAACATTTGTCGTCAATTTATACTATTATACTATTGCTATCTCGGTAACTAAAAGAACTACAAGGTTCGTCAAGTTAGATAAAATGTGCAGTTTTTAGGAGACATTGAAAATCAGTTTTTAGATTTAAAAAATAAATAATAAAACTTAAATTTTATTTTTTACTATTAAAATACACACAAATATAGACATGTAATACCGGTACATCGTTAAAATCAGAAAAAAGTTTTTTGAAATAGAATAAAAAACACAGGTCTGTATTTAAAAAAGTAAGTTAATGGTAATATCTTGAAAAATAGACGTGGCAAATTTTATTAAAATAATACCAAATTGAAGAACGTCAAAATCCAATAATATTTTTTTTACAAATTTTCTGTAAAAATTATACTTTTGAAATATTTGATAAAATACTTTTAAGCAATTTTTCGAAAAACCCCGTAGCCCGGAAAAGATTGTTTTAAATCTGAAATTTTCGATATCCACCAAAAACTACACATTTTGTCTAATTTGACCAACCTTGTAGTTCTTTTAGTTACCAAGATAGCACTAGTAGCCAATGGAAATTAGGGCAACCTGTATATTATAGTATATTATATTCATTAGAGCATAGAAACCACAACCGTTTTCTCATCGCATGAGAAAATTAAATACAAGTCACGAATTGATTAAGCTATTTAGCGCACGCAATTACCATTATTTTAGAAGCCATTTCATTTAAAACAACTTTTTGAACTTTTCAGAACATTAATTATTAGACGTATTGATTAGAAACTAAAGGATAGTGCAATGCTTTTTGGACTATTTTAATAACTAAACTTTGCGGACCTATGGGGGCGAATTAGGTAGTAAGTTCAATACATATTTGTTAATATAAATAATATCAAAAAGCTTATTTACAAAAGTTGTAGAGATGCTCAAGCTTTTACAATAACATTATTTAAATTAACAAGCAATAGGTACAAAACAATATTGCGCCATTCACGTAAAATTAAATACATTCAAAATAATACGTTTTTAATGGTTAAAAAAATTAAAACAGTCGTTGACTTCTGTACAGTAAATGACCAATTACAATAGATATAAGTTTAGAAGTAAATTGTAACGAAGGGTAAGTCGATATATAAATGAACAGTGTTTAAATAAAATTGTCTTAGAATTGAATAACTGAATTACAACTATAATACTAAAGAAAAGATTTCCGGGGATTGCAATTCAAAAATCAAAATTAACAAACGTCAAATAACAGACACGAGCTTGGTACAAAAGAAGCGAATTAGTTCAAAAATTGTAGTTTGCACAAAATTTGAACAAATGCCATAATTCAAAAGGACGGCTGCACAAACTCTCTTAACATCCAAAAATCGTGTGGCTTTGTAGATGAATAACGACGTAGAAGAAAATATGTTTTTTTATAGACACTAATGTATTATGACACACTGACTTTAGTGTCTTACTATACTACACAATTTTCTATGTTCAATTAGAAAGAGTTCATTGGTGTTAACTGTGCAAGGCTGTTTAATCGACATAGAAATACCTGTTGCTCAAATTAATTGTGTCAAAATATATGTTTGTACATCTACTCCCGAGCAGTGGTGAAGAATTCATCACGATGTAGTGAGGGTTGTAGTAGGAGTTATTCAAATGTACCTGGAACCTCTTGCACAACTGGTGATCGTGTCTTTTAATGCAGAATATGGTCTTAGATTAAACATTTTCGATGACTTACGACCATCGGAAACGCTGATGCTCCATTGATTCCTGTCGCTTAGTGGTACTTTAATTGCTAGTTGATGATGATTACAAACAGTAAAAACAGTTCAAATTTTAGTTAGAAATTTTCGTAATTTTATTTTAAAACAGTTACTAAGTGCTCCCTCGGGAAAAAATGCGTCCCAGATATGGGTCGTACCGGGGAAATGAAATACCCGTGGCGGTCAAAACTAAGAAAGCAACGTTTAACCGAAATGAGTGGCGGAGAAAAACTCGACAACCCGTCCGAGGCGTGCGTGTCAAATAACTCCCCGCTTAAAATAAAATATGTCAAAGTTTAAAACAAAGGGATTAGTATCCCAGGTGGGTAGAGAAAATGACTCTCAATCCCAAACTGACAAATCGGTCAGTCTCAAGGATTCCGAGAAAGGCAAAAATTTTGACAAAGTTAAACAATGCTACATATAACTATAAAAGTAACAAAGACAACACTACCAACGATGTGGGATTTATCATAAATAAGAAAATCAATAAGCATATACAAACAACTAAAGATATATCAGACCGAGTAGCATATATGTAAGGAAACGTTTCCACAGTTTCACCTTTTGAAAACCGTAACTTTACATTCCGTAAGAATGTGAATCGGGGTTTGCTCCGACACGTAGCAAAATCTACATGTCGAGTTAGTTGTCACACCAATCATTGCCAAGTCGTCAGCAAACCCGTGAGAATTCTTAGGTGGTCCCCGCTGACTGCTAACTAATCCCTGTGTTCTTTACCGGCGAAGTCACCTAGTACCCCTACAAATGGCGTGGCTGCTCTTTTTCCTAGCAAGGGCGTCCAACTGCTTGTTGCCAGGAACACCAGAATGTCTCGAGGCCCAAGCTAAGGTCACCTAATTAGATGCTCCCAGTTTATTCTGTTATTTTACAACTTCTACCATCCTTGAGCTGATGTCACAGCTGTTCAGTGCTGAGATGACCGCCTGGCTATTGTACATAGAATATTGATATATCTGCTGACATACGCCCGATCCAGGTTGAACTGCACGGAGTTTTCAATTGGGTGTACTGCTGAAATATACTGTTGTGCTTACCGACACGTACAGATGAAGAGATAGAAAATTTCTATAACGAAATAACAACTGCTCTAAAAAATCAAGGTTAATATTAATAATAAGAGATTGTAAAACCAAACTAAAAAGTAAGTGAAGAAGAAAACAAAATAGGAAGATATGGATTTGAAAAGACAGAAACGACAAACGATAGAGGACACACATTGACGAACAACCTGGAAAAACAACTTCCTAGCCATAAATTGTTTTTTTTTCAAAAACCGCACAAAGAAAATTGATATGGATAAGCCTTTAATACTAAGATAAACAACAGGATAAACAATATCCCTGTCAACAAAGCAAACCATTATAAAAGACGTTAAAGTTCTAAATCAGTTCTGTTCAGTTCCTATAATAAAGAGAATTCGGAATAAACAAGAGCTGGACATGGTAAAACTGAAACAAGAAAAGTGAACACATAAAAACAAAATAAACAAATTATTACCTAACACTACGAATTTTCATAAATTGAATAAGCTACTAACTGACACATTAACAAAAGCGGGGAAAGAAGTAGCACACACAAAAAAATAGAGAAAAACAATATTTATCCCAAGAAACCAAAGCTAAATAAATAAAAGACAAACATTACGAATGGAAAAACAGGATATAACAATATAAACATATCCATTGAAAATAATATCACAGAGACAAAGAGGAAAATGCAAGAAACAATTGAGAAGACATATGGATGTAATAGAAACTTACAATACAATACAAAAGATCATGCAATAACACAAAAATACTATTCCAATTTTAATAACACGAGACAGAACACCTCAAAAAAAAAACACTCACTAAATACAAATAAAAACAAAAATTGTCAATTCACAACCGAAAATCAACAAGAGTGAAATACGGAGAGCACTAAAGCAAATAAAAAACAACAATCATACTATTGAATAAACTACAGACTCATAACTGTACTTAACTCAACGTAATGTTCAACTACTAACAAACATACTAATAAACATATTAACATCCAAACAAAAGTACTAATTGGTTTTAAAAGAAACAGATCATATGATTACAGACAAATATCAAATACCAATTATATATGATATTCATGGACTTCGAGAAAGTCTTTGACAGCATCGAGCACTGGGCAGTAAAACAATCGTTACAAAATGGAAGAAATGATTACAGACAATATCGAACATATACGACAAAGCAGCAACAACTACTAAACTAGCAAGGGCAAACTAAATACATTAAGATAAAACGAGGTAAGACAGGGAAATACTATAACGTTTGAATTTTCAACCAAGCATTAGAAAACATGTTGAGGAACCTAAAATAGAAAAAGAGTATCAATATCTAAATCACTTACGGTACGCACTCGATATCTGAAAACAGAAGTTTTTTATCAATTAATACTCCCTGACCTGGCCTCAGAGTACGACTCTCAAGTGGACATTCACGAAGGAATACACATTAAAAATTGTTATAACACAATGATCTATGGAGAAACAAATGCTAAATATCAAATTAATTGGGTGAAAAAAAAACATCTAGATCCGTAACGAAACAAAAGTAAAAACTGTCTCTACATAAGTTGCAAAGATGAGAAATCCAGGATACCTTCAAACAAACCGTTGATGGAATAAGATAATTATACAGTGGGGAAGATGCAATGGTTAGACAATCTAAAAAAACATGCAGATCACTCAAGATAAGGAAACATGAAAAAAAGAAAAATCTTATTTTTTTAAATTCGAAAAGAGTGTATTTAAAGTACACCATATAATCAAACTATCAAAGCATTCTGGAAAAAGTTGACAATCATGTGGAAAGTGGATTTCAAGATAAAACTTAAAATCGCCATCAGTACAAGTTTTATAGCTATTTTTAGGTTTTAGTGGTTTCCTGTACCTTGACGCATATGCTTTTTCTAAGACAGACAATCCACAATTGCACGCGGTTTTGTCACCACACTATACAGGTTTATACTGATCTTCTGGGGCAACATACATAACACTTTACATCACAATAAAATATTATAAATGTACTATACGAATAAATAAATATACTAGAAGAAATTAACGCGGGCTTTGATATCTGTACGTGGAGACAAGCAGTAAGCCTCGATGAATGAGGACAGTGTAGTTTTGTGACGAATACGTGCGAGAGCGTCCTGTATTTTAATATACAAAGAAGGATGTCAAAAATTGAGCATAGCAAGCTTTAACGTGAACACGAGTACTTTGTTCTAGCACTGTTGAACTCAAATACTTGGACCAATGTGTTTCGGAATATGTGTGCGATTTCGATCGTTAACGCCTATGCCGTAATGAGGCATAAATGGGTTTTGCAATCGTCCCGTCGATTGTATACGGTGGTCATTGTTGGGTGATGGCGTTGATATCCATCAACGAAGCGATGCACTACTTCATCGAAGAGTAGTATTCAGCATACCTATGCCATATCTAGAATATTAATCATTTTTACTCTCAATTATGAAAGCTTTAAAATCTTATACCGAATGTTCAAAAACTAAAATTAAAACTAATGGTTTTTAGTGGCACTATATCGTTAAATTGGAAAAAAAAATTGATTTTGGTATATGCCATATCAAAATGAAGCTTAATGAGTACCTCAGATATATGTAAAAACAAAAAAAAAATTGATTAACAACTTATATCTTAAGGCCATTTAATTAAAAATCAATGCAGTATTCAATTTCCTATACTTTTATACTTCAAAACCATCGTATAACCACCCCACCTCTTTGTTAAATGATATGGAGTTTATGAAATAAATTGAGTTGAGTAAATAAACCCCTTTTTTAAAAGAGTTAGAAAACGATACGTATTTTCTTCGTATTGAAATCAACATTAACAGAGACAAAAAACTTTTTTAAAATGCGATACGATAAAACAGACTTACATTACATCAAAAAATTAACATTTAAAACATTCAGTTAGATTTATCAGAACACCATACTATCCCAAACTAATTTGAATGCACTTATGGTAAAACAACTACATCGTGATATAACTTTGCAAACCAAGTTACATCACACAAAACCAAGAACCTTAAAATTAATAAAACCAGTGCAAATGAAAATTAATTAAAATTTATTTCTATTTACAAAATAAAACCCGATGCAATCTCGACTCGTAATTAAAAAAATTAAACATTGTGTAGTATTAAATTTTTATTTTTAATTAAGGTCAGTAGCGATGAGTGGCTTTACAAAGAATGTCCGTTGTTAGAAAATAAAAATTCCATTAAAACAGCTTTCGTGTAAATCTTTCCAACTTGTCGATATTTATAAAAGACAGAATAAATACTTTAAGAATTGTAGAGTTCTATTATTTCTTACTTAGCAACTTATAACCGAAAACGCAGCTTCAGCTATAACTACAGTTTGACAAAGAAATACGACACGTCACTTTTACCGAAGAAAAAGAAAAAAGACAACCGCAATAACTCGGAAAAGATTTATATAAAGCACTTAGAACCAGAAATTCCCGCATCTAAACTAAAAGAGAAAATACGATAATTAAACAATTTTGAGTTGCATGTGTAATTTCGGATGTAATTAACTGAAAACCGCATAAAGTTTTTTTTAAGTGAGTTCACCCCAGTTTTCTTGGCAAATCGCCAAGCACAGTTTATGGCCCGTAATTGATCCCAGATTTATTGCAGTATGTCAGTGAAAGAGATATTTTTGTACAAATATCGGCAAAATTAAAACATAATGATTTATCAATATTATACAGACCAGTGAAGAAAATTAGTAGTAATTGGTTGTTAGAAAAAGGTTTCTGAGTTAGAAACCTCAGATAAGTGGCTTTTCTTCTGTCTGTTTTTATAGTAAGAGTTTCGACAAGCTGATGTTTCTTTATAGAGATGTATTGACCTGCATGAAAGTTTTAAAATTTTCATTGCCTTTTTCAGCTTTTAGATAAACAGTATGAAATTTAGAGGTCGATTTGTTCTTTACACGGGACGTTAAGGGTTGAAAAGCGACTATGAAGTAAAATAAGCGTCCAGCAAATTTGATGAGAATTTCAATAATCTTACAACGCCTGCATAGTGATTAATGCTTGCGCTGTTTAATAACGTAAAGCATTGTAGTATACGTAAGCTTCTTCATTGAAGTAAACACAGAACAAAAACAGAAATGCAGTTCGCCTTTAAACTTTCAGCAAACGAATATGTAACGTGAGTTTCGAATGCGGAAAGAGAGTGTAACCGAAGTTCTAACTTGTATACATTAAACATCCTGCCACCTGCATAGCTTATATTACCCTTAAAGTTTTGTAATACTTCTAACATTGATATGCAAGAGGAAGCTACTGATACAGACAGTAAATTAAGTACGGAAAACTACGAGATTCTAACGAAAAATGGCAAGGGATGCTGTTATATTCTAAATAAAGGCATTTCAACGCTTTTGCCAAAATGGCGAATTTTGTACTTTAATTGTAGTTGTTTTTAATTAAGTTAGTTATAGCATCTGTGAAAGTGTTTTAGCACAATTTATGTTTCGATTACAAATAACAGGGATTGTAAAAAACTTAACACTGTCACGATTTCCTCTACTGCCACAGTTCACTACACAACCAAATGCTGGCATTATGGTTCGTACAAATCAATTGAACGTATAAGCTATAATAAAATCCTAAAAAGTTAATAATACATTAAGTTATTCTTGCATATATAATGCATCAAGTGGTAGAATATTCTTAGAAATTTCTGTAGTGTTGCATTACGGTTACCTTTCGCTGATGAGCCGCAATACTACGATGAAATACGTAAAGGTAGGTGACTTTAGTAAATCTGAAATTATAACTAATGGCTGTTTATGTTTACATTTCGTTGGGAGGAATGTTTAGCATTGATTGCAACGTAACTTCAGACATTTGGTGATACTTTGTGTATATATTGCATAGGTTACATAAAACTTTGGAATGGGTACACTTTACACACCAAAAATGACTGATCAGGATTCGTCTTATAAGCGGCCACATGCGTGACTTCGAACTCTGTATCTTCTTAATGCAGGTAACGCATATTGGTCAGGGTGTGTGCCTCTAGGATGAGGTAGAATTACATGTTTTACCTATGTTTATTTATTTATTCATTTCCTTGTCTAAAATAAGGAAGAACGCCACAATTTACTGTTACTATAGTAAGATTCACAAGCAAAATAGCTATCACGCTTTGATCACGCAGTGTGCATGTAAAAAGCTTATTTATATGAATCAATTCAACGCGAGAAAGGAACCACCACTGCAACAAAAGTAACATGATACATAGTAGGGTGTCCCGTTGAATAACCGATCGATTTCTCGGAAACTAGACTTCTGATCATTTTGAAAACTTTGTCACATGCTAATGTCAACAGGGCCAACTCATAGCTAAAATATTTTCAAGATGGTGGCACTTTCGGTTACAATCAGTAATCTATCAACTTGCCATTTTAAATAGAACACCCTATATATTCTAGCTTTTTTAGATTCTACGACAAATTTTGAAGCATTTTCGATGTATAATGTTCTATACCTAAGTCTAGCCGTTTCTGACTTATTCAAGATTTTTATGTCGAAAATGACATTTGCAGGCCAAACAGAAGTATCAATTTTACCTATAGGGGAATTCGTATTATTTAATTTGAGGTGACTTCTTTGTAGAGGAAGAATTACAGATTCTTCTGGCGCCATTATGAGGTAAATATTAATCAAAAATCGATTTTTTAAATGGAAACGCCCTATTTTTATAATCTTATCTCGTTTATCTAAAAATAACAGTAACTTCATGTAAGGTAGTTTATTCCAAAAATTTGTAGTTTTTGAAATATTCGCAGTATAACTTGAAATGCCACCATCTTGGCAATCATGTTTTAGCTGAGTTGGCCCTGTTGACAATAGCATGTGACGAAGTTTTCAAAATGATCAAACGTCTAGTTTCCGAGAAATCGATCGCGGTTATTCTACGTGGGACACCCTGTATTTTTATGTGTTGTACAGCGGTCTTATTTTTAAAGTCTTCCAAAAACTGAACATCCATTAGCAAAGGAGACATGAACAGTAAACGTGATTGTTGAACCCCGTAGGTTAGAGGCTGTTACTATATACATATATTATTTATTGTATTATTATATATTGCATCACTCAAAAACGACCCTTTTCTTGACCTCGGCCGGTAAAAAAGTTACTAAATCTTGGCAATAACACATTATACTCATGAGACTGAAATCAGTACAATCCTCATGTTGGAATACGTAAATAACATGCAATACTCTTTTACATCTTATTTTGAAGGATTTTATAGGCCTTTTAAATTCAAACATTGAAAAAAACACGTATTTTAAATTTTGAAAACGGGTCATAAATTAATAGTTTTGGTATCAAAATGAAGTTAAAATTAGTCCGTATAGCTGTTACTATTAAGAGCCAGTTGAATTTCACGTTGTTTTCAAAGATTTGTCAATAAAAATGAAAAGTAGTTTTGATAATGAAAGAAAATAGTATTGGGTTGCCTAAACAATTAACATTCCTACGTTTTGACAATAAGGCTAAAGGAAAGTCCTTAATAAGCAAATAAAAGCACAGTCGGGATTTCGTAAAGGATACAGCTGCGCTACAGCGTTACTGATGACATTCTATCAGCTACAGATCAGGAAAACTCACTTATTGGTAGCATTGACTATTCCAAGGCGTTTGATACTATAAATCATGAGTTGTTACTCTCAATTTTACATTATATTGGCCTTGGAAAAGCATCCGTTGCCCTTTTTACGTGATTACCTTAATAATAGATCTCAAGTAGTTAAGGTTAATGATCTGCTCTTATTTATGTCGTCTGGTGTTCCTCAGGGTCCATCCTTGGTCCCTTGTTGTTTTTAATTTATACGGCCTTTATTAAGAATGCTCTTCCAAGAATGTAATTATCATATGTATGCAGATGTCACTCAGATTTGCCATTCTTTTTCACCTAAGAGACCTGGTACCTACACTTCAAATAATAAATAATGTTCTGTGTAAACTACACCAGGTATCTCTTGATCATTGCTTAAAGTTAAATCCGGTTAAATCTTCACCTAAAATTGAAATCAGATGCGGGGGAGAGCTTACATTGCTTACTAAAAAATGCAAACACTTAGATGTCGTGTTTGATGAGAACTTTGCTTCAAGTCTCATGTGTCGAAATGTTTATGGAAAAGTTACAGTGCTCTTAAATTATTATATTCGCGTGGCTTCTATTAAACAGGAAAACAACAAATTAGGCTCTGCGACTCCCTTGTGCTCTCACAAATGAATTATTGCGATGTTTTGTGTCATGCAGATAATACAGATAAAAATAAAATTCAAAGGCTCTAAAATGCTTGCCTACGCTTTATCTACGGGTTTCCGAAAAAGAGTCACATATCACATACACTAGATTGGTGCGGTTGGTTAAACATGAACAGTAGACGTATATTACATCTAGCCAGTCTAGTACACAAAGTAATAAATCGTGTGACTCCACCTACCTTTTCCATAAAATTAGATACCGAACTGATGTACACTACTTGAATGTCAGGAGAAAAACGGCTGTGTATATTCCTTCGCATAGATCCGAAATGTATAAGAGATCTTTTACGTATATATCTGCAAAAATACTTAATCTTCTCCCCACAAATTATTTTCATTTTCTACAATATCATTCAAAAACAAAGCAGAGACAGTTACAATACGATAGCAGGTTAACTATTATAGTCATTACAGCTTACTTTTGAATTAAATTTAGTTTTTCATTGTTTTTCAATGACAGTACTAGCCAACAAATAAAAAGCAGTTAAAAAAAAAATAATGTAGAATGTGGTTAATTTATGCTCAGGTTAAGCAGACGGTTGTGGTTAGAGAGAGCCTGTTAGGATTATTTGAAATAACGCAGCATTCACTTTTAAATGAATAATTATGTTTGAATCGCATGAACAAAAAAATATCTATCTAGTGACATTTGTATTATAACCAACTCTGTATTGCTACGTTGCCGGTTCTCCAAAATGTTTAAACCTTAACAGAGCCAGTCTGAAAAAGCACCTTTTGTTTGCAAATTTTGTTATAATTGTATACATAACAATCAAAAATTTTGTTTTTATTGTAAATTTAATGTGACCAATAAACATTATTATTTATTCCCAAGCAACAGCTTCGAATAATATTAGAACTAAATTAAATAGAAAGGTTACAATAAATAAACATCACAAATTACTAATTTTATTGATGAATTTTCAAAAGACCGTATAATTCAGCTGATTTCTGATAGCGAGCGCTATGCGTAATAATTTTAGCTGCGTTTTGATACCAAAACCATTTTGTCATTTGAAAGAGCGAACAGAATTCGAAAAAACTAGTTCACAGTTCTAAATCCCTATGACCCGTTTTCAAAAGCACCAACTTGTATGCCAAAATTACGCTGTGTTGACAGCTGCCAAATGGCATTACCAACCGAAAATGTTTTGGCATATAGTAATATTTGAAAATTTATGTTTCAACAAATTTGACAATTTGTCGACCTAAAAAATCGTGTGTATCACGTGGCCAGAAACTGCTTTGGCGAGTGCTCGGAACATTTTCCCATTCGCAAAAGGTCAGTTTCTGGCCTAGTGATACAAATACCTATTTAAATATTTTGTACACTAGTAACAAAGGCAATGAAGCGGTTCTCAGACGATCAATATGTGTCGTCAATATCACAGTCAATATCACGTAATTGTCAATATGTAAAATATTGATGGACAAACTCTCTGAGGTTATATTTTCATGGTTGACAATATTTCAGTAGTGACAAGACACCAGTTTTTTTAGGTCTACCGATTACCATTTCCCAGATTACAAAAAATAATTTATGATTTTATCGTCGCGCCTAGTATCAACTTCACCTTTCAAATTTTAAGTAAAATTTAAAAATCTATATTTAGAAAGTTAAAAGAGACTCAGACTAAATAAGAAAAATGATTTCAATGAAAAGTAAACAAAGTACGAAATTTTTATTCTGTCACAAAAGTCAGCCGTTCTTATTTTAAAGAGGCGGACGGTGCCATATAACATTCAGAAGGCACAGAAAGTATTCCTTTAGGAAAACAAAATATAATCATTTTTGACTAAACTAGTATTTTTTCCGTTGAAAATTAATGAGATAAGTCCTCCTAAACTTTTTGCATACAAGATTATTTCTAAATCGAATAGTTTTTCAGAAAATTATCAAACTTGGGTTTTTTCTTATGGAACACCCTATATATTATTCAACCATCGAATTACTTCTGCTTCCAACCATTTATTATAACGTATATTTATTTTAAGCAAAGCATTCGCAATTATTTTTTTTTTTTGATTTTTATTACGAAATTTATTCGATTTATAATAAATAGTCCAAATACGATTAATGTCAAATTCTAAATTTTGAGGGTTACCTACTTGATTTTTTGTTAATGACAAATTGAGCATCAACGGATACCTACATACTACTTTGATGCAAAAAATAGAAAATAAGTAGGTTGATAATTGAATTCTTAATATGAATATTAGAGCAAACACAAAAAGTAATCAACGGTTATACAGAGTGGTTAATACGTTTAAAGTATTATTAGGTGAAGAAACCGCATGTTTAATAAAAGAAACAAATAAATTGCGAATGTTTTGCTTAAAATTAATATACGTTTAATACGTTGTAAATGTAAAAATACAAAAAATTCGATCGACGAATAATATATAGGCTGTTCCATAAAAAAACCGACGTTTGATCATTGTCTAAAAAACTATTCGATTTAGAAAAATTCTCAGTAAGCCACTGGGTTCTACGGAAAATTTTACATTTTACTATTTTCCTGTTTTTCTAACTCTAAAAGCAAAGAAACTGCTAGGGAGTCCCAAAGCGACAAATTTTCAAAAACGCCCTGTAGCTCAGAAACAAAGAGGGCTACAAAAGTTTCAAATACGACATCAATTGTTTCTTCAAAAAGTAGCCAAGATTCGTAAAATTCGCATTGCTTTACCATTAGTCGTTTTCGAGATACCTCCAAAAACCGTCGAAAATAGGACACACTGTACAGAAGGTAGAAATGCTTAGAATTGTGGCTAACTACTTAAAGCTTTCCAACGCAAAATTGTACAATTTAATTTTCAACGTAAACTCTTGCTAGTGCAGCTCCTACCGCATTATACTTCCATTTTCTCAACGTTTTTTCTTGTACGGTAGAGTTTTCGTCTTCAGATTTAATTCTCAACGTGGACGTGAATTTCAGTATCTGTTCGCTAACTGTTTCGTCTGTAAGGTCACAGATTTAATTCAGCGCCCTTGTCATGTCTTTTAGCAATATAAAATCTAATCATTACTGACTAACCGTTTAGTTACAACGATGTACCAAACTTGGGCAAAGTCGTTATAACAGCAAAACCGCATCTACTTTTAATCAGCATTTGTACAAAGGAAAGGAACACCAACTGCAGCGTCTATTTAACCAACAGAAAACACCAAAAACTGCAAGCAAGTTTTTGGTGCAGTTTTGGTGTTTTCTGTTAGCATTTGTACACTTTCTAGTTTTAATTCTGTGGACCTACTAAACTTCCTAAACTTTTCCTAATTATTCTAATTTGATAAACAGAGGGTACCTAATAGCATCCACATAATCTCTTTACATACAGAAATAATAAGTAATTACTGGCAATGGCCAGTCAACCGCCATCCGAGCTAGATGTTAATATCTTAACCGATACACCAAGTGCGACAACATACAAAGCCAGGCAAAATTAAAAAAGTATTTTAGTAATGCAATAACTCTATATCTTTATTTTTTGGTAAATGGTGATATGAAAATAGCAACTCCATTTTCTTCCATGTTAGTGAGATTTATTTTATAAATTTAATTTAATTAATAAAGATTCTTTTGTACGCCCCAAAGATAGTCGTGTGATATTGCTCTTAAACAATGGTTTTTGTAAGGAAGTGTTTATTTTATGACCGTATGTAAATTTGAGACACTTTTTTTAATTGCTTTTCCTTGTTGTACAAGTTTTGATTCAGCGCTACATTTTTTATTCACCGTTCGTTTCCTCATTCACTCACGGATTTTAATTTGCCAAACATCCGTGATAGATATTATTTTATTTCTTTGGTTAATTAACTTATTGGTATTCAGTTTACGTATGATTTTGTGTTTGAATAATTGGATCAGATTTTTACCGTAATCTGGTTTGACGTCATATATAGCTGAAACAGATTAATCATTTGTTTGATAATCTCTGTCTATACGTATTTTTGTTAATTCAGATTCAGTATTTCAATATCATAAAAGCGCGAATTGTTATCAAAAGTCATTGAAAATTGCATCACACTATATCTAATACAACATCTACATTAACCATAGAATCATCATAGCCACAAAATCTTATATAATAAGGATAAAATTAGTAAATTGTAATTAGTAATATAGTAAACAATAAGATCACAACAGAAACAAACACAACTTAAAGAAAAAGAAAAATGAATGACGAGTAGAACGAGAAAATTAATTTGATTACGATGCCAACTGCTGCAAAATGTAATGAAGAGGCGCGGTTAATAAATATATAATATTTCTTCAGTGTTATTACGTTATATGAGACTTTGGATCATTTTGCACCTTTTCAAAAACTTAGTGCGTATATTACAAAAGTATCTAACTAATGTAAACACGTATAAGTTTGATTTGATAAATATCCCTCACGTAGTAAACGATGTAACAACGTTAACAAGCTTGAAATTAGAATGTAAACAATTAGAACTGAGATTTTATACATTATTAACTAGGTACCGTAAAACTTTTAATGATTCAAGTATGTGGTAACACTGATTAGTTGGTCATTTGTTAAATGTTTTCCTTCAATTCAATTTTTAGGATTAATGCTAATGATAATCAGAATGATAATGTAATTGTATTGAATTTAAATACCTATTTCATGATTTCTGAAAAATAATATTCTTAATTTGTAAGTACTAATTGAATAAAATTGACATAGTTTTGGAAAAACAAGAAACACAAACAAAGAACAAGGTACACACAATATTTACTTTACTTTACAATTTACTTCAGTAAAATCTGTTTATTCAACAAAGTTGTCGATAATTATAAATGTTCAAGAATCCAAAGTTTGTTTACTTTGTTTAGTAAAAGTAATAGTTAATATTTACAAACAATTTACACTAAAGATTGTATTCATGTAATTACACAGCAACAAAGCTTGCATTCAATGTCTTTTTAGCGTCTTTTAATATGAATAATATTAAAAATACGTTTATTAAGTTTGTACTCATTTACTGAATCACCAAATTTCATTTAAAGTACCTATTATTTAGCTTGTCAATTGAAATAAAAAACTAATTTTGTTCCATTTCAAAAATTGTTAATCATCTAATGATTATCTAAAACATCTAGTAATTTTAAAATAAATAAAATATTTAACACTGAACGTTTTTATGTCTGATAGTAATATTAGTACAACACATACAAAAAGTTTACTAACCTTTCATGCGATGTGAACTCAAATACAAAAAAAAATGTGAGAGAATTTTGTTGTTGAAAGCCACAGTCAGGTGAAAACGGAATAAAACAATTATTCCTCAGAATGTGAAGTGTTAGTTTACACTTTAGTGTTATAAATTCGCCGGTAAACAAATAATAAAATTGTTGTATTAATTGCAATTATGGAGAAATGATCACTCATAATTTGGGATTAATTCGAGGTTTAAGATTTAACTAAGAAAAATTGTCAATCGTAAGTACTTTTTAAAAATTTACTTTTCAACGGTGCTAATTTTTGTGTTTGATTACAAATTTTAGTTACTAAATCGTGTAATTAATTGAAGTTAAAGCGCACACATGTAAAGCCGTTTACTTGGGAAGCCTCGCGATTACAAAAGGACTATTTTGGAAGTTTTTAAAACGAGATACATAAAAATATAAATTAACTATAAACTAGAGTACTTATCTGTCAAATTGTTTTATTAAATGTACAGGAACGTCAAATGCTTCTGATAAATTTTAGTTGATACGAGTACATGCAGAATTGAAGTTTGTTATCGGCTGATATAGACAGACTAAACAGATGTTGAAGTTGAAGGCAGCAGCACAAGTAGAGACTAGAGCGGAATCCATCGGCTAATTTATGCCATCAGTAAGTTATGGAGTAGTCCATCAGTACAAATTTTAAAGAAGATATCAAAATGGCGGTTGGGTATACAGGGTGTATCATAATGAATTGGAAATATTTTAACTGTAGACAGCTGAGGTTAAAATATTAAGATTTAACCCAAATTACTTAGATAAAATGTGGCTACTTACTGAGTTACAGGGTGTTTTATTTGAAAATTTATAAACTATTTGTACCCAGTACTTTAAAACCATTCGAGGTATCCTTGTTATACTTAGCAAAAATCTAGGTACTTAACTCCTAACTAAATTATGCTAAAATTAGGTTTCCTGACTACTACCAGAGGCGTACAACAGGGGCAAGTGGTTTGTTGATCCCTCCCAAAATCTACGCCACTGGCGTAATTGCCATTTTAATACAATTTTTCGATTCTCCAATATCTTCTTTGAAAATAAAATACTCTTTCTTTCTAACGATAACGTCATTATTTTCGTTATATTAAAATCAAACATAAAGCTACACAGGGGCAGTGTAAAATATTGTTGTTAGTTTAAAAATGCAAGAATAACTGTACAACCCTCGAATTGGTATTTATAAACCGCGGACTAATTACAATCGATTATTATTAACAGTTATTTTGTTGTTGGTATATGTATTATTAATGCAGAATAATGACGTATTATACAATTAATTCTAATTGATTGTAAAATACACTAAATTCTTTGAAAAAAATTTATTAAGTAAGTTACATTTTGGAATAGGATTTATTTAATGTTATTTGAAAATATTGTACACAAAATATTTTCTATCATAATTGTTTTGTCCCACTTAGTCTATAATATCAAAAAATTTTAATTGACAATATTGTTCAGAAAACGATGTTTTATAAGGGAAAAAAAATATTGCGAATTATAAACTTGAATTTGATATGCGCCCATAAGTTCGGCCCTGGCACGGTCATCCCCAACTGAGCGCCTTGGGCGTTTCAATTGGTTGTCGGTCGACTATACTTATACTATCTGTAAGAAACTGGATACAATTTCAACATCAATTAATGTTAAAAACATTTTGTTAGTTTTTCATACTGATTCACGTATTTACTGTTTAAAATTTATTTACGTTTCTTTTATATGAGCCCTTTACTTCATTTTTATTGGGTAATAAATTTTGTTCTATATTTGTTTCTAAATATTATTTCTATTTTTTTGGTTTTTTACATTTGGTCAAAGAAATTAAAATGTAATGGGTAACCCTTTAACAACATCAATTTGAAATGAGTGTCGACCAAATTTAAGGTAAGAATTTCTCCGTTCGTTTTGCAGCTCATCTCGGTAGGTCTCATTACTATATAAAAATGTGGAGATCCCTATCCCAGAAGTGGACGTGGAATGTTATTTAGAGTTCTATTATCGCACGAGTGACAAACTAAGTGACGGAGCAATATCAAGTTGATGGTATCGTATTTTACCATTTTATTTCATTTTGAGCTTGTTAATTCTGAAGACTCTTACTAATTTAGAAGGTTAGTGAAAAACTATAAAACTTGAGATTCGATGTTTGACGCAAGTGTTTTGCGTCAAGCACTGCGAATGTTTAATATAATATGTATTAAGAACACCTTCATCTTGGTATAGAACTGTCGTCAAAAGTAATCTTGAAAAAAACCGTTTGTGCAAAATTGTTGAATTTCTATCACGTACATTACCGTTCTTTTATCATTTGGTTTGTAACACCATTATTTCATCGGTTTGCTGGTAGTCGATCGTAGTTTTTCTCAGATGTTTAGAGTTTTAGTTTCTTAATCTAGACTTTGGAGTTCACTATCATTCTTAAAGAACCATATTAACAATCTCCCCAAAAAAAGTACCACCAAGGTTTTAATTACAAAACTTCTAAATATCATTTTCTGTTGCAAGTATAACAAAAAAATGGTTATTTAAAAAAAATATAAGAATCGAATTGATTAGGAACTTTCAGAAGACGATAAAATTGTAGAGTATAGTAATGCAACAAACGTAGCCCAGGCACATCCAATAACTTACTAAAGATATCGAAATTAAATCCAGAATAAAATCTCTAACAACTGTTAGAGTGCAGTGATAAATTCTACATTAATTCGTTTTAAATAAAAAGGTCAATTGTGGCAAAATTATGTAAACATTTTAAGCTAAAGGGTATCTCTCTGCCTGCTTATATAAACCCAGAAGTACGGAAGAAAACGCAACAAGTATAATACAAGTATCCTAGCCCAATACCGTCCATGTTCATATTTAAACACAAACAAATGCTATTATTAGAATGTAAATGCAAAAATAGTAACAATTTGAAATATAGCAACTCAGCTCTTTTTACACATTATTTTCCAATTAAAATTGAAGATTGTTAGTTAACAGTGTGTTCACACCATAGGTAACAGGTTATCTGCGCTATAATACCTGCCTAGCATAAGTCGAATTTTGAGATTGCATTAATTTTGAGATAGCTGATTGGCAGTCCATTTAATCAATATTTAGTTTTGCAAATATCACATACAGTGACCGGCAAAGAGTTTGCAACAAAGTTTGTCCTAAAAAAAACAATGTTTTTGGTTCTTTACCGTCCATTGGTAGACTAATAAAACAAAATTACTGGATTGTGAAGTTTATTTGTTGGTTTTATTGTGTTTTATGCAACTCAAACGTAAAAAATTTTGTTTTCTCAATATTTCCGAAAAAAATGCCGGAAAACTAATATTTTGAAAAGTCGTTATTTTCTTTTGACAATTTGCACATAGACGTATAATCTAATTTTAAACAACTTTTCTCTTAGGCATTTTTCAATATCTTGTCATCTAACCTCACTTTTTACATATTTAAGAAATATTTTTAAATTTGGCGCCATGACAGTGGCCACATGATATTTGTCAAAGTGCTTTTTTTGTCATACGATATGCTAAATTCATTTGCCAAAGGAAATTTTTGGATATCTCAATTACAAAAATTTTTCCCATGTATATAGAATAATAACAAGACTTTATCACCATAAAGAAATAAATAAATAAAACTTTATTTTCGGTTGGTACAATAACGTACATCGGTTTGTCAAACAACATTTAGATATACTATAGTTATATTACATTAATACATTACAATGTTTATTACTAAATGAAAATATTTAGTTGACGTCACGTGCGACATGTTGTTTGTTGACAAATTTATTGATATTGCAAAATGGATTATTTGTACAAAATGTTTTTATGATACGCTTAAAAGTAGTGGCTGGTTCTATGGGTTTTATAGAGCGTCGTAATTTCTTATAGAAAGTAATATTGTATAACAATGTTCTAAGCATAGGTATTAATAAATTTTTTGAATATCTTGATAATTCTCGAGTACTTACGTCACCATTAGTAGTAAACTGAGTTTTGTTATTATATACAATTTGTAGGTAATTGAAATGTAATTAGAAAAAATTATCATAATTTTAGCTTTAATAAACAAAGGACGGCAGTGTTCTGAAGAACTGCTATTAAACATTCGCCCTATAATTTTTTCTTGAATGAGTAATATTCTATTACTTTGCGGACTATTACCCCAGCATATAATACCATACGTTATATGACTTTGCGCAAATGCAAAATAAAAAATAAGCAAAGTTTCTAGTGAACCAGGTTTTGTATGCATAATATCGCATATGCTGCACTGTTCATCAGTTTATTGCATACCGTAGTTACATGAGTGTTTTGTTAAGTGTCAATCCTAAGAAGTTTTGTTCCCTAACTTGACTAATGGGTACATTGTTGATACTTAAACTTATATATTGAGTGTCAGTGCGAATATTACTATACAGTGTGTCCAAGATAATGATGAACAGCATGGGGATCTCGGAAACCGTGAGAGATACAGAGTCGGTTAAATTTGGAAAAACTTGCCCACTCGAGGAGTCAACATTTTACTGTTGAGAAACTCGCTGAAGTCGGCTTACTTCCGGAGATATTAAAAAAAAACCGAAATTGTGCAATTTCGTTTTCATTATAGTATTTTGAAGTTATCCGAAAAGTTACCAAAAAACTGAATGCATTTTGTCATTGCCACTTTTTCTGTTCTACAAGATGGCGTCTACGAATTTTTACTACAACGTTTTGTTTCGAAGAAACCATCATCAACTTTATTTTTCTTATGGCGTTCAAAAAGTACACTCCGTATAAAAAAGCATTTTTTATTACGAATTCAACGATGTATTACACAATATGGTTAATCGTGATTTTATTGAGGTAAAATAACGTTTTAGTAAATTTCTAATCTTTTGGGCTAGTGTGCGCTGAATGAAACCATGGCAACGAAAAAATAAAGTCAAATTAACAATCGACTTCATTTTTTTCATTGTTAATTCTGACAGAATCTATTTGAATGACAACGTAGTATCAGTTTAGCAATGTTTTTCAGTGTAGGTCATAATGTACAATGGAGCAGGTAATGTTTTCAAATGAAGAAAAATTTGATATGCTGTCCTACTACATTACATGCCGGAGAAATCTGTAGAAGCCGAACACTTGTATTTGAAGAATACGGTTCATTTAAGCAACCCGTACTGTCCCGCCAAAAACATTCGAGCGCAGCAACATTTTCTGTTTGCCGCAATTATTTCAACGCACACTACATCAAAAAAAAATTTGAAAACGCGTTCTATTGTAAAATATGACCTACACTGAATAATGTTGCTAAACTGATACTACTATGTCAATCGAATTGATTCTGTCAGAACTAACAATATACTTCATTTTCTTGCTGCCATTCAGCACACACTAGACCAAAAGGTAAGTACGTAATTTACTAAAAGTTATTTTTTTTTTCAATAAAATCACGAATAACCATATTGTGTAATACATCGTTGAATTTGTAATGAAAAATGCTTTCTTAAACGGAGTGTAATTTTTTGAGTGTTATAAGAAAAAATAAAGTTGATGATAGTTTTTTCTAAACAGAACGTTGTAATAAAAATTCGTAAATGCCATCTTGTAGAGCAGAAAAAGTGGCAATAACAAAGTGCATTCAGTTTTTTGGTAACTTTTTTGGATAACTTCAAAATATAATGAAAATGAAATTGAACAATTTCGATTTTTTTTGAATATCTCCGAAGTAACCAAAACTCAGCAAGTTTCTCAACAGTAAAGTGTTGACCCTCGAGTAATCAACTTTTTCCAAATTTAACCGACTCTCCCGGTATCGCTGATGATGATAGCTTAGCTATTGAAACACGTGTCCGAGTAAAGTTTTTGGTGCAGTTTTTTGGTGTTTTTCTGTTGTTAACCGACTCTGTATCTCTCACGGTTTCCGAGATCCCCATGCTGTTCATCTTTATCTTGGACACACTGTATAGTAAAAATCCTGTTTTTGTTGACTTAAGAAAAACTTATTGCAGCGACACGCACACTAAGAAGACATCAGATCAATTGTCGTACGAAATCACCATAGAAGTATCATCCAAAAACTTGTAAAGGTTTACAGTATGATTTTAGTAATTGTTAAATACAATATCAATATCATTTACATACAATAAATAAAAACGGAACTAAAATCATACTCTGTGTCGCACCCATATTTAATTTGAGTTCTTCTGACATAAGTAATAGACAAAGGAGAGAGAAGAAAAAAGCAAGGAACAGAGAATGGGGGATAACTAAAAAAGAAATGGATAAATTAATACAGAAAATGAAGAAAGGAAAGGCAGAAGGGACGGATGGAAGGGAGAACAATGGAGATACACTATAGAAAAATGAGGGAACAATTAAGAAGAATATATGAAAGTATATGGGAAGGAAAAGGAATTCCAAAAGATGGAAAGAGGCCATAATATGTTCTGTATACAAGGGAGGAGAAAAAAACGAGGCGAAAAACTACAGAGGAGTGAGCCTGACAAATGTGGGATATAAGGTTTATGCAGAAATAATGAGGAAAAGGTTAGAAAGGAAATAGAAGAGAAAAGAATTATCCCGGACTGGCAAACCGGATTCAGAAAAGGAAGAGGAACAATAGATAATATATACATTCTAAAGCACATGATAAATAAAGAAATTTCAAAAAAGGAGAGAGAATATATGGAATGTTTATTGACATCAAAGCAGCGTTCGATAATGTGGATAGAGGGCTACTATGGAAAATTATGGAGGAAATAGGGATAAATGTAGAAATTAAGGATGCAATTGAGGAAATATATGAGGAAACAAAATGTAGAATAACGGTAGGCAGAAAGTTGGGACGAGAATTTTGGACGAAAAAAGGATTAAAACAGGGATGCCCATTAAGCCCCAATCTGTTCTCAATATACATAAGAGATTTAGAGGAAGAACTAGAGAAGCATCAGGTGGCAGGAGTAGTAATAGGAAGAAAAAGGTATGGGTGCTGGCGTACGCAGATGATATAGTGGCAGTAGCGAAGAATGGAGAAGAAATGGGAAGGGTGATTAAGGTTGTAAAAGTTACTTAGAGAGAAAGAAGTTACAGGCAAATGTTGAAAAACAAAAATAATTGAATTTAAAAAGAGAAAGGGAAGACGGAAAGAAGAGAAATGGTGGTGGGGAGAGAAAGAAAAGAAAAGTGGACAATTACAGGTACCTAGGTTATAACATTAGGTATGATAATAAAGATGAAGACCATATAAGAGAACTCGGACAGAAAGGAAACAAAATAGTAGGACAAGTTTGGGGGATAGGTGAAAGGACATTTGGGAAGGATTTAGAGAAAAGACGATGGATTTTCGACAAAATAGTTAAAAGTGTGATGTTATATGGAGCAGAGATTTGGGGATGGAAGGAATGGGAAATATTAGAAAGGACACAGGAGAAATATTGGAAGTGGACGTTAGGGCTGGATAAGGAGACACCTGGTTATATAGTGGAAAAAGAAATGAAATTAGAAAAAATACGGATAGAAACTGGAAAGAGAGCGTTGAGATTCGAAGAAAGGATGGAAAACAGGAAGAACAATGAACTTTTATATGAATGTTGGAAAGAAGTGGAGGCACAGAAATTAGTTACAGGGGAAGAGAAAAGGAAAAAATAGTATGAAAGGTGTGGATATGCGAGAGAGGAGATAAGAAGTTTGAGACAGGAAGGAAGATATATGGAAAAGGAAATAATAACGAGAGATATAGACACGCAAATGCAAGAAAGAAGAGCAAGAATAAAAGAAGGAAAATACAATGAGAAATATGTACAATTAATAACGGAAAGAGTGCCAAAATACATAATGGAGGAAATCGCTGAAAGAAAAAAAAATGATAGCAAGGTTTAGAACAGGAAATGAAGAAAGGGAGAATAAATACTGGTTGGCGGATGAAGAGAGGATATGTAGATTGTGTGGGGATGGATGGGAAAGCATAATGCACACAAAGAAGGATGTAGTGAGTTAAGAGAAGAGGAAACGAAGTAATGGGTGCTATTGGGTGAGAAAGGAGAAGGGGTATAATGGATGAAGGAAGTGATGGAGAGAAGAAAAGGATAGAAGAGAGGAAAAGAAAGATAATAAAGATAAAGGGATAAAGATGAAGGGGAAGAGAAAGAAGATTTTGTTAAGGGAAAAAAAGATGAAAGATGTTTAGAAAAGAAGAGGCACGAGTGTTAATTTTGTTAAGTAATAATATTTTTAGTTTGGTAATTAGAAATGTATGGTTTAGATTTATATTTATATAGAAAACCGAAATCTTTTGTTAAACGAAAAAGATAAAATAAATAAGCTTTATTCATAAGTAAAATTATTTATGGTATGATTTTTTCCTATAATTTCTACTATCTGAGACCTTCCAGTAAGGAATGATTTTAATAAATTGATTGATATGGGTTCGTTCGAAACCATGAATCCAAAAATTAAAGTATTTAAAACAAGCATCTTATATTCTTTTTAATTGCGTAAGAACCAAGCAATAGTTGAAAGCAAACACAATAATGGTTTCCACATCAAACAAGACACACACATCAAAATATTTATGACATGTGATTAAATTAAGTAGGTACACCTAGAATACGTTAGGTTGCAATGCAATAACACAAATTTAATAATTACACGTATACAGAAAATTTTAAAGAGACCAAACATTACAAAGTGCATGTTATTACAATCAAGGACGAAATAAAAATAATGTTGAAATATTCGCGCGCAACCGTACTACTTTCCTCACTCCTAACGGTTCTTGTAACGATAAAGTAACAGTATTACCAATACTTATTTTTAAAATAAAATGTACGCGCTAAATATGAATTCGAATACGGATCTTTCAGAATAATCTACTGTGGATATATGTTGTAAAAGTGATTGTGTTCATAAAACGATAGGATCATACCTATACTAACTTATCTATTTCACTTACAAATGTTTTATAAAAGACATCAAAAATTAATTTAATCAAGTACATGGTTATCGCATTAACGTAGTTCATTAGTTAAAAGATTAAGATGTAGACGCACACGAACGTATACATCAAAAGTTTTAGGTGATGTGAAATCAAGCAGAAGTTTCTGTAAATTGTTGAACTGTTAGTAATATCGACCACGTCTAGAATGAAATGATTTAGTAAGGGCTGTATTTGAGTTTCTCTGTGATTAAATGAGCTTTCAACGATTCCTGATTAAAATGCAAACATAATAACAAGCTGCATTGCTAGCATTATTGCTATATTTACAATCTTAATGAGAAAATTATTGTTCCGATGTGCAAACGAGGCGGAAAATGTAAATTACGCAATTTTGTTGCATCGTTGGCTACATTTTTTTCAAACTCCATTACAATATTAAATTGGTATCGCATTAGCCTGTACGCGCCTTAAACAAAAACCGCTTTCCTCATTCTGGGATAAAGAAAATTTATGATCTTGATTGCGCATTTAAATACTACTTATGTATGCTTTTGGAATAATTAGTAAGTGAAAAGATTTGTGTTGTTTTGTTTAAGATTAGTGTTAAAATATTTTTACTTTATCGTTTGTTTTCGAAATTTTAAAAGTCAATAGTTTCATTTTAGAAAACAAAAATATTTGCCAATCTTTCGCCCACCTTTCTAAGTGGTTTTATCAGAGCAAATGTTTAAAAATACGAGTGATAGAATGCATCTTTATAGCACCTATTTTCAGTTTAACATAATTTTATCAATACAAATATTTTTAATGTAGGGAATTTTGTAGTAATTAGTGACACTATGAAACACTTGTGATATAAAGCTTCGTATATTCGTTTGTTGACGTAAATAAAACCAACACCACAAGACTAAATATTACTAGTCTATTGCAGCATATGGTATGCAAACGACTTAACGAAACACTCAATTGTCATTGTTATTACGGTGATAGAATGGACTTATTTTTATTATAAATGTAAAATATAAAAAAATCAAATATTTTTGTCATATAGCAATTTAACTTTTTCATAAACTGAATAACCACAAGCATACCAACAAACATGTATGTCGATTAAACTAAATACCCCATTTTTAAATTGAAAACTGAACAATAATCAATGCGGAATGTACTGTATCGTAAAAATTTAATGAAAACTCAAATTAATATGTTATAATAAAAAACGTGTTGGTTCAATACATTCTTGCTTTAAAGCAAATGGTGTTTATTAGTTTGATTTAACTCCAGGGTAATTAATTAAATTCTATCGTCACGGAATATAAACATGATTGTTAATGATTGGAATATGTATAAATAATATATATTATCAGAAAATCCTTCTACCTTTCGGTGTCGGATTGTACAATTATTTACATTTTATTAGATTAATTTCTATTCTACGTTTATAAATTTCTTCCATTCCTTCTTGTTGTATGCCATCTCTTCTGCTTCTCTCCATGTTTTTCCTTTTTCTTCTAGTATTCTTCCTACTTCCCCATTCCATGTTTTTCTTGGTCTTCCTCTTTTTCTATTTTTCATTATTCTTGTCTTCCAAATTTGTTTTACTGGTGTTTTGTCGTTGATTCTGACTAGGTGACCCCACCACGACAGTTGCTTCTTCTCTATGTGTGTTAGTATGCTTTCTACCTCCAGTTCCTTTCTTATGTCTGTGTTTCTTATTCTATCTCTTCTCGTTATACCTTTTATTTTTCGTAAGTATCTCATTTCGGTTGCTTGTATTTTGCTTTTCTCTTGCTCTGTGAGTACCCATGACTCGCTGCCGTAAGTTAGTATTGGTCTATAAATGGTTTTAAATATTTTTGTTTTGGTTTCGATCGATACTTCTCTCTTATTTAAAAATTTTGTTTTAGTGCGTAAAACAACCCATTTGCCTTCTTAATTCTATTATTAATATTTGCTTCCTGTGATCCTTTCTCGTCCAGAATTTCTCCAAGATATTGAAAGTGATCCACTTGTTCAATTCTTTCTCCGTCAATCTCTATCTTCGTTTTCACATTTTCTTCTCCAATTACCATTACTTTTGTTTTACTTTTATTAACCTTCATTCTGTTCTCTTTCAAAACTGAATTCCATATATTTAAATTTGTTTGTAAATTTTTTCATTTTCCGCAATCAGTACCACATCATCCGCGTATAATCCTTCAGATACATTAATTCTTTGTAAATTCAGATATCCAATTGTCATCTTTTTGTTTTCTTTTACAATTTTTAATTATTTCATCCATGAATAGTATAAAAAGCAGTGGGCTTAGACTACCCCCTTGTCTTAATCCCATATTTGTTCTAAACGTTTCCGATATTTTGTTGTCCCTTATAATTGCGTTCCGGTTATGTTTGTATATTGCTTGAGTTAGTCTTATAAGTTTTGTATTTACATGTCTTTCTTTCATTAGTCTCCATATTGTGTTTCTGGGTACCGAATCGAATGCTTTTTCTAAATCCAAGAATGCCAAATAAATCATCCGTTTTTCTTTTCGTGCTTTTTCGGTGATTTGTTTTATTGTGAATATGTGATCCTGTGCGCTTCGTCCTCGTCTGAATCCACTTTGTTCTTCTTCCATTGTCTCTTCGATTACCTTCCTGATTCTTTTTCTATTATTTTTCTAAAATTTTCATACATATATTGAGTAAAGTTATTCCTCTATAGTTATTACATTCTTTTACATCTCCTTTTTGTGTATTGGTACGATTAGCGATGTAGTCCACTCCACTGGTATTTCTTCTTCTCTCCACACTGTGTTGTATATGCTTAATAGTGCATCTCTTCCCCGTTGTCCTATATTCTTTATCATTTCTGCCGTTATTCTGTCGCATCCAGGGGCTTTCCCGTATTTTAGCTCTTTATTACTTCTTCAAGTTCTTCCATTCTTATTGGTTGTTCTTCTGTTTCTCTTTCTAGCTTGTCGATTTTCATTTCTTTTTCTATTTGTGTATTATTTAGTAATTCTTCAAAATGTTCTTTCCATCTTTCCATTATCTTTTCGTCTTCTGTTATAATTTTTCCGCCTTTGCTTTTTATTGTTTTGTGTTCAGTGCGTTCTCTTTTCTTAACGATTTCAATGTTTTATAAAAGAGTTTTGGTTTCCTTTTGAGTCTTTTTCCATTTTTTCTCCAAATGTTTTCCATTGCTCTTGTTTCGCGATTTTGATCATTTGTTTAGTCGTTTCTCGTTCTTTCTTGTATCTTCTGTATTTTTCTCCTGTCTTGTCCGATAAGTAACTTCTCCATGTTTCTTTCTTTTTCTTAATTTGTGTCTTAATTTCTTCTGTCCACCATGATGTTTGTTTTTGTTATTTATTTTCCGTGCTATCCCGCATATTTCTTCGGCTGTAGTTATTATTATGTTTTTGCAGTATTCCCAACTGTTTTCCACGTTTCTTTCTTTAATTTCCTTTTCATATCCTTCAAGTTTCTTGCTTATAGTTTCTTCATATTTATCGGCTACTTCCCTATCTCTTAGTTTATAATGTTTGATTGATTCAAACTGTACCAATTCGTTATTTTCTTTATTAGCCTTCTGTTTCTTCTCTTGTATACTTTCTCTAATTTTAGCCACTACCATATAGTGATCGCTGCCAATTTCTGAACCTCTTTTCACTCTAGAATCCATTATCATCCTTCGATTTTTCTTTCTATTAGTATGTAGTCAATTAATGATTTTTCGTTTCTGCTTCTCATCTCTCTTGTAAATTTGTGAATTTCTTTATGTGCAAATAATGTATTTGATATTATTAAATCATTTACAATGCAAAGTCTAACATTCTTCTTCCGTTATTGTTTCTATTTACTTCTCCATACTTTCCCAGTACCGCTTTATATTTCTCATCGGTTTTACCCACTCTGCTATTAAAGTCTCCTATAATATATAATTTTCCCTTTGCTTGTCCTATTATTTCTGTTAGATCGTTCCAGAATTTATCTTTGTTCTCTTTCTTGTCGTCTTCATTTGGTCCGTATATCACCACTACTGTCTTGTTAATCTTTGTTACGTTTTCTAAGAATTCTACTGACAATATGCGCTCATTATACGCTTCCCAGTTTTTAATTTGATCATCTAATTCTTTCCTAATTATGCATCCTACTCCTGCTGCTGCTCTTGTTTCTTTTTCTACTCCGCTGTGTATTATTATATTGCCGTTTTTAAGTTTTCCTAAGCCTTTTCCCTTTTTCTTTGTTTCCGTCATTCCTAATATATCTACCCCCGTTTTTTCGAATTCTTCCTCTAATTCTATTTCTTTTCCATTTATGCTATTAATATTCCATGTTGCTATTTTCCATATTTTACCCTCTAGTTTGTTAATTTGCATATTATTGTTCGTTGCCGTGTCCGTTTCCGAATTACCCACCCATTTGTTTTCCTCTGTTAGTTTTTTGCTGCTAAATTCCCTTCCTTCGTTGCTTCGTATTTTATTCCATTTATCGTTAGAGTTTTATAGCCTATTTTACAGTATTTCCCTTTTCCTTCTCTTCTCTTGCCTTTTTCTGATTACCGCCTGGATCTGCTGTTCCTTTTTTGTTAAATCGCTGTCTATGAAAATCGGTTTTTCCTTAATTTGTATTTATTTTTAAAACTAATAGTTTGTCTTTAAACGACCCCATTTTCGCTACCACTATGCTTTTTTCTCCTTCTTTCCTTATAGGTAATGCATTATCTATCTTTACTTTTACGCCTATGTACGATTCTAGAACCTGTTCTAAATGCTGATTTAGTCCTTCTTCTTTCCATTCGACATTTTTAATAACTATATTATCCTTTCGGGCTTCTCTATCTTTTTCTCTAAACTTTCTTCGATTTCTAGAATCCGTTCTTTTAACATTTTCTTTCTGCATCCCATTGTTTTTCTTTATGACTCATTTGTATAAATAATACAAGTATTTAATTAATAATACAAGTAAAAGTAAAATAAAAAAAAGTTCTAAAGCTACTTTTACACACCAATTTGTAACGTAAGTTTTACGATTTGTTTAAAAAGAATTTATTCACAATCGCTATTTAACTGTAAAGATTTTCTCACAGGTGGAAAGTTAACAGTTTTTCACTTTTCAACCTAGAACTGGCTAGACAATTATGGATATGGGTTCTAAAAGTTTGAAGTACATCGTTTAAATTCTGTCAATTATATTAACGTAGTACCTGCATGTATTTAAATAAATTTCTATTTAATAGAAGTTTACTGTTTTATTTTCAAATAAATCGGAAAAAATTTACACAATTGCGTTCATAACCTTAAATCACAAGCCAAGATCTACAAATAAAGAACGTTATTAGTGCCAGAAAGGTTGTAAAATAGAAATTTAAGACCACCTGCTGTGATAAAAAATGCACCTGTAAAAATGTCACAATCAAAATGAAATAATTCTATTTCAAGTTCTATTTCCTTTGCCTAACAGTAATTAAAACAGTTTTACAATGTGAAGGAACCTTTAACCATTTCTTATTCAACAAAGAAACTAACTGTTTTTGTGAAGGCAGTGCAACTTATAATTCTCTTGAACTGTACAGGGTTATTCACTATAAATTACCCATCCATTATTATCGTTATTATTACTCGTAGAAAAAAAAGTTATAAATAAAAATTGAATAGTTCTGAGTTTTTTTTAAATGCCATCAATAGTTCAGTTGCTTGCCGTTTACAGGTTTAATGTAGATTATTATACAGGGTGGGGCACTATCAACGAATTATTCGGTACCACTAAAACGACAAATAATGTAAGAAATCTTAAATATATGTATATTAAGATTATTTGAAACCACATTTTAAAAATATTTTTCATTGTACAGGATGCTCCAGAAACACGTACTATATCAAAGTTAGGTTATTTTAAATGGAACACTCTGTATTTTTTCTATTTTTGAATTGTAGATAAAAAATAATGCATGTTTTTTAACATGTCCCTATTTCATCCGTTTCTGAGATAAATCGATTTTACTTGATTACAGACCCTCCAAAAATGCAATAACTTCAAGATAAATAAGAACAAGCAACTTTGGTTTTACCACCTTACTAAGAGCCTTTAATATCTATTTTTTGCAATACTTACTATTATGTTATGATGTACAGAGTGTTTTAAATACTACCGCATAACGTTAACGACTAAAAACTAAAACTAAAACTAAATTAACTTAACTTAAATGGAACACCCTGTATTTATGTAATTTGTTGGAATCAGGAACTAGTTACCTTTCAATCGGTATTAGTACCAACCCCTAACTTTGATAGTTTTCGAGATATTTTAAAATTGGCTAGTTTAATCATTTGCAATTTACTGGAATTTAAGTTACCTGTGAGATATCAGTAAAATAAACATTATCTTGCAAACATTTTTAATGTATAGGCCAATCCAGCTTTAAATATTAATTTAGGTCAAGCTCTAAGAGTCAGTCGAATCACGCCCACCTGTTACAAACAACAGCAACCGTTATTAGTTTAGCAAAAATCGATGATACTGTAAACATTGGTAACTTTGTTAAAAAAATTCTAAAAATAATGGTTTTCGGAAATTATCTTACTACTATTAGAGCGATTTGTATTACATTCTTAGTTAACAGGTTAAAGTTTGTCGATGTTTACAGTATGATTGATTTTTGATGTACCAAATAACGGTTGCTGTTGTTAAACATTGGTAAATTGTGACCGGTGTGCGTAATTCGACCGACTCTTAGAGCCCGGGATACTATTCATAAGTACATTTCTGTTTATTTTTTCTGAAAAAAATAAAAATTTTTAAGGTAAATATTTAAAACTGAAAGTTGCAAGATAATGTCCATATTGAGGATATTTCACAAGTAACTTAGACTCCAGTACATCGTAAATTGTTAAACTATCAAATTTTAAAATATCTCAAAAACTATCATAGTTAGGGGTTGGTAATTCTAATACCGACTAAAAAGTAATTAGTTCCAGCTTTCAACAGGCTACATAAATTTAGGGTGTTCCATTTAAGTTAAGCAAGTTATTTAAGTTATAAAGTCGTTAGTGTTATGCGTCAGTATTAAAAATACCCTGTACATCATAACGTAATAGTAAATATTGCAAAAGAGATGTTGAAGACTCTTAGTAAGGTTGTGTAAACCAAAGTTGCTTGTTCTTATTTATCTTGAAGTTATTGCATTTTTTTGGAAGGTCTGGAAATCAGGTAAAATCGATTTATCTCAGAAACGGAAGTAAGTAGGTATAGGGACATGTTAAAGAACATACATTATTTTTATCGTCAAATTCAAAATAAAAAAAAAAGGGTAATCCATTTAAAATAATCCAACTTTGATATGGTACGTGTTTCTAGAGCACCCTGTACAATCCAAAATATTTTTAAAATGTGGTTTCGAATAGCCTTAACATATGTATGCTTTAAAATTTTTAACATTATTTGTCGTTTTAATGCTATAGAATAATTCGTTGGTAATGCCCCACCCTGTGTTTTTGAAGAGATCTTTTTTCTGATTTCAACAAAATATAATATGTTGTCTTTATATTGAGCCGTTATTGAGTTATTAATCGTAGAATATCACAGTTACATATGAAACCACCAGTAGGACATATAGAGTAAGCTTGGATTTCCAGCCAACTGCTTCACTATAAACGATTTTGGTGATTTAATTAATGAAATGTCAATTATCAAACACAACATTTGTCATTGACATGGTTTACTTTAACAATATTAACAATTCCGTATTAAGTGATATTCTACGATTAATAACTCAATAACGGCTGAATATAAAGACAACATATTATACTTTTTGGAATCAGAAAAAAAAGATCTCTTCGAAAATATAATAATATACAGGGTGTTACATGAAAAAAATACATCATATTTTTGTTGCGCCATGTAAACGGCGAGTAACTGGACTATTGATGGCATTTAAAGAAAATTCAATTAGAACCATACATACTTTCATGTATAACTTTTTTTCTACAAGCAATAATAACGATAATAAGGGGTGGGTAATTTATAGTAAATAACCCTTTACAGAGAGTCATCGACGTAATAAACAAACATGATCAGTTTCTTTGTACAATTACAAACAAACGAAATGCATCTTAACAACTTACTCTAAGTTTAAGCAAACGAAGAAAATTGTATAAAATTGCTTAGATGTGTTAGAATATACAAATAAAACAACAAGGAAGATGTTAATAAAAAACAACTTGTTGTGTAAAGTATCACAATAATGTAAATTAAAATTATTATGTCAAAATCACTTTTATTGACAAAGTGTAAGAACGGTTCTTCTCGTAGTGGCATAAAACAACAAGCAAAACAACCAAAGATATCCATGTTTGCAAGCAATTCATGTTTCAAAATATAAAGGTACGATTCTAACAGCAACTGCAGACTACAGCGGCAAAAATGCCAACCCTGATGCTCTCATGTAAAAGTACACTGACTTACAAAAAATTGGCGCACTCCAGTTTTTCCTTATAATGTTGTTATTATTTTTTTTTATGAAGTCAAATATTGACGCAGATGGTTATGACTTTGTGTCTTGTCATTTGTGTCAGTGACTTTTCTAAAAAGTTTTATTTGCGCTTAAGATGTTATATTGATTTTCCTGTTAATTCATTATTTTATTGAGACCAGATTTCCGTCCAAATTTTTTAAAAATTACTGTGTATCGCTTATTATTCCTGAACATTTTTCTTTTAAAAAATGCAAATAACCCCAGAAGAAGTTGCGGCAGCGAGAGCTTTAGTGGTAGATGGTCGAAGTGTTAGATATTCTGCTCGTGCTATTGGGAAACCGGAGACAACTGTACGTCGAGCACTGCAGAGGTACCGGGAGACACAGAGGTACTTCCGATGTCCTGGTTCAGGTTGCCCGCGCTCCACATCTGCAAGAGATAATAGGTTTTTAACGCTGCAGTGTCTCCGAGATCGTGATCAAACTGCGGTAGAACTGACTCAAAAGGCTCAGAAATGTGCGTGGAACAGCCGTATGCGCTCAAACAGTTAGACGAAGATTGATGGCGACGGGTTTGAAGGCATACAGACCGAATAGAGTCCCTAGACTTAGACGACAACACAAGCAACGCAGATTAGAGTTTGCCAGAATTAAGCAAAATTGGAGAGAACGTGATTGGAGAAGAGTTCTCTTCTCGGATGAATCACGATTTTCTTTGAGATCACCGGATGGACGCCACAGAGTCTGGCGACGACAAGGGCAAAGATAATCTGCAGCCACCGTTGTTGAACATGAGAATGTTTGGGGAGGGTCGGTTAGGTTTATGAGGGCATTTCGTTAGAGGCAATTTATTCTGCAAGAACGATCCTTAAATGCAAACAGTTACATAAGAGATATTCTTGCAGACTATGTTGTTCTTTTTGCACCATTTATAGGGCCCGAGTTCTTGTTAGTGCAAGATAATGCGAGACCCCATACCGCTAGGTGCGTCATGCGATATCTGCAAGACGTTGAAATTAAACTTTTGGAATGGCCTTCGATGAGTCCTGACATGAATCCCATTGAACACACTTGGGATGTGTTGGAAAGACGACTTAAAGCTCGCCCGGTGCGTCCAAAAACTACAAGAGTTAAAAGTGGCACTTGTAGAAGAATGGGACAGCATTGATCAAGATGAGATCAGACACTTAATTCAAAGTATGCCTCGACGAATTCAAGCATTGCTGGATGTTCGGGGTGGTAATACGAGTTATTGATACCGGAAAACCTTGGTTAATGAAAGATAATCTCTTCTTGTGTTTTTTGTTTATTGTTGTTTTTATCTGTATTGCGTGTTTTTCTTATTTTTACTAGTTATTAAAATCCTCTTTTCGTACAGTTTATTATTGGTTAACCAAGTAAACTAATTAAGCAAAGAAATATTTGTTTGCTAAATTAATTCCTATACCTAAGAAGAGTAACTTTGCGGCTCTTGAAGATGTTCGGCCTATTAGTATATTACCAGTGTTCTCTAAAATATTCGAGAAGTTGGCATCTGTACAGCTTTGGCGTTACCTGAATGATGGCTCTTTCATTCCTGACTATCAATCTGTATTTCACTCTGGTTATTCTTGCACGGGTACATTACTTGATGTAACGGACGAAATTTTTCGATCTATTGATGTTGGTGAGGTCTTCGCGCTGGTTCTAGTTGATTATTCCAAGGCCTTCGACACTCTTAACCACAAATTGCTTATCTCTATTTTGCATTACATAGGTTTTGGGAAATGTGGCTCTTCAACTGGTTTCAAATTATTTCAAGGATGGAAGTCAGATTGTTGCTTTAGACGGTTCATTTTCCTCCTCGCTTATCATTAAATCAGGAGTGCCACAGGGGTCGATCCTGGGACCTTTGTTTTACATTATTTATACTTCTAATATTTATAAACATATTAAATATTGTAAATACCATTGCTATGCGGATGATACACAACTCTATACTTCATTTAAAGTAAACAACTTAGTAAATTCTATGTATAAAATAAATTTCGACCTCGACAAACTTAATAAATTTTCAAATAAGCATCAACTTTTTATCAATCCAAATAAATGCTCCCTTATTCTATTTGGCAGACGTAAAGACCGAGAGATTGTATCTAACTCTTTTAATATTCACATTAATAATACATATCTTCCTGTTGTTGCTAAAATAAGCAATTTGGGAATTTTGATGGATTCTGATCTTAAATTTACACAACACGTAACAATGCTTCTAAGGAAGGCTTATTCGACTCTAAAGCTGTTCTATGCTAACCGACACATTTTAAATGTATCTGCAAGAAAGACCCTTTGCGAATCGTTAATATTGTCCAATTTTAATTACTGTGATGTTGTTTATAATAAGTGTTTGAATAATGTAGATAGAAAGAGAGTTCAGGTGATGCAAAACAGCTGTTTACGGTTTATTTATAATATTCGAAAACGCCAACATATTTCTCACACATTAGTGGTGGCTGGCTGGCTGTCAATGGTGCAACGAAGGGTCCTTTCATTCTCTATGTTTTATCATAAAATTTTGACCACCAAAACACCGCCATACCTGTACAATAAAATTAGATTTAGAACAGACGTGCATAACATTAATATTAGAAGAAAGAATGCCTTAGGTTTACCACCTTTTAACCTGGAACAATTTAAGAAACCGTTTTTTTATAACATATGCATGTCTTACAATAAACTTAAACCTGATACAATTAAAACTTCTTCTTTGTCTACATTTAAACATAATATTAAGTTAATGTTATCAGAGGAGACTTGACAATGTAAGTTCTTTATATTTTTTTTTTACTTTACAGACCATTATATTACATGAGCCTTTATTTCTTTTTTTTTATAATCAGTTTCTTGTTTTCTTCTGGAGCAGAAAGCTTTGTTGAGGTTGCGTTTTGGAATCTTTTCTTTAAATAATTTAAAAATTTTTAAATTTTGATTATTTTCTCTGTGCTAAGATTTAAGTGCAGACTTATACTTATGGTTCGGGTGTGGTTACATTGGTAGCTAATCAAACGGTTGCCTGTTGCAGCTAGTCTGTTCCCGTAACCATTTGGCTTCTTAATTTAATTTATTTTGTAATATAGATTTATTTGCTAATAATTTGAAACATTTTTTTCTGTTTTGGTATTTCTTATGCATCTGATTTGTGTTATGAAGCCAATAAACCTTTATTATTATTATTATTATTATATAACCTAGGGTATGTAGCACGGTATTAGTACTGATTATTGTGCTCCCACGTTCTGAACTTACAGCACCTACAATAGGTTAAGTTTCCAGTCTCAGGACTGACCCAAAACAGTTTCACCTTTTGAAAACCGCGGCTTCGACGCCCAGCAAAATAAACATCTAGAGATAGTCCGTGAAAATTCTTAAACCGTTCCTGCTGGTTGATGTGCTTTTTACCGGTAAAGTGTTGATGTATTTCACGTATTATGTGCTTGGCAATAACACAGAAGGGCTTTGGCTTTACGAACAGCGTTTCAGTCTCTTTCCGGCGAGACTAAAGCAATCTTATTGCATGCCGCGGTTTATACAATTTTTTTACAAGTTCTCGCCATTTTTGAGTTGATGACGCAGCTGCCAGTGCTGGGACCGCTGCGTGGTTGTCGGACATAATAATGATATGTTTGCCGATATACCTCCAAACAAGGTTGAACTGCACGCAACGTGTATTGCGTGTACTTTAGTTTGACAGATACTGGCGTAATTATCTATAGGTTGATAGTATTTTATTATTTGATACGTGACCCAAATACCCCTCACTAGTACCTTCAACCGTTTTCAATTTGTTTGTAAATCAGCAGATCTAGCCATCTGGCGCTGGAAAGTAAATTCTCCACCTGCTCAATCATCCTTGTTGCCTAATCCCGTCTGGAAGCAGTATCTCCAGCGCAGTATTTTAAGATTGCAACCTCACTTCTTGCTGCGAGTCTGTGAAAACAATCTGTGTCCTGTTGGTTTTGATAGTAACGTTTACCAGGGGTTCCCTCCAGTTCAGTCTCTTAATATTAGGTATTTAGCCGACGATGTCTTACCACCAAGATTGGCTTAAGTCCGTCGAGTATTCTTTACGGCTGAAGTTCACAGCTTAGTTTTGCTAAAGTTCCCAGGCCAGTCGATCTGCGCCAAATCATAGTTTCTTTCTGGTCTAGTGAATTACTGAACCTCATCTCAACTAGCTAGACAAGGTAGATTTGTAAGTCTGTACATCTTGTTCTCCAGGTATCCACCAATTTCTCCATTGTCTTAGGTAATAAGAATGAATTGAAACAAAGGAAATATATTAAAAAAAAAACAAAAAAAAGAAAAATGATTACAAAATTAGAAATAACATAATAACAGAGGTGTAAAAGAAAGAAGCAAGAGTAGAAATTTGATGTACAATAAAAAAAAAAATTAGGCAACAAACTAAAAACTGGACATATTAAAACAGAATATAACAAAAATTATTAAGGGAATAGCGGTGATACAAACTTTCTAACAATTTAGTAGAAATAATAGATAAATATAAAAAAACAAAATAAACGCTATTAGTTTTATAAAAGAAATAAAAGAGAACAAAAGTAGCAAATATTATAAGTAAGAGTGGCTATGTAAAGAAACTGTAACGGTTTTTTTTTCTATTCCGGAATGAAGTAGAACTTTCCATAACTTCTCACTTTACTAGATCAATGTAATAATTTTTGGCAGATTAGGAACATAAACCCGCCTGTGATAGGCCCTTTAAGTTATATTACAACATTAATTCGACAAATCACTTGAAGTTAAGGTTTTCGAGTCTGTATAACTTGACCAGTCCAAAACTGTGCTTAATCACTGTTCCACAATTAAACGGTTCTTTTTCATTTCTAATTGTGGCGTTGACTTAGAAAGTTGTGGTGAACTTCCAGTTCTAAATGGGGAAAATCTGATGAAGTACCATTATTAATTAATTTGTAATAGAAACAAACCCCACGCCAAGTTTTTAAGATTCTTTGAGGATTTATTAACGGGCATTTTCTACGTCGCATTCCTTAATTATTAAAAATATCAAAACGATAGAAAAAAATGTGGACTACTCTAAAAGGAACTAATAAGCAAAAACGTACAAGTATGGACTACTCATCTATAGAATTAGAATGAAATAATAAAATTTAGAAGACAAATTAAAAGGAGTTTTTTGTAACCAGTGTGAATGAAATTGCCTCAAATATTCCTCAACCTACACTAGACCTACCTAAATACGAAATACCTTTAATGCAAATAGTTTTCACACAAGACCGTAAATAAGTATTAATAGGTTGCAAAGCATTATTTTTAATATGACAAGTAAAGCAAAGGGCGACGACGTAAAAACAGTAAAGATAAAAAGGGTGCTATTTGATGTGATTAGGTACCCATTTTTAAATATTCTGAACACATCATTACAGAGGAGAGTACCAAAAGGTTAAAGTGCAACACAGTAATTCCTGTTCCTAAAACTCCGAATCCCACATGGCCTGAAAATCTTGGTCAGATCAACCTTTTGTCGGTAGTAGACAGAAACTGGAAATAGTGGTGGTACTATCGATAATAATCATTTAAATTTTGTGACGAAGGTGAAGAAGTATTTAGGAGTAGTGTTTGATGCTAAAGTAAACTTTAACCTTCATGTAGATTTCGTATGTAGAAATTAAAAAAAATTGGGTATTTTTCAAGAATTTGAAACAAATTATCATATCAGTAAACAAATATACAAACTTTACAAAATAAAGCAATGCGGATTTTGTTGGAACGTAATAGGTATATGCTTGAATCGCTAATTTTCTGAACGTTGAACAAATTTATCGAAAAATCGAATTTAGTTTTAATTTACAAAATAAGTAAGAAACTGTCACAATCTTATTTTAATGAGTTTTTAATTAAAAAATAGTGTTTATATAGATACAATATAAGAGATAAGAAAAAATACTACATTGAAAAATATACATCAATTACACTGCAAAAATCACTGTTTGTTGAAGGTTTGAGGGTGTATAATCTACCTGAAATTGTTGAAACAGCGTCTAGTGTGAACACCTTCAGATGGACACTGAGACGATTTTACTTTGACAGATATACAGTTTAGTTTTTATAAATATATAAATATTGTGCTGACTAGCTTTGAAGCTAAATAAACCACTATTTATTTTATTTATCACCTGGACCACCCTATCTATCCAGTTGAGGACATCTCGTTCCTGTTTCTTTCTTCTACACGCCTGTATTACTACTCATCCGTTTTGGAATACGAACCGACCTCATCATAATCATCGGCAGTCAGATAAATTGAAATTGTACATGCTTTATGTTATAATTTCATTTAAAACGCGATTGTATCTGTGTTCTGGCGTAAATTTTCCTACATAGTTTTGCGCTTTGTATTTTGGTGGATGTGATTTGAAAGATTTTTTGAATATTAGTATAATGTGATTGCGCCTTTATACTCCAGTCAATAGAGTAACTAATGAGTAAATTTTGACAAAAATAATTGTAGGATACCGCCTGCGCCATGTAATTGTAAATAGTATAAAGTACTTTATATTCATGTTTTATACGAAAAATTAATTGTCATTATATAGTTAATTAACATTTATATGCAAATAAACGTGTTTTTTCTCAACTTTTTTTTTCTGAGTGAAAACTAATAAACCAATGTTAATAGTGTAGTTATAGAAGATAAAAATACGAATAAAATGAGCACCAATTCGACTCGATCAGGTAATAACTTTCCGAAATAATCGGAAAAAGTAAAATATTTGGGATTTTTTTTAAATTCGTAGATCCGTCATTTTTTTGAGAAGTAGGATAAATATTTCAGAAAATAGAATACGTACTTAGTGCGTGCAAAACCCTGCAATTGTCGGACGATTAGTTTATGCACAATTGCGATATAAAATTTTTAAAGCAATACATTCAATCGAGGCTGAATGCTGGTGTGGTAGTCAGATTGTCAGAAATAAAAAAAAAATGTGAAACTGAAATAGGAAGGAACTGTTGAGAAATACATGTGCGACTCAACCGGCACTTGCGATACAACGAGGTTAGAGATAAGTTGAGTAATTGATCATTAAAGTATTAAATAAATATTTAATGTAAAAAGTAAATTAATAATTAAGAATACGCCTCTTAGCAAATATAGTTTTAATACAAGAAACATGGCGCAGTCATTAATCGTAATAATCAAAGGGAGTATTAAAGATTAAAACCAAACGAGTTGATTTGGAAGATAAGAAGAAACATTTAAAAATGGCACAGTACCACAAAACTGACTAATTGAAAATGGAGGGTAATATAGCTCAAAACTTTAAAAACTTTAAACAAGAGGTTCAGATTTATTTCTTGGCCACCGAAACTAGTAAAAAATCGAAAGAAGTTCAAGTAACACAGTTGTTAAACTTAATGGGCAAGGAGCGCGTTGAAAATATATAACACATTTGCTGGTAAACCGGGGTTGGACACCGTAGAAGCAATACTGACGGAGTTCGAAACTTATTGTACACCAAAGAAGAATGAAACAATGGAGCATTACAAGTTCTTTTCACGAAAGCAACGGAATGGTGAACCCTTCGGTATGTTTCTACGGTTTCTTTAATAAAACTTGCGGATTTAAAATTACGAAAAAAAGTAAATTAATAATTAAAAATACGCCTCTTAGCAAATATAGTTTTAATACAAGAAACAGGAACAAAACGTATATTCTCATTTTTTGATAAAATGATATTTACCACGAAAAATGCATGCAAAGATGACTGAAAATGACCGAGTGTAAGAAATCGGCGGAGTAGTGGAGGTCACCGCCCGCTAGCGCCGTTTGAGGGGATTGCGATTTATATAAACGCGTTGTGGACGGGTACTCCCCACTACTTCTCCGTTTTCTTGCTTTATACGATAGATTACTCGTACATTTTATTACAAGTATTTAGAAGAGTTACAAGAGTTATAGTTTTTGTTCGAATGTTTTCAAATAGCAACATTTTTACTAATCCTTTTTGCATAATGCATACAAAGGTGAGACATACGTCCACAACGATTATTGCATTTTACACCATAACGTGTATATAACGCAATCAAACTTGTTCTATTTGTAGTAGTAAACTTATAAAATATTTATTTTGCTTGGAACTAGCATGAAATAAATTTGAATTTAACATAATTTTTAAATGTTTGGTTATAAAAATATATTTAATTAGTAACACTGGTTGTGTAATCACATTTTAGCACCATTAATACTTAACTTTTAACAAAAATTAGTAATGTTTAGTCTATAAAACGACTAAATCGATTAATACCTCCAATTTTGAGTGAAAGTAGTAAATTTAATAAACAAACATGATGAATTTTAAAATAACACTAATGTTCTTGTGTATACCTATTTTTCAATACCTTTACAAATATTATTAACAAAATTCCTGAAAGGTAATTGACTCTTCTATTAATAGAATATTCCGATTTACTTTTAAATATTTAAATGAGACGCTTCCGAGTTACAAATTAAGCTAGAATCGAGAGATTGTTGTCTTGGTGCGAACGCTAAACGGAATTCAATTAATGCCAATCGAACACTTAACTAGGTGTTAAACGCACTCACCAAACACCTTCAACATAAATAATCTGTTAATTAAAACTAATTAAAACACCATGCAGTTTAAGATGAGAAGCTCTTAATTATCTCTAACTAAAACGTCAATAATTTCAGTTCGCGCCACATTAAAACCCAATAATTTTTTCCTCTGTAATTTCACTAATTCGGAAAGTTTATTTTATATTTTGCAGAAAAGTTTAATTTGGAAAACGTACCGAATTCGAAATCGTTCGTATTCATGATAAATTGATGAAAGATTTTGTTCCATAATTAAAATACACCAACACCAACGCCTGAACGCGTATAGTACATTGAATATATAATAAAAGCGATGACCAAAGTTTATTAAATTAAAATGCAATTACATGCAAATTGACTTTATAAAACCTTAAGGGTTCTAGGTTAAAACCAAATTTCGAGATAACGAAAATAGTCGCATTGGGCATGATAAATTATGGTCCTTATCTAAATCCAAAAGTATCTATTTTAGGTTATATTTTTACATAACTCTCCTCAATTTTTTGCATTAAATTATGTCGATTTGGAAATTTTCTAGCTTACACAACCGATGAAGTTGTAACGAAACAACGTAAACAGAAAAATTAGAATTACACCGCATAGAAAATTTGCATAAACATCCGCACTGAAAATTTTTCCATTTACACTTCTTTTATACTTTCATTTCAGTCACTGAATATTACAAGCAATAAGTTTAGCTTAAACTCGTGCTTTTATCAAAAGTTGAATTTAAACACGCCTCCGTCTTCTTCTTCTTTGTTATTCTTTCTATTTAGCGTTTTCTGTTGATTGTGTTAGCGTCAAAGCGCTGGCACGGCGAAGTGTGAGCTTTTAAAATAATTAAACGTGTCCGAAAGGTGTTTGGGAAAAATTTTACGCCAAGAAACCACTTCCAAAGTATGAAAGCAATTGTTCGAAAGAAATAATAAAAAACACGTAATTTTATATCCTTATTCGAGATAAAGAAGGGCGCAAATTTGTTCGTTTCTTTCTATTATTTTTAAAAGCGAAGCCCTTAATGCAGCTAATAAAAAAGCAAAGCAAATTCAACTTTGTCAATAAAACGGGAGAGAAACAGAAATTTTATGATGACAACAATCTAATAACGATAATTAAAATAATTACGTTTCCATGGAACAATTTTTTTTATTTATAATGATTTGAAAAAAAAATTATTATTTTCGTGCCAATTTTTCAGTACACGCAAACTTTTGCTTAACTCTACCTATTTTTACATGTACGATTTGAATAGTTATTGTGAAAAAATGCCCGTAAAGTCGTTTTAATTACGGAAAATAAAAATACCGTTCAGAATTTTTCATCTTTCGCCAAGTTTAACTACTTTTACTATTTTCGTACTATTCGTGACTTCAAAAACTATTTTAATTTTTAATATTTTCTTTTCAAAATGTAGGTGAACAAGTCACAATTGTTTTTACCAAATTTTACCAAAAAGAAACAAAAAAACAGCTTTTATGTTTATAACGTTAAAAATGTGTAGTTTGTAAATTATTTTTGCAATAAAATTAATCTTAACCGTTCTCTAACTGTAAGTTCTAGGTGAACCTGTTGATTTAAAAAAAGTTACATAGGCGTTTTCTGCTTTCTTCATAAACGATTCAAGACACAAAAACCATGCTATACAAGTGTATCCAGTATAAAATGATGTACACTCATGAAATTTAAAACTTGGACACCACAATTTCTGTAAACAAAAGTTTGCACATTGTGAAGCGGGCTTAAGGGTATCATTTACAATTCTAACAGCAGGTAGTCTCAGCAGGGGTTATCTTATAGAAGGACTGTAGAATGAATCATTACACTAAGCACGTTTTAGAAAATAGGTAATTTACGTTGCTTACTTAATTTTTTCTTTAAAGAATATATTTGAAGGTATCGCTAATTAAACACCATAGCTCGATTAATTATCGAATCAAAATTTTGTTTAGGAAATGTTTACAAAATAAAATTAGAAATAATTTTGATTTAAAAAACGTCTACAAGCAATAACTTTTAAATTAAATCAAAAACTAAACATGGTTATTTGGGTTGACTGATTATTACTTATTTTTAAATAAATCTAACCTACTAATTATTGTAAGTTATTAAAAAAATCATTAAACTCTCTATTCATAATATTTAGTCCTTACAAAATGTATATTTTATGACGTTTCATTTTTTCTGTAGTTAATATAAAAGTGAAAATAAAAACTAAGGCAATTCTTATTGTCAACGTATATATTTAGTTTTTGACAAGAATTTATTACATAATTATAATTAAGATACCAAGTTATAGTTTAAAATTAAATGAAAACTTTTTTTAAATAAAGGTATTACTATATAAATAAATATAAGAAATCAATAATGGGTGTGACCTCCATTATTATTGATACATTCTTGGAGGCGTCTGCTCATTGACGCTATCAAGGTATCAATATAATTAATATTAATCGTTTCCCATGCGGTATCAATGGCTGCAATTAGTGCATTACGGTTTACTGGTATAAAATTTGGCCCTTGTTGTCTTCGGATAACAGCAAGTATTCGAGCCCAAACATTTTCGATAATGTTAAAATCTGGGCTTTTGCTGGCCAGGGTAACAGCTCCAAGTTATTTTCTCGTATCCAATTGCGCACAACCCGCGAAGTATGAATAGGGCGTTGTCCTTTAACAACAAAAATACATTATGAAAATGTTAATTCAACAGATCCCGAACTATTTTTGGAGAAAGTATAGTGAAATAAGAATACTTACTTGTTGGAAAATATAATCTTCGTCTGGATAAAACACTTCGACTGAAGGTTTCATAATAGTTTCCAAAATATCTAAATACGCAGCAGAATCAAGACGTCCATCGATAGCCCAACAAACTCCTGGACCCCGCGCGCTAACCCAACCCCACACATTCACAGAAAAATAACCACTTCGTTTTTAGGACATATGTGATTATTTTCGTAACGAGTTCCTTCCATTCTAAAAACTTTTAGTGGTCCATCGTTGCGGCTATTGAACGTTTTTCGTCGCTAAAAATCACTCGATTCCAAAATTCCAAAGGTTCGTTCACATATCGCCTTGCAAATTCCAGACGACGTCTCATATTTTCGTCACTGAGAACTTCTTTCGCAGCAGCATTATACTTCTTTATTCCCATCTCCTTTAATCTTTTTGTGCAGTTATACGGCATCCGGGAAAATGTATCTGCTATAGCCCTGGAGTATGTAGCAAATGGTTGTTCTGTTACGTAATGAAACAACTCGAGATCTTGAGCACGTGTAGATACTTTAGGTCTACCACTTCCGATGGCTCTTTCCAAAGTGTGTTCAAGATTCCATTTTACTCGGTAATGCCCTACGGTGCTTTTTGGTATATCTAACATACGTGAAATTTCACGCACGCTACGGCCCGCCGCTAATTCCGAAACAATCCGCGCTTTCAAATCAGCACCGAGATGAGGTGGCATTTTCACAACACTTGAAATTTTAAACTAAAATGGAATTTACATTTCTTACTTTATTTATTGGTTCACACTACCCTTCTCAAACAGTAGGTAATTGTTTATTTATTACATACTTCTAATGACCAATGTAACAACCCTTAGAGCAATATGACTCAAAGGAAGTAAATTAAACAAGCAAGGATATTCTATTGTTATTGAAACTTATTCATAAAGTAAAGCCATTTCCTTATAATGCTAATGGACAGGATTTTCTTTTAAGTATTAAGATTACAATAGAGGACTTATAAACTTTCGAAAATATCTAATTATAAATATTTACACTGCAATTGCGCTTTTTCCTTAATAATTTCTTAGCAATAACATACACGTTCTTGGTTTTAAGTTGTCATAAATTTGATATGATATAAATTTGTGTTTCTAATATTACATCACAAACTAATCTTTATTCGCCAAAAATTGTTGCTTAAGTTGTAAAGCTTCGTACACACCTGAACAACAAACCGAGCAACAAACATAACAACGAACCGAAAGTCAAACAGAACGACAAACGATCTTTATGATTTCCACAATCCGAACAACAAACGGAACGTTTGTGCTGTTCCATAATTATTTTCAGTTCATATATATTTATTATTGAGAAGAGAAAATTGCGGAAAACAAGAAGATAGTGCCAACCAAATTTTTACGCACAAAGAAGAGTAAAAATTATAATTTACTTCGCTTTTTTTTATTTTGAAATTTCCCGCCCAAATGATGCTAATAGGGACATCATTTTTTCTTGCATTCTTAAACACTGATTAATTTAAAACATTTTTCTTCTGTCAACTCCATAATATTACCTAAAACACAACAAACCCACAAAAGGGAGGACAAAAATAAATAATTTAATTCTCCCGCATAAGTTTGTTCGCCGTTTTGTTTAGATTCGTCCAAACCTGCAAACGCATTCGCGCGCATTTTCTTTGATGTCGGAGAAAAACCGACAAGTTGCGGAAAGGCGCAAAACCTTTCTTGGAACAATCAGGACTTGCGAATCTGTTCTAAAATTCGTACGTAGCACCGTCCAAATTAATGTTCCGATTGCCGTTCGGTTCGTTGTTCTGTTTGTTCCTCGGTTTGTTGTTCAGGTGTGTACGAAGCTTTACAATAAGCATATTAATATGAACTATATCTTATGAAAGGAGAGTTATGTAACTATAATTAACGACTTAACGTTACGTTAGTAGATTCCATTTACTATTTACACATATTTTCTTGGAACATTCGATAATTAACTATCGGGATATGATGACCCTATACTTCGCAGGTTGTGCGCAACTGGATACAAGCAAATAACTTGGAGCTGTTACCCTGGCCAGCAAAAAGCCCAGATTTTAACATTATCGAAAATGTTTGGGCTCGAATACTTGCTGTTATCCGAAGACAACAAGGGCCAAATTTTATACCAGTAAACCGTAATGCACTAATTGCAGCCATTGATACCGCATGGGAAACGATTAATATTAATTATATTGATACCTTGATAGCGTCAATGAGCAGACGCCTCCAAGAATGTATCAATAATAATGGAGGTCACACCCATTATTGATTTCTTATATTTATTTATATAGTAATACCTTTATTTAAAAAAAAGTTTTCATTTAATTTTAAACTATAACTTGGTATCTTAATTATAATTATGTAATAAATTCTTGTCAAAAAACTAAATATATACGTTGACAATAAGAATTGCCTTAGTTTTTATTTTCACTTTTTATATTAACTACAGAAAAAATGAAACGTCATAAAATATACATTTTGTAAGGACTAAATATTATGAATAGAGAGTTTAATGATTTTTTTAATAACTTACAATAATTAGTAGGTTAGATTTATTTAAAAATAAGTAATAATCAGTCAACCCAAATAACCATGTTTAGTTTTTGATTTAATTTAAAAGTTATTGCTTGTAGACGTTTTTTAAATCAAAATTATTTCTAATTTTATTTTGTAAACATTTCCTAAACAAAATTTTGATTCGATAATTAATCGAGCTATGGTGTTTAATTAGCGATACCTTCAAATATATTCTTTAAAGAAAAAATTAAGTAAGCAACGTAAATTACCTATTTTCTAAAACGTGCTTAGTGTAATGATTCATTCTACAGTCCTTCTATAAGATAACCCCTGCTGAGACTACCTGCTGTTAGAATTGTAAATGATACCCTTAAGCCCGCTTCACAATGTGCAAACTTTTGTTTACAGAAATTGTGGTGTCACAATGTTTTAAATTTTGTTTTACAGAAATTGTGGTGTCCAAGTTTTAAATTTCATGAATGTACATTGAAGTGGTGAAAATAAAATGTAACGTTTTCTTCAATGAAAAACGCCCGCAATATATTGTATTGTGTACTGTGTAGTGAGTTCACAGATGATGTAGCCTTCACATGGGGGGTGAAATGTCGGCTATTTCAACCGTTTGAGATGTTTTTGTTTACTACCTCGACCAAGAAGGGTCCAAGACCAAATTCTAAACACTACTCGTTTTATTTTAAATTACTTTTGTGTATTAGTATACCAAGATTAAATATCTTATTATTTAATTTGCTCTTTTTAATTTTTTGTTGTGTTAGGTACCGATTTTTTCTCAAATTCTTATTTTGTTTGACTAGTTTTATCTAAATTTAGTTGTACACAACCCTTTTAAATGTATTATTGCATAATGAAATCACATTGAAAACATAATACATAAAATTAAACAAACCCCAATTCCTCGTGAAGTTAAACGCATCCATTTTAAATAAGGTGATTCATATTGTTTCCTTTGTTCTTTGTAATAAAATTTGAAAATATACGCATGAGATGAAGATACACAGTAAACACTTCCGTCACTCAACTGTCGACCAAATCCATTCGTTTAAAATTTCGTCGAGAAGAACTTTTTGACGAAAGAATAAACAAAAGTTTAAACAAAAACTTGCGGAAACTCTCAGAAAACCATACAGGTAAACCATAACGAGATTAAATTAGGTTTGCAAAAATAAAATCAAATCAAAATTTATCGTTTAGAATAACAAAAAAATCTTTCAATAGCAACATTAGCATACTAATGTGTAAAACACACTTTACCTTCAACAAAGACGCAAATAAACATTATACAATAAAATTAACTTATCTCGAAATACGAATTTTGTTTCAGCAAACGATTCCGTTTTAAACAAACTTTAAAACAAAAGCTGGAAGCTTTCCTTAATCTGGACAAATTATTCCAGATTTGAGAGTAAATATTTCGAATCCTTTTATTCTTATTCATTTTATACTATAAACTCTACTTCCTGTGGAAGAAAAACAAACAAGATTATGTGTATTTGATCCCCAGCAAAAATTCGCAAGCAGGTATCTGTACGCTTAAATAACGTATTTTTTTATAATTCGTCGAGTTTCTGAAATATAAGTACGTACTTTCAGTGAAAGCTTTAGTATGAAATTACAGTTGAGTGAAATACGCAATTACAGCATACGACGCATGTTTAATCTTCTCATAGCGACACTTGGGAGTTATCCGTGCGCCACACATTTCCCAATTCCCTACATTATCGCCACTTTTAACATCGTTTATGCATGCTACAGATAGTTTACACGTAGAAAACTGAGTTTATTGACATAACACAATAAGCGTCCTAGTAAAGTACGCTATTAAAGGTGTTCCCAAGGAACCTCTCGAGTAATGATATATTTTATAAGTAACTTCCGCGTACATATTTTGCAGCTCCAGATGTTAACGTAACATTCAAGAAACATAAATCACTTTACCTAATAATTAATTGCTGAATTAAGGAACAACTACACTAGCAATAAATTATTGTAACTTAGAAACATTATTTTTTGCAATTAGGTGTGTCAAAACTAGCAATCAAAAATTACGTATGGAGGGATTATATATCACGGTAAGACCATTTCTATTGCTTGTTAATTTTCTAAAGTTAATTCGCCGTTTAAACGATGCATGAAAAAAAGTAAAACTTACATTGCTGTTTTTATGTATAATTAATTAACATCCATTCTAAAAAAAATAATATTATTTACTGTGTTTAAAAGCATTCTGTACCACCGTGTGGCCAAATCATTATATCGAATCCCTAAAAATACTACTATATTTTTTATAGAACGCATATTCAAACAAAATCACGAACACATTTTAAATACTAGTTACAGGATTTACCGTTTCGTGGGGCTACTTTACAGGGAGAAATTACATGTTATTGAAACGCCAAAATAACACCCTTACAATGTGCTCTACAACTTTGTGCGAACGCTTTTCTTAATTCGCGATTAATTAATAAATTGGGAAGGATTTCAATATTTTACGACAAAAGCTGCGAAAACAGTCTTATTTTTGCTAACACTTATGTTGGCTATAATTATTGAAGGATCGACTTATGTAACTGTTTTACATACCTGTCGATAAAGTTGCTTAATGCGAACCATTTGCGTACGTGATCGCTAACACGAGTCGACACTAGAAGTCGCAAAACTTATATTTTGAATATGATGTACCCTCCAGTAGGGAATATATATTCGATTAAAATGTATTGTTCTTAGGTTAATATATACGTTTTAAAAGATTTTTCTGTTAATTAATTAATTAAGTATAACGGTTAAAGTCGGCCATCTCCTCGATTACGACTTTACAGCACCCTCTTAGCGGCTGCTCTAAAAGTCCGATTTCCTGTCCGCTCCGTCCGTCATTTGCGTGACGTCACGTTTTGCACATCGAGTTTTCTAATCTAAAACCGGCTTAGATTTGTACGTCAACGCTTATTCAATTGTCCCCATGTTCAAACTCCATAAGCATCAAATATGGTAAAATACGTTAAGTAAAATGACTTGGATAGGTAAAGTTCGAACGATCGGTACTCGTTTGTTTATAACACTAGAATACCCCCATGTAGAAAAAAGAAGAAAGAGTTTTAAATTTTATTTATTGTTTTCTTTCCCTCGTCTTTCGTACTAATACAGAGTGAACATTTAGAGTACAATAGGATGGGGAGTGGTTGACCAAGGGAGTGAAGATAACCAAAAGCATAAAGAGTGATATTTAATTTTGCCCCATGATATTGTTACTTATTGTATTTTCTACTACATTATTTTGAGTTCAGAATGTTTTGTCGAGAAATAAAAAAATATTTTTTTACAATACAAACGTGCAATCTAAGATATCAATATTATTTCGATCGATAAAGAAGTCGTAAAACTACTAAAAAAATAAAAATATAATCAGAGGCACCATAGTTATTTAGTTACTTAATGTGTTTCGATCATAACTTAAGCTCAACTGCTGTTGTTTAGCAGTTTTTCTAAAATTACGTTATTATTAAATAACAGTGTAGTGCAGACATCTAAAAAGTTAAAATCTAACATACCAAGAGTGTATAAACATAAAGAAAGCACAAAACGTCTTACACAGTATAGTGGAGAAGCTTTAGAAACATGTTTATCTGCCGTTTTAGATAGAAAAATTAGTGCCAATAAAACTTCAAAAATATACAGGGTGATTCAGCTAACCCGTTCGTTAGAAGTTTATGGACATATCGTGTATAATGTGTCACGTCGACGTTTACAAGTTTGATAAATAAGGCACATTGTTTTAATTTCCACAGGCCACTAGTCAGAAATTATTTAATAAAATAGAGAAATATTGTGTGTCGAATGTAAATACATCGAAAGCAGGAAAATGGTAACAGATAGGTATAGGGAACCCTTATGAAGATTGAAAGACCACTTAATTCTCCATCACATAGAGCAACAAAATAGAGGGTGTTTCATTTAAAAAAATTGACTTTTCGGCAGTTGAAGTTAGTCAGATTTAGCCAAACATTTTGAACACCCTGTAAATAATGAGATGTCAAATTACACATCATTTAAAAAACTTAACAGTCCTCTAAGTATAGCCCAAATTTTGTTACTATAACTTTCTTTTCAATCATTGACAAGCGTTTGAAAACAATACTACAAAACCAATTTTTCTCAAAAAAATGGGAAAATCTCAAAAACTATTGATTTTTCATATAGATTGTGCTACATGAAAGTAACTCAGATTTTAGCGTAGAATCCAAATATACAAAAAAATATATATCATTCTATTTAAAATAAGAAAGTTGGTAGTCACTTCCGGTGTAACCGGAAGTGCTAGAAAGCTGAAACATTTAATTAAATAGAACTTTTTAAGCAATACCCTATTCCAAATTTTTAAACAAATATTTGAACGGGAAGTCCATAAACTTCTAATGAACGGGTTAGCTGAATCACCCGGTATAACATTCCCAAGGAAACAATAATAAACAAAATGGATGACCGTTACATTAAAAACATGGAGGCCAAACTGGGTTAAAAAAAATGATTTTTTGAAGGGATTAATTACTTGTGCTAAATGGGCTTTCACATTATATACCTTAGATTTACGTTTATGGGCTAAAGATTTATCGGAACGGCTAAGAAATAACATTAAAAGATCACGACCTGCAGTAAACGTCAAAATGTTAACAGTTATCAAAAATCTTGAAGGTGTCAAACCAGAAACCGTATCTGTAATTACGATGAAACTAATATAAATGATGATCCTGGCAAGAAAAAGCTAATTTTTCACAGAGATATTTGATCCAGACAACAAAAAGTATCAAGACAATAATGTTCTGCATTTCGGCCACTGGTGGCATTTTACCGTCGTATGTCGTTCATAAAGCAAGTCATTTGTTTTAACCACTGGTTTAAAACTTCCTTTTTACCACATGCAAAACTAGCAGAACATAAAAAGGTCCTTATTGGAGACAATCTTCCTTCTCACTTTACAAGAGAAGTACTTCATCTCTGCAAGGAAAATAACATTGACTTTGTCTGTATCCCAGCAAATTCTACGCATTTGTGTCCCTCAATGGATCTAGTTTCTTCGGCCCGATAAAAAATTATTGGAAGCAATTGCTTCAGAAGTGGAAAAAGTGTAACCCCAATACATCTTCTGTAGAAAAAAGCATTTTCTACAATTAGTAAAAAACTTTTTGAGCGACTAGCGGCTAAACAAAATGCTAAGAGTAAACTTTTTGCTAGTAGAATTTTTTCATTGTGCAAAGAAACAGTTTTAGATAAAGTTCGCAATAATCAGAAATCCACAAAGACACCATTGGTCGATTATTTAAAAGAGCAGCGGAATCCGAAGAAACGTGAATCTATAGTAAAAAGAAAAAAATTGAATGTAATTCCTAATTGATCCATTACGTTTGAAGACTCCCCACTAAAATGTGTGTTTACCCTCAACCAGCAAAGTTGCACAAGTAAAAAGAAAAATTGTAGAAGATGTGAAGAAAGTGACTTTGAAATTAGCTCGGAAAGTGAAGACTCGACTAGTCTGGAGAATTTAGAGGTTAAACCTGACGAAACGTGTCAAACCTTAGAACAAACTATAATTGATACTATAAAAGTCACATAATGGCTTGTAGAGGAATATCAAACCAAAAAGACAATAAAACATTTTATTGGACAAGTGTTGTCAGTGTGTAATGGTTTGGCCAAGCATAGAAGATAAACGCGAAGTTACAATAAACAACATTACAAAAAAATTAGAAGCGCCAAAAATGTTTCGAAAGGGAGAACTTTGTTTCGATTTCGACATGTCACCATTTAACTTTGAATAAAACTTTATTTTTTAACAAAAGAAATTTATTAAATGAAAGTGTTTAATCCAAGGTTTAATCTTAATATTGTATTATAACATTGGCTCATCTTCCAATTTTATAAATAATTGTACGTAACACCATGTATATAATATTGTGTTATATATATATTTTCTTCAAAAAACTACAACTACAGAATTCGAAAAAAATTAATAGTGTGTTTGGTGACCTCGAAGCTGAATACACTCCTGTATACGTCTAGACATCGACAAATGAGATGATCAATGTCTGCTTGTGGTACCTCGTTCAAAGCACCTTCAAAGTCGTGGACTAGCTGTACCAGAGTCTGTGGAGGATAGTGCAAAGTGGATGGTTTCTTCCCCACTACATCTCATACATGTTCGATTGGATTGAAATCTGGTGGACAAGGTGACCACTGCTAAACATGATCTCCTACTTCTTAGAGGAAGTCCATAGTTCAACGAGCAATACGGAGAACTTTTGTGCGATCATCAACATAACGCGAACCTATCATATTGCCTAGAATAAAACAAATAGACATCGGCTCTCAACAGCAAAACCCAGTATCATGTTGCTCTCCACGACGGCGTTTCCTTCTACAACCATCATGCACACCTATACAAAACCACGATTTGTTACTGAAGACGACATTATACCAATGCTACCGTTCTTTACACAACTTCAAACGTTGACGACAATGGTTCGCATTTAAAGAAAGCACTACTCATGGGCGGTAGAATCAAATCCAAAAGCTCAAATACGGCAGTATAGTGTACGCATAGTAACGACTCAATATTTTTCTTCACGCCATTAACCAGCTATTTGACGCAAAGTAGCTGATGCTCCGGTATGCCTTGGTATGACGTGGTCTTCTTCTGTCCACACAATTTTGGTCAATTTCGCCATAAGACAAACCAACATTTCTACTCCTCTAACATGGTGATAATTTGGACGTCTTTAACTAAATACATTTAATAGCAGTAGATGGAGGCGAAATAACTAATAATATTTGTGCTGATCTGCCCTCATAAACCGGTTTCTTCATAAACAATAAGAGAAAGTTTGTTCTTGCTTAACAAGAAAACTTTGCAATTCTCACTACAGTATGCTTTAGATATAGTAATACTGTTGCCAAAACATCAAATTGAAAAAATTATAACTTCTTAGTGTGACACTTCAAATGTCACTGAGTATAAATAAATTCAAAGTGTAATCCAGTGTTATGATGCTACTAGAGTTACAGTTCAACACGATATACTTTTTTTAACTAGTTATGAAAAGTTACATTTACTTTCATTATAAAATGTTCCGATTTAACATAGTGTAATAATTTTCTTATTATTTTTTTGATATGATATTTTTAGAACACATGAACTAAAATTTATTACTTTACAATGATTGATTTTTTCAACTAAATAGCACTATTTTTGGAGAGAGAAATTTACTATGGAAAGAACGGAGAAATAAGTAAATAATATTTATTTTAAACTAATATTAATAATGATCGGAGGTTATGGACATTAGTTGCGAGGTTGTCGTTATCACAGTTTCTGAAAATGATGACAATACCAATACTCGAAATCTTTTTTTTTGCTTATAATTGAAGTTTTTTAATTTTTGTAATTATCATACTTTAAAACTTTTCTATTAAAAGGTTGTTTCTAATATTAATAATTTTTTTTAATGTAGTATATACCTTTTTTTCGGTACAATATAACAACATATTTTCGTTAGATTCATAAAATATGTAGAATAAATACATGAGGTTTAATTGACCCAGCAAAAATACCAAGCGATCATAAAGTTTTTAAATAAGATGTGGCTATGATTTTAATATTAGCAAATTTTTCATGTTTTTGACAATAACATGCGTATTGTTGGTTGTATATGCATATGCGATACATCTAAATCGTTCCCAAAACTCAGTCAAAAAAAACAACAGTGTTGCATGCTCACTCGTCGTTATTGAAAACACCGTTGCAGAAGTAATATTCAATAATAAATCTTTTATGTTTTGACAAAAACAACATTTTTTCATAAGAATTTGATTAACACTGACAATAAACTGACGTTTATTAGCTGAAGTTATCAGAGACACAAAAAATTTGGTAATGCAAAGTGTAGGCACATCTTGTCTAAAAACTTTATGATCCATATACTGGGTGTTAGGTAAACATGCGGCAAAAATTCAATGGGGTTTTCCTTGGCCTAATCTAAGAATATTTTTGTCCTATGATGATTTCCTAAACACCTCTTTATTTCGAAGATACAGGGTGAACAAAATGTGCCACAGTAACAATATTAATGTAAATAACTTTTTGGAAGAAACACTACCTGAGTTTATGGACCATTGGCGACAAGAATGGCAATGTGGTATATGCACGATGGTGCACCACCACATTTCAGTTTGGTTGCTCGTAATTTTAACAGCAACATACGGAGATCGCTGGATTGGTCGAGGTGGGCCACGCATGGCCTGCTCGATCCCAGAATTAAATCCCTTGGACTTTTTCGTATGGGGATATCTGAAATCACTAGTTTACGCTACTCCTGTGGAAGATTTGGACGACTTGCGAAATCGGATAATTGCTGGGTCTGAGTCTATTAAAAACGACCCTGGTGTATTTGAACGAGTTCGACATTCATTGACGAGAAGATTGAATGCTTGTATCCAGGCTGGAGAAGTCATTTCAAACATTTATTGTAGATTGATCAACTTTACATTTATTTTTGATATTAAATATTGTTACTGTCGCAAATTTTGTTCACCCTGTATCTTCGAAATAAAAGAGGTGTTTAGGAAATCATCATAGGATAAAATATTCTTAGATTACGCCAAGGAAAAACCCCTTGAATTTTTGCCGCATGTTTACCTAACACCCTGTATACCAACCATAAAAAGTAACCCTAAAAATGAAAAGGGTTTTCCCACATACGTGAAATCAAAGTAAGTTTTCTAACCAAGTAGGTACTATCCTCGGTTGCAATAGCAGCTTTACCGATACTGCTTCTGAAGACGCGATAGGTGCCTGTCAAGCCATCTTCTACTGACTGACTGCCTTGGTTTTGAAACTCGGTCACTTAATTACACTTCTTATACAAGAAAAATGTTGTTTCTTACTCCCAATGAGAGTTTTTTTTTAAATTTCTCAGCGACTTTTCGATCACTCATGGCTCTTAATAAGCCTTATTTTAGTCAATTGGAATCAGATTTAACTAAATGAAAAATGTTGGTATCACTAGCTAATTGCGAGAAATCTTTCTTTCCGTCGGTCTACTTCATTTGTAAGTCTTGGTGTAAACATTTCGTGTTGCGTTCCTAAGATAATAACATTTTACTACGATATGAGAATGAGAAATAATTGAAATATTTCTACTAATCGTAGTTTGATCTCGAATCTACTTTCACAATTTACCATTGTTCACACGTATCGTCACACCGTACTTTGCGACAAGGGAAAAAGATTCTCTTATCCCCATTTTGTTTACTTTTAGGATTTTCACCCAGATGCTTTACTGTTTTATGAAACACTCAATGAAAGATTAGTACACGCCACCTGGAAGTTGACTTTGTGTTGTATACGTTATATACTATATTGTACTCAATCTAATCATAATAATATAAACCTAGTAATTATATGTATTGCTTGCACTGCTAGTTCAGTGCTAGTGACTTTGCGCTTTATATCATCGCATCGAGTAAATTCATACGAGGCAGTGCCTTACTATTCTTTAGAATACTCGCTGATTTTGGTTACCGTTGTAATTATCATACTGAATTATCTGTGTTTCTCTCTCTCTCTCTCTCTCTCAAGATCCCACTACTCGAGATAGTTTACTAAAACAAGATAGGTGGCGCCTCAATCAGTTACGGAACATTCAATTCTTGCGATTATATACCTGCGACCCAACTTCCACCTCAGCAGCTCAGACTAGGTTTTCCGAACTGCACCATCTCTTTATTAAACTCGTAACAATGTATTCCTGTCCCATGAAAAAAACATTTTTGGCCTCCTGAACTGTAAAGCAGATTTTTCAGTTATACCCGTCTTGAAACTTGATTTTTACACACAATCCGGTAAAGTACGGTTACTATGCGGTAAAGTACGGCTACTATGTGGTAAAGTACGGCTACTGTGCGGTAAAGTACAATTACTATACAATAAAGTAGTGGCTGATTTATCTGCTATTTGGGAACGTTTTAAAAATAAAATATAAAATCCGATAAATTGATTTTAAAAAATTTATTTCACACCATACTTGACACCATAATGTACACTCACGAAATTTAAAACTTGGACACCACAATATCTGTAAACAAAAGTTTGCACATTGTGAAGCGGGCTTACGGGTATCATTTACAATTCTAACAGCAGGTAGTCTCAGCAGGGGTTATCTTATAGAAGGACTGTAGAATGAATCATTACACTAAGCACGTTTTAGAAAATAGGTAATTTACGTTGCTTACTTAATTTTTTCTTTAAAGAATATATTTGAAGGTATCGCTAATTAAACACCATAGCTCGATTAATTATCGAATCAAAATTTTGTTTAGGAAATGTTTACAAAATAAAATTAGAAATAATTTTGATTTAAAAACGTCTACAAGCAATAACTTTTAAATTAAATCAAAAACTAAACATGGTTATTTGGGTTGACTGATTATTACTTATTTTTAAATAAATCTAACCTACTAATTATTGTAAGTTATTAAAAAAAACATTAAACTCTCTATTCATAATATTTAGTCCTTACAAAATGTATATTTTATGACGTTTCATTTTTTCTGTAGTTAATATAAAAAGTGAAAATAAAAACTAAGGCAATTCTTATTGTCAACGTATATATTTAGTTTTTTGACAAGAATTTATTACATAATTATAATTAAGATACCAAGTTATAGTTTAAAATTAAATGAAAACTTTTTTTTTAAATAAAGGTATTACTATATAAATAAATATAAGAAATCAATAATGGGTGTGACCTCCATTATTATTGATACATTCTTGGAGGCGTCTGCTCATTGAAGCTATCAAGGTATCAATATAATTAATATTAATCGTTTCCCATGCGGTATCAATGGCTGCAATTAGTGCATTACGGTTTACTGGTATAAAATTTGGCCCTTGTTGTCTTCGGATAACAGCAAGTATTCGAGCCCAAACATTTTCGATAATGTTAAAATCTGGGCTTTTTGCTGGCCAGGGTAACAGCTCTGAGTTATTTTCTCGTATCAAACAGTAGGTAATTGTGTATTTATTACATACTTCTAATGACCAATGTAACAACCCTTAGAGCAATATGACTCAAAGGAAGTAAATTAAACAAGCAAGGATATTCTATTGTTATTGAAACTTATTCATAAAGTAAAACCATTTCCTTTTAATGCTAATGGACAGGATTTTCTTTTAAGTATTAAGATTACAATAGAGACTTATAAACTTTCGAAAATATCTAATTATAAATATTTACACTGCAATTGCGCTTTTTTCTTAATAATTTCTTAGCAATAACATACACGTTCTTGGTTTTTAAGTTGTCATAAATTTGATATGATATAAATTTGTGTTTCTAATATTACATCACAAACTAATCTTTATTCGCCAAAAATTGTTGCTTAAGTTGTAAAGCTTCGTACACACCTGAACAACAAACCGAGCAACAAACATAACAACGAACCGAAAGTCAAACAGAACGACAAACGATCTTTTATGATTTCCACAATCCGAACAACAAACGGAACGTTTGTGCTGTTCCATAATTATTTTCAGTAGTTTTCAGTTTATATATATTTATTATTGAGAAGAGAAAATTGCGGAAAACAAGAAGATAGTGCCAACCAAATTTTTACGCACAAAGAAGAGTAAAAATTATAATTTACTTCGCTTTTTTTTATTTTGGAAATTTCCGCCCAAATGATGCTAATAGGGACATCATTTTTTTCTTGCATTCTTAAACACTGATTAATTTAAAACATTTTTCTTCTGTCAACTCCATAATATTACCTAAAACACAACAAACCCACAAAAGGGAGGACAAAAATAAATAATTTAATTCTCCCGCATAAGTTTGTTTAGATTCGTCCAAACCTGCAAACGCATTCGCGCGCATTTTCTTTGATGTCGGAGAAAAAACCGACAAGTTGCGGGAACGCCGCAAACCGTTCGTGGAACAATCAGGACTTGCGAATCTGTTCTAAAATTCGTACGTAGCACCGTCCAAATTAATGTTCCGATTGCCGTTCGGTTCGTTGTTCTGTTTGTTCCTCGGTTTGTTGTTCAGGTGTGTACGAAGCTTTACAATAAGCATATTAATATGAACTATATCTTATGAAAGGAGAGTTATGTAACTATAATTAACGACTTAACGTTACGTTAGTAGATTCCATTTACTATTTACACATATTTTCTTGGAACATTCGATAATTAACTATCGGGATATGATGACCCTATACTTCGCAGGTTGTGCGCAACTGGATACAAGCAAATAACTTGGAGCTGTTACCCTGGCCAGCAAAAAGCCCAGATTTTAACATTATCGAAAATGTTTGGGCTCGAATACTTGCTGTTATCCGAAGACAACAAGGGCCAAATTTTATACCAGTAAACCGTAATGCACTAATTGCAGCCATTGATACCGCATGGGAAACGATTAATATTAATTATATTGATACCTTGATAGCGTCAATGAGCAGACGCCTCCAAGAATGTATCAATAATAATGGAGGTCACACCCATTATTGATTTCTTATATTTATTTATATAGTAATACCTTTATTTAAAAAAAAAGTTTTCATTTAATTTTAAACTATAACTTGGTATCTTAATTATAATTATGTAATAAATTCTTGTCAAAAACTAAATATATACGTTGACAATAAGAATTGCCTTAGTTTTTATTTTCACTTTTTATATTAACTACAGAAAAAAATGAAACGTCATAAAATATACATTTTGTAAGGACTAAATATTATGAATAGAGAGTTTAATGAATTTTTTTAATAACTTACAATAATTAGTAGGTTAGATTTATTTAAAAATAAGTAATAATCAGTCAACCCAAATAACCATGTTTAGTTTTTGATTTAATTTAAAAGTTATTGCTTGTAGACGTTTTTAAATCAAAATTATTTCTAATTTTATTTTGTAAACATTTCCTAAACAAAATTTTGATTCGATAATTAATCGAGCTATGGTGTTTAATTAGCGATACCTTCAAATATATTCTTTAAAGAAAAAATTAAGTAAGCAACGTAAATTACCTATTTTCTAAAACGTGCTTAGTGTAATGATTCATTCTACAGTCCTTCTATAAGATAACCCCTGCTGAGACTACCTGCTGTTAGAATTGTAAATGATACCCTTAAGCCCGCTTCACAATGTGCAAACTTTTGTTTACAGAAATTGTGGTGTCCAAGTTTTAAATTTCATGAGTGTACATAACAAAGACGTATTTAATTTTGTTATTGATGATGATATTGAAGGCGCCATGTATACGTCAGTTAAACAAATGAACTGACACATATTAGGTGGCGTATGTCAAAATGGTTAAACCGCCTATTTAAAATCAGTAGAAATTATTTTGTTTTTTTTTACGTTTTGGTGTTTATTTATAAATGTGGAATATTAATTAATTTACGTATTGCAAACGTATTTAAAACCATTAAATCCGAATTTCGTTAGATAAGAGTGTACAACATGACACCTTCTCTGTATTTTTTTCGATGTCAAAACAGAATAACCTTATTGTAAATAATCGTTTACCTATAAGCCTCCATCAATTTAATAAAACGAAAGTACAGTAACCTTGTTGTAAAAAAGGAAATTTTATTATTTCCCGACCACAATTGGTATACAAAATTACACACCAAGTAAATATCTTTTTTAAAAATAAAATGTTGAGTAAATTACGTATGTATATCTGGGCAAAATTCTAAACTTTCTAATTGCTGGCATACAAACAGTGATTCTTGACCAAATTTAGAAAGATAAGGACCTTATAAAAATCAGCACATCCAAACATAATCTTTGATACAATACACATAATAACGATAAACCACACAACAATGAGAAGAAAATTGGTTATAAAACAAAAAATAAAGTTAATATTGTTTTACGTTATAACATTGCTGCCTATAACTCTGACATATCAATCAACGAAGAATGTTCGCTTACAAACATAAAAAAATAACACACACACGCTACTTATTCATATTGCAAATTAAGTTGTAGCAACACTTTATGATCGTTTTACATCATGTCGAGATATAATGTAGTAATTTTTTGAATACTTACTTCCCCCTAAGGGTAGGCTCTTTATTTTATAGAGCATATCTACTGTCCTGAAAATTTATTGCTCATAAATTCTAAGTGTCTTTTGATTAAAAGCTTTAAAAAGAATTAAATTGATTCAGATTTTGTATTTTCAAATCAATATTTAATATAAAAACGTCCACGCACGTATCGTGCAGGATATCAAAACATGCATAGGTTTAGTGTAATCCTGTCCTCGGTCAATTGAGTTACTGCGTTTAAACAAAATTTTAGAGATTATGTAAACTGCAGGAAGTTTTAATTCGAAATGTCCACTGAATTTTAAATACAATAACAATCCAAATACTCTAGAGCTCATCATAATCCCTTTTGAATAGAGATATTTCCATTCAAGCGAGATTTTTTAAGTGCAATTAAAAAGTTAATTTATCGTTTTGTTTTAAGTTTAAATATTTTTTTTAAGCTACAACGTTATAAATACGTATACTTGTTTTAATTATGATTATATGACATAAATCAACCATACTAGAAAGGTATGCGGATGTTTAGAAATGTTTAAACGTTGACGTAACTTACCAAATATTAGTTCATTATTGGGATCTGTAGCAAAGTTTTAGTTCATATTTTTGAGATATTGCTTAACATAAACAAAGGATCCCACTTTTCAAAGAACTTGAATGTTTCGTTCGAAATGAGAGAGTTTTCTATTTTACACTAAACATTAAGTTCAGCAATAAAACGCAATATAACGATACGAGGTCTGTCCGGAAAGTATCAAGCCTCTTCAATTATCCAATAATCTGTTATAGATAAGGAGTTGGGGCTTTGTTTGGACTTTGTCCACATTCTCCTGAGTGCACACACGCGATTGCAATACCATGCATTTAATCAGTTGACATTGAGCACCTGATTAAAGTGAGTGTATCAAGTGTGGGCGTCGCATTTTGTTTTTCACGAAAATGTCCGAGCGCGAGGATCAGCGTCCTGAGCTCTGGGCAAGCGGCGACTGGATGCTCCAACACGACAACGCTCCTGCCCATTCCTCGTGCCTGGTCCAATAATTTTTGGCGAAACACGGAATTGCACAAGTGCCGCACCCCCCTACAGTCCAGACCTAGCGCCCTGTGACTTCTGGCTGTTCCCCAAACTCAAAAGCGTGTTAAAAGAAACTCGATTTCAGTCGGTCGAAGATATAAAAAAAAAACACGACGCAGCAACTGATGGGCATCCCGAAGGAGGATTTTTCGGAGTGCTTCCAAAAGTTAAAATACCGCTGGAACAAGTGCATTGTGTCTGGTGGAGAGTACTTTGAGGGAGATTAAAGTTTCAAAGCTCCAGCTGAGCTAGCTTTCTTAAAAAAAAAAAGCTTGATACTTTCCGAGCAGACCTCGTATTTGTTATGTTCTAGAAAAGGTAAATGCAAGAGTTTACAATAATATTACGACATTTTATGTATGGATCAGCCTGTTTCTAGGTACACACAACCCTTTTCACGTTACTTAAAGAGTCTATTACAGTGTATGCCACTTAAAAAATTAGCATGTAACACCCGATATACAATATTATTAAAACGTTTGCATTTATAGAGAAGTTATGATTTCCGTACTCTCAGAAGCTATTTAACTATAATAAGTATTAATGGAAATGTTTACGAATGCAATTCGAATTTGAAACATCAAATGGGCAAAACTTAATATGTGTGTCGTCAAAGACTAATTCTAATATCGTAGTATAACTCAATTAGCAATAGGATGTAATTAATAATAATTATTAAACCTTGATTAAACTAAGTTTTCCAAAATAATCCACAATTTTTAATATTAAAATTTCTGATCATTTTAATCTTGATTTCTAAAAAGTACCTACAATTTACAATCAAATTCAATCGTTTTTCTGCTTCATTGGTTGCTATAACTACTTTCTGATACTACTTTAAATCGTGCCTAAAAATTTTGTTGTTGTGACACTTGTTTCTTATGTATACCATGGAACAGATTATTTCGACACGGCCACTTCGACGCCGTTATGTCGACACCGCCGCTTCGACGCGAGTTCAACCCACGCGACTTCATTTCGATGCGAGTTCATTTCGACGCTAGTACATTTAGACGCAAGCCCATCTCAAAGCGAGTATATTTCGCATAATGAACACAAAATTGTTTAAGACTTATATTTATTAGCTTATTGCCTTAAAATTTAGTAAAAAATAACAACGTACTCAACATATCACAAACAATGTTTGAATAAAAGTTTTCGATAATATATACTTTACAAAAACTTTTATTTTTTGGCATTATTAGCAGTGAAAATATTGTTAACTAAAAGGCACGTGATTACCGTATACCTCTAATGAAACTTATAGAACAAAAAAAAATAAATTAAAACAAATGCATTGGTGTTTTTTAACCTTAGTATTTTTTAATTAATTATTGCGGTCTTGATTGATTTAAAAATTGACAGTATATTCAATTTAATATTTACATTTATCTAAAATAAATAATTTGACAAGTTCTAGTTTTCTTATACTTTCAAACTACTAGACCGTAACACTCACTAGCGCAAACATAGCCTCACGTCGAGATGAGCTAGCGTCGAGATGAGCTTGCGTCGAGATGAGCTGGTGTCGAGATGAGCAGTCTTCGAAATGAGCTCGCGTCAAGATGAGCTCACGTCGAAGCGGCGGGGTCGAGATTGCGGTGTCAAAATGGCCGCGTCGAAATAAGGCGTACCGTGTATACCATATATATAATTTTAATTTTTTTTTTGAATTTGGATGTTTCTCCGAATTTGCACCTCATTGACCCGCCTTACCATCAGCCAGGCAATATAAACATTGTGAATTAGTTCAGCTATGTACGATAAGTTTATATTGCCTCAAAAGATTTCTTTAGGTCCTTCAACACCCACTTTACAAAATACCCTTTTTGGTCGAGTCGTTGCCGACAATTTGCCAAAAAATCTTCTTAACTTTCAAATTTGTTAGTTTGAAGAGTTTCAGCAGCTTGTTGCCACACTACATTTGAGATCAGTGAACAACATACTGATCTTTATCTTTGGGACTTGGATAATTCCAAACCCATTTCAAAAGTTATCTTTACTTTCGCCTCTAAAAAATTTTGTAAAAATCACTTCTTCGGTACTATTAGTTCGGACGATACTGGTTACTACTTTTAGGAGACTCAAAACGTTTTCTCCACTTAAACAAACGTCTTTACAGAGATCCCAATCTTCTAAAGGATTACTCATAATTCATGTCAGAATACAAATCTTTTGGTCGCTGAAAGCAATTCTCTTTCTGACACTCACTTCATAGAAACACTTGATGCTCCTGTGAACATCTCGGAGATACCTCCACAGTTTTTTCCCCATCAAGAGGTTGTTAAACAGCTTTCTTTGACTTCTAAGTTGCGTAGTTTTCGACGCTACTGCAAAAACTAACATTTCAGTAAATGCCGCTCAGTTTGTCGGCACTCAAGTTCAGGACAACCTGTTTCATGTCTTATTGGGTTTTTGTGCTCACTAAGTCGATCTCTGTGGTGACATCGGCAAGTTACATTATATTATCAACATCGGTCCTGCATCTTGTAAATCCAAACTTGTACTCCTGGAGAGACAATCCCGAGAAACCCCTCGAAATTTTTCGTTTTAACACAATTACCTACGGGACTGCTTCTGCTAGTTCGAATTCAAATAGAAGAAGAAATATAATCCATCATTTCTGTTGCAGGTGCAAGTTTTTATCTAACAAACAATAAGTTTCATCTTCGCCTAACTCCGAAGCCTTTCCCATTGGTGATTTCTTTTGTAAGGTTGATGTGCCCAATGATGTCTCTGTTCCTACTAAATAAAAAAATTAATCTAACATTTCCAAGGTCTTTGATCCTTTGGGATTCTATTCTCATTCGAGGGAAACTTTTAATCCACAAGCTTTGGCAATGTGGCATTGCATGGAACGATCCCATTTTTTCCGAGCTGACGTTCAGTGATCAGATTTTAAGGACCAACTACAACATTTAAACGTTATCAAGATTCCTCTTTGCGTTACTCCGAATTCTACTTCACAGGTTAAGCTCCTCCTGTTAAAAATGATCATTAAAACGACCATTAGAGTTTTTATTGATTTTATGTGGTTTTGCATGAACTCTAATGGTACGTCAAAGTGCTTGTACTCGGATTTTAATGAAGATTTCAGTTACTACATTATTTTATAGTTTCAATATGGAGAACTCCTAAATCATATGGCAAGTTATTTATTTCTTTAGTTTATTTGTCTTAGTTGCCTACAAGAGTAGATAAGATAGGGTTTGTAATGGAATTTTCCGTTACTACACAATGAATTAAATATGGAAAATTCCTAAATCATGTCACAAGTTTAAGGTTTCTAATGGAATTTTCCATTACAACATTTATTAGTTAATGTGTTTTTTATGGATATATCCGAACCGAAGTTTTATAGGATTTCTTTATGGTAGATCACACAGCTTTAAATATTTATTTATTTAATACACCCAAATTCTCTTAATATTACTTGGAAGAAGAAACCTGAGTTCTATCAAAAATCCTACAGATACGATTCACTGGCGAATTTCGAAATAAATTCGTTCGAGGTGTCAGTAAACTAAAAGTAGTCTGGTGTCTAGCACCTAACCTTGGCACCTTTATGCTACAGTTTTGTGCAAAATATGTAATTCCATTTTTTGTTAACATTAATGTAGTACTTTCCGATAGTATTTTCCATAAAAATAAAAAAATGTGTGGCAGTGATTTGGGTAAAGAAGGTGAAAGAAATGAAATCGATATCATAATGTATGCACTAAGTATGTAGAAGACTATTGAAATTAATGGAACTGTATGGGGAATTACCATTATATTAGGTGCTGTACCTTGATGGTATTTTCCATTGCTATAAGTAAACCGTATGGGATTTCACAATGTAATTCCACCAGGTCTTAATGGGTGAAAATGGTTATTTCCAGATAGGAATAAATAGTTTAAACGTGGAATTTTTACATATAGACATCATATGATTTCAATAAGGGAATATCTGTGAGAAATACACATATTGAATCCATAATTTTGTTTTTTTATGGTCTAATAGTCGCGACAGTAGTGCAACCTCCTACAAATGCCGCTTCTACTTGAGTTGTTGAACTACTAATAGCAACGTAAGTCCAAAGTAGCCCCATTGCACATAGTGCCCATTTCTCATTTGAAGCTTTGCGCCGTGGTGTTATTGGAGGAATGGTATTGTAAAATCATCAATGACTTTAATATTAACTTTTATATATTCTTACGGACATATTCAAAAACTTTTTAAATTGAATCAATTCCGCTCCTAACAAATACCACACTTTCATTACTAATCGCATTGCTGTCATACAAACATATTAACATTCAAGATTGGCATCTATTACCAACTTGTAATAACACAGTTGAGTTAGTGTCACGTGGTTTAAACATTTCGACCGTAAAGAATAATCGTGCTTGGTTTCAAAGTCTTGACTTTCTCTTTTATTATGACACAAACTGCCGTCGATCTAACTACCCAGTTTTCACGTACACGTTATGATTTATTTATAACTGCCAAAAAACGAAGTGGCACTTTAAAGGTCACTGAACTCCAAAGTTCTTTGACTGCTCTTACTAAGCTTTGTGAAGCTAATTCATTCCCTGTTGCAGTTAAGTCCCTAACAATAACCAATTCAAAATTTCACTTTGAAGAAGCATCCGTCAATACTTCCAAAAGACCACAGATTTACTTAACTTATTATTTTAAAAGGGCACAAAGAATTGTTTTCGGCCCATCGGAAGTCTTTGACACATTAAAAGACTTCTGCGAAAATGTGTACACTTGCCTTAAGGTCAACCCCTTCGACAAGCCTACGTTCATCAGTAAACTGCCTAAATCCCGTTTAAAACATTTTACAACGTTGGTCTAGGTATAGACTACGATGGACCTATTACCATCAAACATAGACGCCCACGAGATTCTTGATTAAAGGCATACATATGAGTATTAATTTGCATGATCATCTTCGCTATACATTTGGAATTGAAACAAAAACGTCTTCTGGGATTAGACCGTGTCGAAAAGGTAACCGTTTCGCCACCTATCGCAGGGGCTTCGTCAGGTGAATGTTAAAAAACCAACACATTTGTTACTGGTTGGAGGCGACGTTTCGCACCCTAATGTGGGTGCTTCTTCTAAACCAGTGCCAGATATAATGGGTGTTGTAATGAAACTTGTAAGTTTAGAACACATTCTTTTGTTATGATTTGGTTTCATCACTCATTTAAATAAAACACAAACAAGCAATCACACCGTACAGTTTGTAAACAAAAACGACGGGTGCAAAGCGTCGTCTTCACCAGTAACAAGTGTGTTGGTTGTTTTACATTCACCTTCCTTAAAGGGGTCCTGTTGTCCTGAGTACGGTCCTGGTATATTTTTTTGGCCATTTTCAATTATACATGGTGTCCACTTACCACCTGTGAACTTTGATATTTTAAATAGAAACATATATATTTTTTATTTTTTATTCTGAATCTACTTGAAAAACTATGGTGACTTTATGCATACGAGTCTTACTAAAAAATGATAGTTTTTGATATCAATTTTTAAACATTTAATTGAGTCAATATCGACCTTCAGATATTTCACATTTTTTAGGATATTTGGAATATCATATTTAAATTTTATTCACACTTAGGGCGGTAGCGACCCTAACTATCCATGATTTAAAAGTTGACATCTGTTACACAGGATATGAGAAAACGAAAGTCAAATTTTGTAATCGAAATAACTTAATAAAATCAAATGGTACACATTATATATTTTTAAATTGTAGCCACTGAGGAACCTAAAATAATCGGCAAAACCGATTTTGATAAAATCTACTTTTTCAAGACAATACCAAACTTCGCGTACTACACGGATATAGAAGAAAAAGCGCCACCTCGACGCTTGATTGGTTCGAAATAGAAGAGGGGATGTGGTTAACGATGTTTAACAAAGGTTAACAAAGGTGAAAGTTCCCGACTGAAATTGTTCGGGTGCTTAATGATTTCTATACTCTCCCTAATTTTCTTATTGAAAAAGAAAGAAGATTTGGCAATCAAAGCGGAACAATCAAAATCTATTTTGTGACCAGTATCGAAATGATGCTCAGCCACGGCAAACTTGGAACAATGTTTTAACCTGACACAACGGTGATGTTCCGAAATACTTGTACTAATAGAGCGACCAGTTTCACTAAACCACATGAACAAGGAATACGATATACACCTTGAGAAGAAAGAGTCTGGAGCTTATTATTACAGGAAGGTAAAACTTGTGAGATTTTGTTAGAAGATGTAAAAATAGGATTAATACCGTTTTTTTGAAGAAGCTTGTATATTCGATCAGTAATCTTGTGAATCTAAGGGAGAAAGGCTGGAATTGTTTCTGAAGTAGTAAATAAAATTTCTTTTAAACTTTGGGGGCTAGTGACGTTTAATGACTTTTGGGTAACTTGTTTGCTATAACCGTTTGCAATGAGAGTATTAGTTAGATGACCAGCTCCAAATTGAGATTGTCGGGTTGGTATATAGAAACAACAGACCTTTTTTGATCAGGATGATGGTTTGAAGAGCGATGTAAGTATCTGTCAGTATGAGTGGGTTTGCAATACACTAAATGACCAATATAAAATAATAATGGGGGTATTGTATTTAAAATAATAAAGTTGGTATCCACTTCCGGTATAACAGGTAGTGACAGTGCCATAAAAATATTTTCAGTAAGTAGACCATGTTCATTTTTATAAAGTTACAAGTTTTCGGCTGAATCGGTTTTTACGTTCTCATTATTCGTCTAACATGCTATTGTCGAGTCACACCCTGTATACCTCTTTAGCACAAAGTGAAAAGTGAAAATGTTCATTGGGTTCGTCTAAACGATCAACCTGCTGTATATATTGTGTTATTAAAAATTTCTAATTTCAATACACAAAAAAAAACTCTAAGTTAATGACAACAAAACCAAGAAATGTTCATACCAATGTTACCAAACAATAAATCCAAGCATTAAAAAATGTAACAGCTTTAAAATAAACAATATTCATGTTTGTAAATGAAAAATCATTTCAATGACGAAATATTTCGAAATTTTCATAAAATCATATTCGGAAAACATAAATGTCATCCCACTCCCCAAACATTGGTCAGTTTCTCAATCGGATTTGACATTTTAAACTGATCGATTAGAGGTTATGTTTGTAAGATCATCGAACAGCTAGCTGATCACAAGTCATACAAAAATATCAACTGAAACTTCACGAAACCGCTCTGTCTCGTATTTTATTATAATAACCTTCGTTTGTTGACATACCTTGAGAACAAAGTTACAAATTATAAAAATGTTGTAATTCATTGTTGAAATAAAAAAAATTTCGTGTTAGCACGTTACTAAAGCATATAAATTTATTAAAATTGTTAAGAAAGCAACACCAAATAAGATAATTCTAACAGGTGCGTGACCCGAAAAAAAGCAACACAAAAATAATATTTGAGATAAATTGTAACAGACTACAGCACGTCAATAGGAAAGTGTATAATAGTATTAATCAAGAATTTATAACCCCATAATACATTTTTCTAATCCCTTTCGTTGTGTTTGTAAGCAATTGAAAGGGCGGTTTTCCTGAACCGGCAGATTCTTTAAATGTTATTCATGGTCAACTGGGGATTTAGGGATTTTCTAGATAAAAGTTCAGTCGATAAATCACTAAATCTGTATAGTAGCCACAAAGCTTTAAATATGGTTTTAAACCGTTGAAAGGGCAAAATAAAATTTTATGATTTAACACGAGACTTCTTTTTATTACGACAAATTCTTACACAAAAATCGGGATTGTAGTTATATATGTAAAACTATTCCAGATTTACGTAATTTTAAATGTAAATTTGAACAAGAATTGACGCATGATAAAGAAAATAATGCTGACTTTTCTATACTATTCCCCATTTCCAACCTTCCATAACATACACAATTTTGAGGCTTAGAAGGGAAACCTCATAAATTTAGTTGATAGAATTGATGATGCTATTCGGAAAGGATTTGCTGAGTTAAAAGCTGTGATAAAGAGGGTACTATAAAATATGACGTATTTTTTGCTTAATTATGTTGTATTCTTACAAGTGATTAGTACTTAACAAATAAGCTGTTACTTTATACTGTAATTTTATTTTTATTTTTTCATGCAATTCCGGTTTCTGGAGCGAGAAAAATATTCAATTACTGCCGTTGCGTTCTTCGAAATGTAAAAAGACATTTGTAAATTTCCAATATACCGGCTTCTACTTCTTTGGTATATTCAATGGGCCGGATAAAAATAGAAAATTTGTCATTTCCGTTTAGTTTAAATTCAAATGCAATTTTAATTATTTTTCCATAATCGAATATAAATATTACAAATAGCAATTAGTCGAAATCCTACATTAATCAAATACAATTACTGTAGAGAAAAAAAATCGATTGATTTGACTACAAAGAGCTTTACTATAATTACGTTCCGTCAATAGAAACTAATTAATGCGATACATATTTTATTTATTGGATTAATCCAAAAATTAATCTTCAGGTCGTGTGTTTAAAACAAATTTTAATATCGATTTGGTATAATCTGATGGTTTACCGACTTCATCCTATTAGATTAAATAAAAATCTTATTTTTGGAAAATGTAGATTGAAAATTGTTACAAACACAAAATGGCAATAAAATTTAATTGAAAATTATAAACAAAAATTAAAAATACAGAGTGTATCAAACAATACAATACAAAAAAATAGTGCGGTCTTTCCTATACATTTTTTCCTATAACCGCTGCCAAGTTTTGAAATTTGTATGTGAAATAAACCCTTTATTTTGAGACAAAGCAGTGGCGTACTATTATTTGTACAAAAATGTTCAGAGCAAATGCCGCACGAACGCCCTGAATAAATTAACAAATAAATAGTCAGAAATTGTCTGCATTTTATTTTTTTTACATATATTATCAACAAAAAAACTAAAGATTAAAAAAGTAAATTTTAAAATCCTAAGGCAAAAAAAATTTCTCTTTTAAATTTAAATAAGTTTGCATTCATCCAACTACTACATTGCGTTTCTGTTCTTTTACAATATATATATATAACGAGGTCAAAAACAGAATCTATATTAAGTCTGATGCAGTTTCCTATACCCACGTCTATTAATATTTACTTTTTTATTGAAAAAGTCTGTGATATTTTTCTGCAACCGCCGGCGCTGCAGAAGTAGATTTAAATAAATGTAAAAGAGGAATGATATTCCATAAATACAAATTAGTGTACAAATTGGAAAATACGTAACTAACTTATTAATTTAAAATCAAGGTAAAATATAAGCTAGAAATATGTTCCTTAAATGTTAAATTAACTACCTGAAATATATTGCTTTTTTCTTCAATTTCATATGATCCATCTCAAACATAAAAAGGCACATAACAACAGAAGAGTATAAATCAAAATTCATCGATAAAACACGTTAATGTGTAATGGTTCTTTTAAAAATGCAGATTTAGTTTTCTGTAAAATTTTATTTTTATTTTAATTTTCACGGGGTACAACACCATTTGAATTTTAAATAATAATAGCGGTGTAGCATAATAAACATACAGCAGCGTATCTTGGTATACTCTGTGCCTCTACAGAACAATCAAAATCGATTTTAGGATTTAATTACTATACATGCAATTCTGTGAATCTAGTTATTGGAAACAAATCAAATTGATTATTTGAAATACGCAAATTTAGATTTATTTACATTTTATCTGGTTTACGTTAGAAAGTAAATGATGATAAAACATGGTCACGTAAATTTGTAATGCTATGATTAGTCCAACTTGGTAATTTAAAAGCCCCGCTCGACAGATACTCTGCCGTATGTTTATTATACTGTGATAGTTGTCACAATTAATAGATTCAAAAAAGTTCAATAAGCGGAAGTTTTAGGACGTTTGTTATATTTATTTCATCAGTTTTCCCAAAGTATCACCAAAAACTTATTACTTCTGTTCCAAACATTCGTGGAATTAAAATTTGCATTTATCTAGAGTAAACTCAAAATTTGTTAAAATAAAATAAAAATACAATTTTAATTAACCACAGTCTTGATACATTTTAAAAGTTATGTCAAATACACACTACCATACAATCATAAGCTTTACTTATAAATAATTGAATTTGTAACTAACAGTGCGGCAAATTAAATACATAAAATATATACATTTTCTAAATTAATAATTTTTTAATGAAATGTAATTTGGAACAAAACCAAAATAATTAAGCATACAATTTAAAGTTTAAAATTTATGCATCTAGTTTTTACAAAAAGCTATTAAGTTCCACAAATCTTTCAGTTCCATAAATCTTTCAGTTTTATTGCAATGTATGCAGTTTTATTCTACAAGTTGACCAAAGATTAATAAAATTTTAGAATTTTTTTCGATTAATTTACTGCTTTAAAGGCCATTTCACATCTATCACATTCTTCAAATTTTGGGTTTGACTTGTTTCCGTCAAATATATATTTAACAGTGTAAAACACCATCATTTGTTTTTGACAAATATTTGATCATTGAAAAGCAATAACGAAATAAAAAACCAGGTAAAACCAAAACTCATCAAATTAATTTGACAAATGTGAAAAACCGCCGTTGTCAAACTTCTTTGACTTAACTTAACTTAACTTAACACAGATTTGAATGTTTACCCTGCCATACAGGGTAACGGATTACGTTGTTAATATAGGTACTTAACTGACATCTGAACTTTAAACTTGGTCTCTACAAATTGATAAAAGGGTTGATTCTCAATATTTTGCTTCGCGTTAGAGATATCCAAAAAAATATTAAACAAAGTTGTTAAAAATATTTTTCTAAACATTTATTTGACATCATTTTTATGTTATATTTATATCACGTTTTAAGGCAGAATTCCAAGCTACCACCGGTTATTTTAATGTACTATTTGTGTACCCTGTAAAAAATAATTAAATCAATTAAACCTAATTTTTTATTTGAACATTTGTTTCAAAATGATTACGTCGCTGACCGGTTTATTTATTTAATCGTATGGTATATATTAAATATTGTATTGTGATGTAAGTGTTATGTATAGTGCCCCATAAGATCAGTATAAACCTGTACTGTGTGGTGACGAAACCGCGTGCAATTGTGGATTGGTTCGCCTTGGCAAAGCATTTACTTGAAGGTTTAGGAAAACCACTAAAACCTAAACATGTGATCTAGAACTCTTAGAGCTTTTGGTCGATCGCCATTGTGGTCATGACATGCTGATGTACTTACAATTGCAAGATGGCGACTCCGCTCCCCTATGACTGTTGATTTTGATTGGGTAATTAGAGTGTAATTGTTCCATTGTGGTCATCACATGCTGATGTACTTCCAATTGCATGATGGCGACTCCGCAATGACTGTTGATTTTGATTGGGTAATTAGAATGTAATTGCTCCATTGTGGTCAATACATATGCGTGTGATTACAAGATGGTGATTTTGGAACTCCGCCTCTATGGCTGTTATCTGTATTTAATTAAACTACGACGGATGCTTTGCATGTTGAAACTCGAGACTCTATCCTTCTTCATCGTATTTTGTTCATCTCTCTCTCTCACAGTCTGACCGTGCAGGTGTTCTATCCATGCAAGTTGAAACTCGAGACTCTATCTCGTATTTTGTTCATCTCTCTCTCTCACAGTCTGAACGTGCAGGTGTTCTATTCACATATGTATAAGATGTAAATTTTGTCTCGCCCCTACGATAGAATAAATCAGGGGGTGCGTTAGTTTCTTTCGAGTCTTCGTCGAGGTGATTTCGCTCGTTCGCCACGTTATAAATGATAAAATAAGTAGTGATATAAACAATTTCATTCAGCGTTCTAAATTGCGTGCAGTTCCATTCTCATTTGGATTCTGTGTCTACGACAATAGGATTTTGTGGTGGTGTTGAATCTGAGAAAAAATCAATGAATACATCAAACACCGAGGGCATGTCGCAAAATGTGTCGATGGATTCGATCTCATCGTCATCATCATCATCGTGGTCTTTTGCTACAGAGTATGACATGGTCAACGAGTCTCGTCTTCTAAATTTCAACAACGCATCGAGCGAGAAGCTGGTGAATTCGACGTGTTACAAGCTAGACTATGATGATGAGGGGAAATATATAGAAGTTGGATACAGTACTTTTCTACAACTTACACCTGTAATTAGATTTTCGAATAGCCCCGAGTATAATGGCGTATGTAGTGCCAGCGGTCCAAACAATATTCATTACAATGATCGTAAAAAAAACAATGTGTTGCTTACCGTCGATGAGTGGAGGATGCTAATGGGACACCAGCAAATTAAAATTAAAAAATTAAATGCAAACAAGGGACTGGTGTTATACACAGTCTAATTAACAGACTTCCTGTAGAATTACACCTGCCTGGGTATCAGTATTGTGGACCAGGCACAAAGCTACAAAAACGACTGGCCAGAGGTGATGCTGATATTAACGCTCTAGATTCGCACTGCAAAGCATACGATATCAGCTACAATAACAACCCTAACGATTTAACTGCAAGACATCGTGCTTGGGAGCAGTTCAAGTCAAAAGACGCGAGCTTGGGTGAAAGAACAGCTGCTCTAGCGGTTAGTGCAGCTATGCGTGCAAAGCGATCATTAGGTATGGGTTTGAATAAATCAAAAACTAGAACTATGAAGCGAAAAATAAAGAAGCAAAAAATAAAGAAACGAAGAGCAAGATCATTGTTCAACAAAGTTCGGAGGATGATTAAGAACAATACGAAAGCTAATTATGTTAATAGTGGAGGCGTCGGCGGTAACCCTATCTCGATGATTAAAAAGGCCTACGACCAGGCAAAGCTAGCTGTTCGGCATTTTGGTGGAAAACGCAACATAGTAATGCCACGCATCATCCCAATACCCAAAAAGTGGAGAGTTATTGCCATTTCTAATACTGCTATTTGACGGACTTTCCGCAAGTGGAGCGCTTGCTGGTGGTGCCGCGGGAATAACTAGAGCTGTTAACGATGCTAAAAGCGCAAAGCAGCGTGCTGAAGAAGCTACTCGTCATAATCGCACAATGGAAGCTATAGCCCTAGGGAAGCAAGGTAGCAGTATATACTTGAAGCCATATGGAAAACGAGGTTCTGCATTATATCTAAAACCATATGCAAAGTCTGGTTCTGCACTTTATATGAAGCCCTATCGCGCTTCAAAAAAACTAATTAAGTTACCCGAAAGAGCGTTAACTGACATCGTTTTGCGAAAGTTTGCTAGAAATGCCCCATACTTTAGAGATGTATTTATGTGCGATAATTTACCAAAAGGCGGGCCCGCTGTGAACAAATCCGCAATTGTAAATTTGGATAGCGTTCGAGGACTAGGAACGCATTGGGTGTGTTATAAAAAACGAGGATCGCGTGTATGGTATTATGATAGCTTCGGTGATGTAAAGCCACCACCTGAATCAATCAAGTACTTTCGGGGATGCGAGGTCTACTACAACTACAAAAGAGACCAAGAGTTTGATAGTGTAATTTGTGGTCATTTATGTCTTAAATTTCTACATTCATAAACTGTATACAAATTTTGCATAAATAAATAAAATATCTATACGTCTGTATTATTAATCAGTTACAATGTCGATAACATTCAGTTTGGAGGGTGTTGGTAATACAGCGTCGCACGATTTTTATCCACCGATTGAATTAGATGAAAAATACAATCACGTGATTGGTCTGGTCGGATTTTTTGGGTGTAATTCCATTCGAAATATTCACGACGGCAACGATAAATTATACTATATAGATAATGATACAGCTAAAAAATCTGCTAAAGTCCTTCATATCCCACATGGATCGTACGAAATAGATGAACTTAACAATTATTTAACAAAACAACTGGTTGCTGATTATCGTACAAAAAACAAAATAACCAAAGAAGAGGGGAGATTGGATGACTCCTCTATATTTAAGCTGCGAGCAAACAATAATACACTGAAATGCGAACTTCAGAGTGTTTATGCGATTGACTTTACACAACCGGGAAATATCGGTCGTATGCTTGGTTTCGAGTCCAAAATCCTCACCCATAATAGCTATAAATCTACCTTGGATATCCAAATAATAAAGCACACCAACATACACTTCGAGTGTAATATTATAAAAGGAGCGTACAGAAACGGGAGAATTGCAAAGACCTTATACGAAGTGAACATATCAGTACCACCAGGATATCGCTTGTTGCAACTTCAAATTAAAAGAATGGGGTTTACAGATAACTAACCAAGAGAAGAAATACTCAATGAATAGATCTCGTTGTTATAAATTCTCGATCAAAAACACACTTAACGATCATGTTAAACAACACCATCAAGTAGATGACCATGGAGAAAGGAACTATAAGTAATCATGTTTACATTTCCTTCAATATTATTTGAAAAAATGTTGAGTTGCCATATGCACACCAATCTTAAAAGGCTAGGTATAGCAAATCTAAAAACAAACTTCAAAGAAACATTAAAAGGCAATTCTCTCAAAAATCTACAAACGTTACTAACCAATACCTGTAAAGCAGTCATGCCACGCAAAAGATGTTTCAAGGCAAGAGGTCAAGCAAAAGTCAAAAAGAATATAACTGAAAAGAAAATTCTAAAACTAGAAGCTTTAAACTAATTAAGAAAATTTTATAAACGAATGATGGATTCATTTAATGTATTGGAATTATTAATTAATAAAATATATCTATGTCAGCCAATACTTATATTTTTTAAATTGTAACCGGTTTCAATTTTATAATTAAATTAAAATCGGAAAAATTGTACTTTAGGTAAAGTGCTCGGATTTTTTTGAAATTTTTACCAAAAGTAGCCTACATGCCACTGATCATAAACATGCAATAAAATTTTGTCGCTCTCAAAAACTAAATTTTTTAAAAATAATTTTCGAAAAAATTTTGAAAATTTTTGGGTCGGTTTTTTTTTAATTTTCAGTGAGAAAAAATTTTTCAAAAACTTTTGGGCCACCTAACCTAACTCTAACCCAACCAAATACGTCAGAGGTGTGACACAAGAGGGAGCGCGGAAGTTGAAGTAGAGTAAAAAGAGAAAGTAAGAGCAGGTGGGTTTGTTGTGTTTCTTGTGAAATGGATCACATTCGACAAGTTTTTTTAAAGAAGAAAATTGTAATAACTGTAACCTACCAACCAACACCGTTTACCCCGATCGCACCTCCCAACCAACACCGTTTACCTCAAACCACATGCAAACATGTAATTTTTTTAAGAAGAAAATTGTAATAACTGTAACCTACCAACCAACACCGTTCACCCCCGACAACCAAAAAGAAAAGTGTGAAATGTCGACGGAGCTTGGGTGTTTGGGAGAATTGAAAGGGGTTAGGCAGGGTGTTCATGGAAGTCGTGAACGACCGTACTGCGGACACCCTGTTGGCATGTATTGAAAAATACATAGAACCGGGAACCACCATTTATTCCGATCGCTGGAAAGGGTATTCCGGGCTCACCGACCACCCCAACTACACCAACCTGCAGGTGAACCACTCCCTCCATTTCAAGGACCCCGAAACCGGAGTCCACACCAACTCAATCGAGTCCACATGGTAACCTAACCTAACCTAACCTAACCTAACCTAACCAACCCCACTATTCTAGGCGACACGCCAAAGCGAGCGGCCCCTATGCTAACCGGCAGAAGACCTTCCTGGGAGGATATCTCGCCCGGTATATTTTCCTCAAGATGGTCAAATCTTTGAATCAAGACCCACTGATTCTATTCTTCATGCTTGCCCGAGACCTGTACGACCCAGCCATGCCTGTTCCACCGATCGAGACTGAAGAAGGAGACAACCCTGACGATTTTGATATGCAATTTGATGTTATATAATTGTCCCAAAAATTTTCCCAGTTTTTTCTCACTGAAAAATAAAAGTCTTAGAATTGTCTGAAACGTGCAAAAATGCAAAAAAAACGACCCAAAATTTTCAAAATTTTTTCGAAAATTATTTTAAAAAAATTCAGTTTTTGAGAGCGACAAAATTTTATTGCATATTTATGATCAGTAGACCAAGGGCTATCACTGGTAAAAATTTGAAGCATTTCCGAGCACTTTACCTAAAGTACAATTATAGGTTAAAATCATCTTCGGACAAAATCTACAAAAATAAAAACGCTAACAACAATAATAAATTAATCTTATACTTACATTCAAAAATTAATTCTTTTTTTTTTAAAAAGATAAGTCAAATTGACATAAAATTATTATTTTTAAAGTAAGTAAAGATGGCGCAAAAGGAAGATAACTAAATTTGGCAGAATTTTTAATTTTTGTAGTTTAAACAAAGTTCGAAAAGGTTAATTTGATTATTAATTAATGAGTTTGGATTTGTGGTGTGAATATAAATATTTTCGAGTATATCTAAAATGTGTTTATTGTTATTATTAACATTAACCATTTTACACGATCTGATCTCCATAAATCTTCCAAAATCATTACTACTGTTTAATAATAGTGAAGTTCCTCAAGACTCAACATTAGCATCTCCTCTATGGAACATTATGTACGACAACTCTAATCCCAGAGAATGTACATCTGATCGGATACGCCGACGATCTGGCTAGATCAATCAAATACAAGGCAAATGAAACAATTCTCATGATTTAGGATTGGATCGAGTAGTATATTAAGCAAAGAAAACAAAAATGAAATAAGCTTCCTAATTTTGAAATTAACAGTAACAATTAAAATACCTTGGTGTTTGGTTAGGACAATGTCGCGTCAAAAGAAAGCGGAAATTTGGACACGCGTTAAAAGGACGCGTCAAGAGGACAAGTTCAACAAAAGGACGTCGACGACAAAAAGATGCAAAAATTTGGACGCGCGACAAAAAGACGTATGCAATCAAAGGACGTAAAAAAAGCTCACTAACACCATTGAATAACTAGTTATATGAAATATGGAAATGTGGATTGCCTGTATACATTCACGACAATTTTTAGTATCAGATAACTCAGAAAAATGTGTTCTATTTAAAATAAACAAAATAATCTACTTTGAATATATTAAAAATTAAACTTAAAACTTTGAACACTCTGTAGAATATAAGGAAGTACTGACTACAGTGGTTGATAAAGGTACAGGTCTATTTTTATAGGCCACTGAGTTTTTCTTCCAATATCATCGTACATCAGAAATAATTTTTTTTCGAAACGCTCACATTTGTAGAAAAATGAAGATAATTGGCAAACCTTAAGACCTAGGTATAGGGATCCTTGAAAATAATGCATTTCATTTTTTTCATTGAGTTAAAAAACGTGACTAAATACGGAGTGCTCCATAAGAAATGACATAAATTTGAAGTGTCACACTTTTTCGGTCCACCCTGTACACTTAGAGATAATTATAAATTGTAACCCTTTTTAATCTAGATAATCTTCCGTTAAAATAAATTCAAAATATTTAAGCTAGTAGACGTGAGAGACCGTGTCGATGGACGTTATTTATTTATTCGTATGGTACATTTTCATTTCATTTGTCGGTCGTGAATTAAATAAACGTCATGTTCGTAGCGATGTCGAATATGGTCAATTCCAATAATGTCTTTTGAAATTTGTGCGCAAATTGATAGTTTCTAAAATAATCAGAACTATGTTAACCGTACTTTCCTCGGAGTTCTTTAAATAAACAGTACGTTTCCCAGTTGTACAATCTCTTTCCAAAATTAATGTGATTTCTGAAAATAATTATTTTATGTCCTTTTATTGCATGCGCTTTTTGTCGCGCATTCAAATTTCCGCATCCCTTTTGTCGCACGCACATTTTGATGCGCGTCCAAATTTTCACGTCCTTTTGACGTATATTCGGTTAGGACAATACTTCTTCTAAGAGAAGACTCAATTAAATTGAAGACCCCTCAAAAGTAAACGTAGTATTTCATATAGGAGTAGGTAACAATTTAAACATATCAGTAAACTATTTCTAGAGTCTCAGAAGACTATTGCTATGACATTTTAGGCAGCCGTAGTTCTCTAAATTTTGTAGAATAGTCTGTACCTTTCTTATTCCACTAAATAGACTCATGATTACTTTCAGGGTTATAGTGATAAAGCCACGTTTCATCTCCAGTAACAATTCGGTCCATAGTAATAATAGAATTTTTTTCATAGAACTCAACAAGCAACTCAACTGAAAAGTTAAGAATGGTCATGAGGAATATTGTGTACGGTACCAATAGATTGGTTATCTCCGCCAATATTTTAATCTTAATCTTCTACGTGTATAAGTTTCACATTTTAAGAAGCCAAGTATTCCTGTACAGTAGAATACACGTAACGAACGACCTCCTAATAAGAATTTCGCTCTTATTATGAGCCCATCTCTGATTCTTCTTTCGTTACGTGTATGCTACTCCACCGAAATACTTGACTTGTTATCGACACATGTGTTAAGCAGTATTTTAAGTTATCGCTTTTTGAAAGGATAATGCACATAAAACATTCACTGTCGTTACAGTTAACTGTTGGCTTTCTTAATTTATACTATTTGTATGTGTTCTACACGAGATGTCGTAAGACACGCATTTCACTTATTTCCACATTCTCTTCTGTGACGGAAGTAACAAGGGTATCCGAACGAGGTTTGTCTTGAAAGCTCTCCATACACCTTTTGAATGAATTTGACCACTTTTGAACTAACGATAATGAAAGTGCAGCACTACGATAAACAGTCATTATATCTTCGTGAATATTTTTTGGACTCTTACATTGTTTATTAAGGAATCACACCACGATTCTGTTTCAATTTTGTTTAATATTGCCACATCGGTCATTGTGAACGTATGTCACCGAGGATAACTAGAGTACTATTCACCATAATCAGATAATGTAGTTGTACTTACTAAATTACAAACTTCATTAGTTAATCGCCCCGATACTTAGAATACATTGAACGCCCTCGCAACACATTTAATTATATTCTAAAGCAAACTGTTAGCCCAACCTCATTAATTTCCTTGTTTTCCCAATATTTGGTCAAAAGCCATTACAAATATTTGTTTTCTAAACATAATTTTTTTGACCTTTTTGGTCAAATTTTTGTATGCAATATAGATATTAAAATGTTATAAATAAGACAGTAAGAAAAAGTGTTACTTAGTTCCTATTTAACACATAAACTGTATTTATAATGAAAACCAAAGGCTTATGTGAACAAACTTTCTACCGGAAATTGAGTGGATCGCATTTATGATTGTGTACCTTCTCTGTAAAATATCCCAATTATAATTTTAAAACTTTTATTAGTGCGAATGCGTGTTGTGGCAAAACTTAGCTGCTTAATAATCGACGCCGGCAGTAATTTATTGAATTTGAACAATTCCGACTCGAAATTGGTAAAGTGAATGATATAGAAAAACGCGTTAAAAGTAAAATGAAAAAGTCGTTTTGAGTTGAGTAATGTATGGCAAACTTTTTTTTGTCTACTCAGGCATTTACAAAATGCACCGTCAAAATGTAATTTCGTTTTAAGTTGAAATGCTAAAGGCGTCGCGGTACGGATGGTGTCGCCCCAAAGTGACGTTAGCACATCAACTCCTTTTCCGTCCGTTTTTCTTTGCTGAATATGATTAATGTTAACCCCAATCGTGCGCGTATAATACAAATACAAATGCATTAACGTTTTGACTTTGTAATATATTACCTTTGCCTTACAACTTTACTTTGGTGAATAAAAAATTGTTTATATTTAGTATACATTTTAGTGTGCACATTTCGAATAAAAAATTCTATTTAGAACAATCGTCAGAACAAAACAATTACGTATACATTTCTACTTTGATGAACATTTTTTATTTAAATTGGACTCGAATACCTGCAAACTATATGTAAGTAGAGGCAGATTGAAATGTAAATAACCTGTCACGTGGCCTGCGCCGTGAACGAAAATGAAACGGACGAGTCTACTGTTCACATTAAGGGCAACAACAAAGTGTATTTCGTAATTTCGTTTGTAGTGTTATTCAAATTATACCCTAGTTAAATAAATACATTTATAGTAAGGTATATTTTTATGATTTGCGTTGAAGATTGATTCACGTGACAGGTTCTTTACATTTCAATCGTCCTATACACCCGTGCACTTTAAAGAAGCCCATCCCCGAGGGGTTTTAAAAGTAGATATTTAGTTTGAACATCTTTTAAAATTTCAGGAAAATTTTCTATTGTATTAAAAAGTCGACACAAAACCCTTTAACCAGTTTCGCTGAGCTAATCAAATTTTTAGAGAGTCGCGTTTCTAAGATGATTAACCGATAGATAAAATTAACTGGAGAAGAAAAAATCAGTCCTTAAAATAATATAAATTATAAAATAATAATTAAACAATATTTGTGGCAACCACTGACCAAGAGATTTTGTTATCAAATCTGCATAGTAATTAATTAGACTCGGGCAAATTAATAAGATGTTTTAGAATGCATTTAAAAAAAATTGAAATAATTGGAACGAGTCGTACTAAGACAAATGCACTTAAACATTGAAGATCGTTAGAGTAATCACTTAAAGTGATTATATTTCGTTGTATACAGGTGTTACCGTAACAAAATTGAATACACGACCGTCATTAAGAATCAGAATTAAGCAGGAAGTTCGACACCGTTCAACTAATTATATCAAATAAATAAAAGTAGTGAGTAACAATATAACTTAAAATTGTCAGCTGTATAAGTTTATATTAAAATTCAAAAATGGGCTGAATTTTGAGCTTATACTTAAGTGCTTCTTGTGTTTATATCTTACACACGGAATATTTCTCTTTTTGTAAAATAGAATGGGTTAATGAATATATAAATTAAATACAATAACCCGTATTCATTGCCACTTTTAAATCTTGAAAGTACTTTCAGAAGTAGTTTTAAAATTAGTTTTAAATTTGAACCATTCACCTCTACGTTGAAACTCAAAAAATATTTTAGTAACTGCGAAGTAACTGTATTTAAAGACACATTTAATTGCATACTTAAACATGGTTGGGAATAAATTTTACTAAAACTAGTTTTAAGGACAGAGTTAAAAGCAGTGTCATTGTTTGATAATGAAAAGATAATTATTTGTTTACTGCAGGCTATTATTTTGAAAATCGTAGTTTTAGGCGGGATTTCAACTAGTCTCATTACAAAACTGGTTAAAGTGTTTTGCGTTGGTATTTTCATATTATAAGGCCGAGTTGTACAATCTCTGCTTAAAGTTAACTTTGGTTTAATTTCCTAAGCGATAATTGTTGTCATAATTGTATCCAAACTTAATGCGTACTTGTAAAACGCCTCGGGGATGGGTTTCTTTAAAATCCATTCGTGTACCATTAAGCAAACAAAAATCGGGACATTTTGGTTAAGTTAAACAAGCATATCTACTTTAATGTTTAGAATATATTACCTACCTTGTAATATTTAAGCTTGATATCATAATAATTCAATTGCCCCCTGACGAACACATGGAAAACCTGATTATTAATCTAAAACTACGCACATGTAACACCTTTTTTTTTCTTTTTGGTTTGTTAATATCACTTACACGTACACAACGATCACACACATAATCACCCAACCATAATGATTTTTTGGTTGATCTTTTCGGTAGAGAGACTTCAGGTTTACCGATTGTGGTACCCATGTACTGAGGTTCATTTCCTTTTGGGGTAGGGGTTTCAACCCGACTGAAATTACCACTTTCCAAACTCGGCGGAACACACACTTTCGTAGTCGTCCCAACATTGTCAGTCGGGCAAACGGTTTGCTCATTACTTTTCATTGGCATAGAACAACCAAGTTCAAGATGAATTGCAACATCTACATTCGATTCATCTCGCTTCTCACTCAGTCGCAGAGGACGTAGTTGTGTTCTATTTCGCCTGAGACATGATCCATCCTGTTTAACAACATCATACGACTCAGGTTGTTGATTTCTCTGCAGTATCTTAGCAGGTGTCCAATTTCTAATATCCTCTTGTACCAATATCGGTTCGCCCGGTCCAAAGTCAAATAATTCTTTAACCTTATAACGATCATGGATGTTTTTCGACTGCCTTTGTTTAGTCTCCAGTTTATTTTTCACCGTGGAACAATCGTATTTTGGATACAGATTATTTTTTGTTTCCATCATGTCGGCGCTTTAACAATTCTGCAGGTAATGACAGATCGGCCTTTGGTGTTGAATTGTATAAGGGTATCATCAGCAGAGTTTTTAGAACATACATATTTCGGACTAGATGTCGTATCTTTGTTACCATGTCGTTTCAAAAACGAACAGAAATTTGATTTATCCAAAAATGGAGGACCATTATCCGAGAAAACTTTTTGAGGAATTCCAAAATATAAGAAAATTTCTTCCAACATTCGGATTACTGCATGAGCAGTTTTTGAAGTAATAACTTTCGCAATTAAAAATTTTAAAAAATAATCTCCAATTATGAGGTAATCTTTCGATCCAATTTGAGCGAAATCCATTCCGATTTTACACCATGGCAATTCAGGAACATCGTGCGGTTTAAGCGGCAGTTTCTGATTAGACCTGGAATATTTTTGGCAAATTAAACAATTAAGGATACAGTTTTCAATATCGCATGTCATTCCAGACTAGTAATACAATACTTTAGCACGATTCTAACCCTATACTACTCCCTGATGATATTCATGAATTATTTTCAGAGTTTCCGCGATGTGAGTTTTCGGAATGACAATACGATTTCCACGGAATAAAAGTCCATCCCTATAGTGAAGTTCTTCTTTAACATCCCAATTCTCTCGAACAAATTAGGAACAAACTTAGCCAGAAATGTAATCATTCCAAGAAATCGTTCTTGTTCTGAGGTGCCTGAAAGTTTTCTATTGCACCTATTTTCGATTTTTCCATCAAAAGCCCATTTTCACTCACGATATGACCAAGAAATTTGACCCGATTTTTAGTCAATTGCAGTGTAGTCTTTGAGAAATGTATGTTATATTCCCGAGCACGTTCGAGAACAAACGACAATCATTCAATCTGTTGTTTCATCGTTGGATTGTATACCAAAACATTGTCCATATATGGTACTATTCCATCTATTCCGTCAAACATATTATGCATTATTTTCTGAAATATTTCCGGCGCGCTACTAATATCATATGGCATAGTTTTGAATCTAAACCAACCAAACAGCGTTGCGACCGTACACAAATTTGAGCTGTACTCCTCAATGCTACCTGAAGCAAAAACATGTTTAAACTTATTAATAATAACGTCAGCCGATGGATTCATCACTCCAACGGCGTTAACCGTAACCAATCTAAACTTGCCAGCAGCCTCCAGACCCAGTATTGGTTCCAATTGTTCCTTTCTCACAAAAAATAGAAGGTCCTAAACTATGTTACCCACACAGCAAAGAATATGACACGATCCACTTAGATTAATCGAATGACCAGAGTATGATGATAATTTCGTGGTGGTACTAACCAGATACGGTCCAATGAGCCAAAGATCCGCTTCGAAATTAAATTGACATCGCTCGCTGCATCGACTTTGAACGTGATTTTCTAATTTAACACAATTATTTCACGTTTCCATTGTACGACATGGACCTTATTATTCGCCGAACAGCAATAAGTAGAAAATTCATCTTTCGAATCAACATGTTGAAAACTTTCATCATAATCCACATCATGTTTTTCGAGACGGTCGACATTATTTTTGCTTGATCTACACATTGGTGCAAAATGATCCATCTTTTTGCATTTTAAGCAGATTTTCCCAGCAGCCGGACATTTCTTCTGTTCATGTTTGTATCCACATCTTGAACAGTTCGATTTTCCGGGCCAAGAAAGCTTTTTGTCAACTCTCGGATGCGTTTTACTACGATTTCGCGATCCATGTGACTCTATTCTTTCTGAATTTATTTTATTGACAGAACTTTGAATGCCCTGAATTTCTTTCATCTGCTGTTTACTCAATTCCGCGGCCAGTAGAAAATTCAACGCTTTGTCTAATTTCAGATCAGGTTCACAAAGAAGTCTTTCTTACACATTTTTATCCCGTATTCCTAGAACTAAACGATCACGCAACAAACTTTCTAATTGGTTGTCAAATTCACATGGAGCTGCTAAAATTTTTAGTTTCGTGATGTATCTATCAATTGGTGCGTCTTTTTCTTGCGATCTCGAAAAGAACTTAAATCGATAAAAGACAACATTCTTACGTGGCTTGCAGTATTCGTCAAATTTTCTGATAACCGTGTTATATTGTTGGGCTGTTTCATTTTCGTCGTATTTAAAAGTATTAAAAACATTAATTCCAACCTCTCCCATTGCAGTCAAAAGCATAGCGATCTTGGTTTTGTCAACTTTATTTAATTTTTCAGTAGCTTCCAAGTACAGTTCATACCTCTGCTTGAATTTGTCCCAATTTTGAGAGACGTTACCAGTGAATAAGATTCCGGTATGTAAATTAAACTGATTTTCCATCGCAAGAGAAAAAAAAGTGATTTTATGTTAAGCGGGAAGCAACAATTAACACACCTAACACCATGTCAGAATATCAGAACTCTTATTTGACATCATAATAATTCAATTGTCCCCTGACGGATACATAGAAAACCTGACAATTAATCTGAAACTACGCACGTACCTGACCTTCGTACATTCTTTAGAATTAAACAAAGAATATTGGTGAAGATTTCAAGTTCAGGTAAACGGTAATACATTGCATTGAAATAATTGTTTTCTTGTATTAAATCTTGCCCCGAGATTATCACTTAACGTTTGTCACATTTTATTTTAATATTCAATTAATTTCATATTTTGACAGTATTTTTTGTTTTTATTTTTAGATTTTTAAACAATCTTTCTCCATCGAGTGTCAATCTCATTCTCACTATTTTAAACATGTCGCGTAATAAATATCAATTTATTTAAACAAATTAATTGTAATACGAGGAAGAGTTCGGTTTTTTAACATTTTAATATACGTTTTGTCAGTTTGACATCGCATAAACTACAAGTAAGTATGTTTGCAAATGAATAAACCCCTTGTATTGTTGTGTGTTGTTTTCATGAATGATATAATTATATGATTGTTTATCTGTGCATCTGTTTATCTTCACAATAAAAAATCAATATTTTCAGAAAATGTTCACTTTCTTGTTAATTAAAGTTTTTTAAGACAACACAATTAAAATAGTGATAATACGTTTGAGACCCTTTCTAGAGAAATTCATGAAAAATCTAAAAATTAAAAACAAAAAACACGGTTGAAATATTAAACTTATTCCTTGAATGTTACAATTAAACATGGAATTCTAGCATCGAAACATGATTAATAAGAACCAAAGTGTCCTGATTTTTTTTGCTTAATAGTACCATGTGTCTGATTAAGAGAGGCAACTGGCTGTATCTTAGAAACTATTTATCGTACAAAAAATGCATATAATAAAATGGCTTATGAGAAACTGCTGAAAAATATTTTCAAGTTTCCTACTTCACCGATAGGGGGAGTAAAATTTAAATATACGTAATCCTCAGATCATTTTATGGAAGTTTGCTTCAAGGTTTTTTCTTCTATCTTGTCAAATAACTAGTAGGGGTGACTAGGAAAGCTGACTAAGTAGAACAGTCATAAGTTTTGTACCGCATTAGGAATTTTGACAAATTTAATATCATTTGAAAGTCAATTCAATGCCTAATGAAATATTATATTATATTATATTATCGTTTTATTCTGTTTTTTTTAACAATCGCTAGGTGGCGTTGTTTAACCAATTGTTAATTTTCAACTTTTTTTTGGGAATTTCCAAATGCAATGCTATACTTTTAAATTATTTACTTGAAAGAGCATAAAATTAAATAAAAAATGGTAAAAACCGCATCTCAATATCTATCTTCTAAGTGGAAATATGGTATACTAGGGGATCGAATTTAATTAATTGAAAATTTTTCATAATCTAGTAGGCGTCTAGAACGTATGTAGTAGCACGGCATCGCAAGTTATAGCCCGTTAAAGGAATTTAATCATTTTCGCGATTATGGGAAGGTTTTGGAAAAGTCGGAATTTCGAACACTCAGATTTATATTCAGCAAGGACCCCCTACAAATCAATGTATTTTTTTTACGTTTGCACCACTCACTCATTCACTAGATGTGAATTTTCATGAAAGATAAATAAAAAAAATGGAGCAATACATGAGACTTCATCATTTTTACTCAATTCTTTTTTATGGTGCATCTATATGTAAGAAATGGAACACCTAACGTTATTGCATTTAACATTACCAGGTGGTACACAATCAAATAATTCTGTTTATAGTAGTCATTTTGTTAGTAAGAATTGAGTTTGAGCAGGTAAGCAGTTTTTGGTTTCTAAGCTATATTTATATTAAACTTTAAATACTCTTTCAAAGTAAACTATTTTCAACAAAGAAAATTAAGTAAAATATTTAATTCACTTTTACACGAATCGGCAGAGCTCAGATAATTAGACGTTCGAATCCTGTTACATAGCAAAATTTCGAAAGATTCAATCGATCGATAAAACCAAATTATGATAAAGCTCAAAACTATATACAGGGTGTTTCATTAATCAGTACAGAAAATGAAACTGGAGATTCCTTGCAAAATTTAAAGGGGGGTTTAACATAAAAAAAAATTTCCTTAAAGCCTCCCCTGAAGAGTTACAGCCCCTTAAAGATGTGTAAAATTCACATTAATCGATTTTTTTCTGAAATGACTTGAAATAAAAAAAAGAAATCTAAACATTCAAATACTACTACCAAGAAGCCTCCATAATTTCATAATTTTATTCACCCTTGTTCTCTGCAAGGGGTGAGTCTTACTACCCCTTAGAGTTTTTACCAGAACTTTTTAACTAATTTTTTTTTCCATTTTAAAATTCAGATTTTGGAGGGCCAATTCAATTAAAAACTTTTTTGTCTCTTAAAAATTTCACGTAAACTCAATACTTTTTCACCAAAAAAATAAATTAAGCGAACTTGCAGAATTTTTAATTAATAAGTTGCGTATGCAAGTTTGACATAAATAACAATATTATTATTAACTATCATTTTTAATTTAAATTAACAATATTATTTCAGAGAGTGTTCAAAATGGGCACCATTTTCTTGAATACAGGCTCTTATTCTTTTGAACAAATTTCCGTTAACGCTACCTAGCATTGCTACAGATTGTCTAACTCTTCAGGGGAGGCTTTAAGGAAATTTTTTTATGTTAAATCCCCCTTTAAATTTTGCAAGGAATCTCCAGTTTCATTTTCTGTACTGATTAATGAAACACCCTGTATATATTTTACCTTGAAAGGCGCTTGGCTATTCATACTGCACAGTTTCATTACACAATCCTTAAATAAATTGCAATAATCCAACGGATTTAACTAAATTGTATGCTGTTCCTCACTAAAATTAATCAAACAAAATTAAAAACATTGTATTTTCAAATTAATATTATTAGTATAAAATAACAGAAGAATCAATACTGTAATAATGCCCCGTCAAAGAAGGATTAGGATTAAAATATTAGCACTTTCCTGTCCCTCGCTTTCATTTTCCAATTATTTATTATCGCCAGTACTTTTCTCACCACTTCCCACCTGCTCCAAGAAGGTCTTACTTTCCTATTTCGCCCATCTGGTATCTCGTATAAGATTTTTTTTGGACATCCTGGTCTCGTCATCGCAATTTTCCTTGCGTTATTATTTTGAGTAACGGGAATTCTTTGTAAATGTTATAAATCTCCTTATTGGTTTTTCTTCCCCAGAGATCTTGCTTTTTCACAACTTCAAACATCGCCTTAATACTTTCCTTTTCCATATCGCAATCTTCTCTCACTGGTCATATTCTTCTTTGTACCCACTCATTTTAATATTACGCGGCATTGCTTTGTTAAATAGCTCTAATCACTGCAAATCTACCACCACTTATGTGTGATTTCGACTCCGTTTTAACTCCGTCTGCGTTCTTGCTGGTAATGTAATATAGTCGGCATATGCGAGGATTTGATGTGAACTTACCAAGACGCTTCTGTTTGTCGTCATTCCATTTTATTTATTCGTATGGTACACTTTAAATATTGTATTGTGATGTAAGTGTTATGTATGGTGCCCCAGAAGATCCGTATAAACCTGTCTAGTGTGGTGACAAAACCGTGTGCAATAGTGGATTGGTTCGTTTTGACAAAGCATTTGTTTCAAGGTTTAAGAAAACCACTAAAATCTAAACATGCCAACCGTTACCCACCTTAGTATTCATATGTAATAATATTAATTAAGTGTGTAAACATTATAGAAGGTAAATAATAACATAAAGTATAACAGCACAGTCATTGCATACAGACATATAATAGACCAGTCCAAGCGCCAGTCACGACAATGACGGAAAAAATAGTAAGTTAAAGAAATAGCCAAAAAAATGAAAAAACAGATAATCAGGACAAAGAATACAAAATATTGCTGAACTTCAGATGTCCTTCAAATTCGTAAGCCATAATATAACTTATGAATGTTTGGAAACCTTCCTATAAACTTTGTTAATTGACAATCCTCTACAATATGTGTAACGGTCTCTGGTTCATTTCCACAGTCACAATTTGGATTAGAAATTGCACCCATAAAAGCCCGGGACTTCTATTGTTGTATCATCAATGGGATGTTTATTGAAAACATCAACTCCAGACCATAATTTTTTCCATTCTTCAACTTCAAAAAAAGCCGTAGTTAAGTAGTCTTGCAACCATATAGGACTTCGAGGTTTAAGTCTTTTAGCAGAAGGGTTCTCAATGTCATTCTAAATTGGTAAGTTTTTGTTAAGTTGGCATTTATCCCATTCTCGTATTAATGCAGCTTTTCGTCGAATTTTATATGGAGTAATATTATGAAAAACAGGAAGCCAATCGAGAGGAGTAGATTTAATGGTTTCACTAATTATATGCATAGTGCAATTCTACTGGGCATCAATTTTTGTGTATAATAACTATTCAACCAGACAGGAGCACAATATTCTGCTGTAGAATAAACCATGCCAATGCAGCTGTAAGAAGTGTCTTTGCATCTGCTCTCCAAGTTGTTCCAGCTAATTTTTGAATCACATTATTTCTTGTTTGACTTTTTCTAAATGATATTTGTAAATTAAAAACGTATCTAAAGTTACTCCCAGATAAACTGGGTTAAAATTATGGTTTAACTTTGTATTATTAAAGATAATATTAAGTTTTCTACTTTTTCTCTATTACATAAATGAAAACAAGAAACCGTTGTCTTTTTAAGATTGAGGCCACCAATGCTGGTGATCAGCAGTTCTCACAAAATTTGGATTCACATTCCCGTAGAAGTGTAAATTATGCCTGTTCACATGACCATGATTGTGGAATATTGTTCCATGAGCAAACAATACAGTACTAAAGAACTGTACATCTTCTTGAATTTGAGCAATACCCCAACTGCAGCAATGTTTTATATTTTCAAAATTTTTTTCTTCACGAGTTAGATAAAGTTGTAAATGACATGGACAAAAGTAATTCTGTGTGGATCTTCAACAACTTTCAAATAAATATTAACAAATTGCAGCAAACAACAGTTTTCCAAAATCAATTGTAACTAAGTAAACATAAATATAACTTAAACATTAGAAATATTACAACGTTAGAAGGTAGTATTAATACAAAAATAAGAAATATGTCAAATTACACACTTTTCCCACAAGCACCAAAGGGCTTCAGGAAATATTTTCAAAGTTTGATAATAAAATGGTAATTTGTAATTTACAAAATCGTTTAGGCAATTCGAAAAACACAATAGAAATGTGAGGAATCTATAAAATAAATTGTAAAAGTATAACAAAGTATATATAGGGTAAACCTATCAAAATTATTTTAGCATTTAACACTTATTTATCTCATGTTAAATGTCATCAATTGACAAGTTCAGTGTGGTCATGCACATGCTTAAAAATTACCATATAGTAGATGGTATTAAAAAATAAAATAATAAGAACGAATTCGATTTTTCCGACAATCTTAAAAACAAAACTTTGTTTACGAATTATTACAATCGAGGGTGTTTGTCCCAATTATTCAAACCTATTTAGGTTACTTAGTAATCGCCTCTGAATGAAAATCGTTGATTACGATAGCATAGCTTTTGAAATACATGTCCGGTTAATGTTTGTGTGTAATTTTTAGTGTCCCTTCTCTTACGGCTATTATTTTAAAAGAGACAGCAACATCCTCCATCTCTTGGCGATACAGCTGTGTTTAACGAACATTTAAATATCACATCAAGTTCAACTTACTTATGGTTTATGCAAATTTGATGGCATGAGAGAAGATTTTAAATAAAGTTTTTTTGCGATTGCTGTACATCCATGCGCTCAGCCACTGTCGTAAATTAATTAATTATGTTCGCTCAGAAAAAAATTAAAGCGACAAAATATATAATCCCGAGTAATTTATAACGCGACAGTGAAATTTAAGCCAGAAAGGACGCGTATATGAAACTATAGAAACGAGAGCCATTCCCAATTCCGGAGCTGTAGAACCCTGCAATTCCATTGTTAGGAGAATAAAATTTACCAAGTTGAACACTACGCCCGATATGAATTATGGTTCCCTTTCTTTGATATACGTTGGATAAAGTAACAAAATCTTACGATAACCCCTAAAATAGTATTTCCAAAAGCCACACACCTATTATCAGATAGTTTCGAATTTCAACATTCAGTAAAGTAACAATCCTAACAATATTAGTTTAATTTATATTTGTGTATGTAACTATAAACAATATAGTTTATGTTTCCGTAAATTTTCGTTATTACGTTCTAATATTTCTTTTAATAAAAAATTAGTGCATTTAATCGCATGGTTCTTTTCGCTACAAATAACAATAATGTTGAATAAAATACAATTCAAGTAAATTTTTGTTAACAAGATTGAGTGGCTTATGTACGAGGATGTATAGATATCTAGTTAGCCTAGACCAGTTCCTTGCATAAACAAAATATTGCGTTACCATAGCAACGAACAATAACTTATTAGAAGTGTCAGTGTAAAGTTTGACGTCAAAAAAGTAAACCAGAGTCACGCAATAAATTAAATGAAAAAGATGTCCACCGAAATTGTGAAAATCGAAAAATTGGAGTATCGAGCCATCATCAAGTACCTGTATTTAAAAGGGTTAAGAGGTAAGCAGGTTTACGAAGATATGCTTAATACCCTTGGTGATCAATGTCCTTCGTATGCGACCGTCAAAATTGGAATGCAAGCTTCAAAAGAGGTAAATTTTCCATTGAAGATGATGACCGATCGGGAAGGCCAGTTTCTGTGTCAGTCCCCGAAAATATCGATGCAGTTCATGACATGATTTTATCAGACCGTCGAATTGGGCTAAAACGGATATCTGAAGCACTGAATATTTCATACGAACGCGTTCATCATATGGTTCACGTCAATTTGGACATGAGAAAATTGCTGCAAAATGGATCCCCAAATGTTTGAATGTTGACCAAAAGCGTACAAGGGTAGAAGCATCGCGTTCGATCTGTGCTCAATTTGAAAACGATGTAGACTTCTTAAACCGAATTGTTACTATGGATGAGACTTGGGTACATTTCTATGATCCAGAAACAAAGCAACAATCGATGGAATGGCGACACTCTGGTTCTCCAAGACCTAAGAAGTTTCGTGTCCAAAAATCTGCTGGAAAAGTTCTTGCTTCAGTTTTTGGGATTGCCATGGAGTAATCATGATTGATTTTTGGATAAGGGTAGAACAATAACTGGAGATTACTATTCGACATTACTGACCACTCTACGGGAAAATATTAAAGAGAAAAGACGCGGAAAGCTATCCAAAGGTGTTTTGTTTTTGCAGGACAACGCCCCTGCACACAAATCTCATGTTGCCATGCAAAAATTCGTGATTTAGGGTTTGAATTACTAGAACACCCCCTTATTCACCCGATTTGGCTCCGTCCGACTATCACCTCTTTCCTCAACTGAAAAAAAGTTTAAAAGGTCGTACATTTTCTTCCAACAAGGAGGTAATAGAAGCTGTGGAGATCTGGTTTGCAGAGCAAGAAGAAACATTTTTTAAAGGTCTAGAGACGTTGCAGGTTCGCTGTAATAAATGTATCCAATTAAGAGGAAAATATGTTGAGTAATAAAATATTTTGACATTGAAATTTTGTTTGGTTCTATAGTAGGCTAAGAATTTTTCAATATATCCTCGTATATTAGGTAATCAGTTTCTAAATTGTGTAAAAATGTCTTAAGTCATCTCGATTTTTAAAAAGGTGACCAAAATTTGGCAGAAAATTTTTGTTAGGTATCAATGATTCCCAAAAATTGTCGAAAAGCCGCATCCAGCTTTACAATTTCTGTAAGTATCTCAATAAGTTCTCTTCAAGGGAGTACGGTTTTAGGAAAAATCACCTAACAACACATACAATAATAAATATGTAGAATCGTGTAATTACTCAATTTAAAAATAATAAATACTGTTGTGCTACAATATGTGATTTTTTTCGTCATTGTCGTGAATGGCGCTTGGATGGGTCCATTATATGTCGTCATGCAATAGTTTCCCTAAGCCTTGAAGCAAATGCTCTGCCAAGACAAACCAATCCACATTTGCACACGGTTTTGTCATCACACTATACAGGTTTATTCTGGTCTTCTGGGGCACCATACATAACACTTACATCACAATATAATAATAAAAATGTACCATATGAATAAATAAATAAATAAATGTGATTTATCGAAGACCTTTAGATTATGCTTGATATACGAAAAACTTTCGGTGTTTCTAAAATTTGATAGATCGTATCTTTAATCATAATCGATGAATATGAATCTTGGAGTACCACAAGGCTCAGTGCTAGACTAGGTTAAGAGTTTATTTTAATCCTAGGCAGGCAATATTTACAATAATTAATAAATAATTCCGACTTAAAAATATTAGTCTTAGACCCGTATTAATAAATTGAACTTAAGACAAACTTACGCTAAGACTTAAACAAAGAATGGAAATAATTATGATGTTTTTGATAAGATTTTCAGATTTCTAGTCTTAAGTAGATTTTAGTCAAAACTCACAAAAATGTATGTGCACAATTCTGCTTTTAACTCCACGTCAAAATTGGCTAAGACAAATTTAAGACTATAAATACGGGCATCAGTTAGATAGCTTAAGGTAGACCCGGAGAAATGCGAATTGAGGGTAAGTCGATACTTACCGTTATGAAATATAGTCGGTTATAAAGAAAACACTCATAATTTACAGGTCTATGTATAAGTTTGGGTGATTTCCTAGCGATGGCACTAGTATCGTCTAGACAAGAACATATCGACATTTTCTCTTAGTGTTTAGTTAGTTGCTGAAATTTTGTGTGTAGTATATCCTGTCACAAAGTAAGTATCTAACAATTTTTTGATACCTGGGACAAAAAGTTGGCCAAGTGATAACGAACCCATATTGGTCTTACAATTCTCAACAAAATTTGGCCCAACTTGTTGGCACAACTTGACTGAACGTGAAACCGGAAATCTTGTTCAACGGGTTTCAAAAGACGAGGATGTATCCTTTTGATAAAGACGTAGTGTCATAACACAAATTTGACAAAAATAGCTTAAATGGATGGAAAGCAGAAGAAGCTAGAAACAAACAGAAGCAAATTAAACAAGCAGAAACTGAACACATAACTAATGAAAGAAACACAAACAACGAAGAACGTGATGGATAAGAGATGAAAGACCAAGAAATCCTAATTGCTAAATCAACATTTGAAGATCTGTTATTGGCAACAGTGAAACAAGCACGACCTACGGTTGTAGAATTCCCAAAAAATGTATACCCGAGGGCAGAAGTAGTAACAAAAATGACGGCTGAAGAACTTTTGATGTTAAAAGAAACTGAAAAGCCGAAAAATAAATCTATCACAACTCCAATAACAAATTCCCGAAGCAAAAATCTAAAGTTTTTCATCCAAAACAACAAACGCTGCCAATATATCTAGCAGTGATGAGTCAGAAAGTAAATTGCGACATTACCGACTTTTCTGGGAGGAAAGGAATCAATGCAGAATTTGATTGAATGCACAAAACATTAAGTATGAACACATATGCTCTAATTAAATTCAAGACCAAAAAGTCCATCAAATATTATGTTATTATAGGCAGGAATGAAGAGCAATAGAATACTTCTTTTATTACGTAGTTTAATGTAATAAATCGTACATAAATTCGGCAATCGATATTCTCGCTTCCTCTGATAAAACCGGTGTTATAGAACCCACAAACACCACACTGTGTTCGTCTGCAAGTGCAATCTGCCCTTCACGTTAAAATAAGTCACTGTCTGTCGTGCGGCAGTTGCAGACGTTTGTTGGAATCGCTATAATACAAATTAATACTGCATAGTAATGCTGCTGTTGTCATCTGCCCCTGCTGTCTCGCGTGTGCCGCGCCGTGCGAAATAGAATTTACATGAAAAGATGCAACTGCATTTGTGTGCTCTAATTTGTTAATGGATAACAGTTAATTAGTACTTTCCAAGATAAGGCTCTTCAAAAGAAAACAAACAAAATTGCCAACAAAAAGAGGTCACGTGACAACAATTACAGTTACAGAGCTAATTTTGGGCTCAGTTTAAAGAAAATTGAATGCTCTATAAACTATATCTACTGTAGTTTTTTGATATCTTTATTCGTTTTGGCATAAACTTGGACAGTTTAGGAGTGTTGGGATTTCATTTCAGACAATGTTTTTAACATTTCCTAAAATTTTTAGCTTTTACCAATTTTGTCCCGGTCATGGGCCAATTTTATTTAACTGCATTAGGTCTATCGAGTAAATTACCTGCCTTATGTCGTGGGACAAGACATTTCTCTTCCATTTCAGTTTGATCTCCTCATACAATCATACCCACTCTTCAAAACCACGTACTTAAGATCTGTTTCTATTTCTATAGGGCTTAGAAATTCTAAGTTACTGTCAAAAATAGTAAAATAGAAATTTAGCAATTGTAATATTATGCAAATGTTGTAACGAATTGTCCTGTGTAATATAGTTCTCTATTAAAATAAATGCATTACCTTTACAGGCACAATAGAAAATGAGTTATTCATGATATCATAGATGTCGATACTTCACATTTTTAACACACTTTGTCTAATTCTAATTCATCTTTTTTGTGAACTTCAAGCCTGTTACAAGTTTGTTGTTTAGGAATTAAATAAAATACATAAAAAATATTTAATACTGAAATCTACTCGTAGCTCGGTGTCGTAGAGTGGGTCGCAGAAAGGAAACGAAGAACGCACTTGAAGGCTTCTAAAGAAGATCAAGAACCTAGTAATTATCCTTAAGCAGTAGGAGTTAAAAAAAGTAAAACCAACAAACTTGTACAAGAAGGACTACAGAATTTATTCTGACGAGATTCAAGAAAGCAAGACAAGACACCAACAATTCTAAATTAATGAGAAACATAGTATTTTTGAAATATTAATCAAACGTTTAAATTAGTACTACAAAAACAAACAAATGATTCGTCGATTACAAAGACCGAGTTCATATGTTTATTGGGTATGTTTAACAGCACCGTGAATGTAATTCAATGGCAATATGTAACGGCGAATTTTAAACCTCCCGCTCGTTTAGTTGTTTGGCGGTTGGTGGAACTAATTTTGTTGCTTTCTGCTAAAGTGACTCTCACCATTTTTCTGTTCGATTTCTACTACAACTGGCGTCTTCGATATTGCGTTTCAGTTGGAAAATCAATTATTTCCATTATACCGATCAAATTTATCTAGAAATTAATTGCGTATTATCTAAAATCGCCGTAAGTATCCAATTTCTTTTACGTTTGAGTCAAAAGAAAATTTCTAAAACCGCACAGGTTTTCTTTTTTTCTTGTAGAGTTTTCTCTCCTTAGAGATGCTATCGATTGAACTAGGGTTAAACGAACCGGAGTTATATGCAAACTAAGTCAGCAATCACAGATTGTCAGAATTTTGCTTATGTACAGCAGTACCACTCATCCCCTTACGAAGACGTTACGTTGATCGTCCCTCAATCTGGAGACTCCAGGCCATACTCGTGTCCTCTCTAAAGGAATATGTACTTCCGGCTTTCTTGAGAAGTGTCTTAAAGAACATATTAGAGGTCTAATATGCTGTTTCTTCACACAAACCTCCCTGAGGAAAAACAATCACTAAGAACTCTACTAGGCACAAAGATCAGTTATTAACATTAAGTTTCCTTTTCTTATTTTGAGTTTGCTTTCAATAACCTAGTTTGCATGCAAAATACTACGGTAATTTATCTCACGTTTGTATTCGGGATACGTTTAAATATTAATCGGTGGACGGCTCACTAGGACGCATTAACAAGTACGTTGAAGTATAAGATCGTGAAATTTTTCAAACATATGTTACGGGTTTATTTGCAAAAGTAGAACGTATGTCGAAAGCCTTCTTAAAAACGTGTGTCGTGTGTAGCACCTTACGACGAAAGTCAAATTTTCCGCGCATATTGATAATTTTCCATAGGTGGAAATAAAAATTAACAAAAGACAATGAGCGGACTTTTCTACTTCCTTCTACTTAGATGTTTGGCGTGCCTCGTGAAGTTAAAAATTTTACACATGAATTATTAATGTGTGCTTTAATAATTCCAAGTCGAATTAGGGTTTCAATTTAAATCCGGCCGCATTCATCGTAAGTACTTTCATTTTCTATCTTTGGTTTTGTGGTTGTGTTAGTTCTAATTACGACGTATACTTTAGCACGTGCATTGACATCATATTCTCATCGTGTCTTACACCTGAATAATTCCTGGGGGTGATGGAATAGCTATTTAAGAACCCTTCGCTACATAACTTAACGACTAACACGGTTTCACATTCAATTAAGCTGCCACCAGCCGGTGAACTCCACGGGCTGTAGGGTCGTTCATGCTGCATAATTGCTACTTCGAGGAACACATCCCCTAATGCACTATCACTATTAATACGTATAAAGCTCACGTACATGTGACATTGAACGGTTTCAATCTCTAGCATTTAAGTAAATTTCTATTCAGGGTAGACTCCACCACCGACGTTTAGTTTTGTTTTTTTTAACCAGCTTCATAAAAGCTTGGGCGCTTTACATAGAGTGGTTGAAGCTAAAACAAAAGGCCTTTTGGGTTGGTGGGAGGTATTTACCTTTTTATTCCGAGTTTAAGTTCAGTTTTTAAGTCACCGTGTGTAAGTGACGTGTGTACGTCGAGTCTTCTTAGTAACCAATCCTCAATTGGAACGCTAACTTTAATTTGGGGTGTAACTAAAAAGCTTAACTGAAATTCGACACATTAATTGCGAGCTTTAACTATTATTGTTGCTGACGCACGTAGTCATATACGACAGTCTCTCTTATTTCTGTCACATTCTCCTAGTACTTTAAGTTTTATTTGCTATATTGAATTGTCTATTTGTCTCTCTAATTTGTGTTCGTTTTAGCGTATTAGACCTTTAGTAAAACCCAGCAGGTGGCGTCTTGTTAGGCAGCAGTATATTTCTTTATAGTTCCTCAAGGACCTCCCCAACTCGCCGACTAAGCCGGGCACTGGTGTGTTAACTACCACAAATACTGGATCCTCCACGAATTTAGTGCGCTACGTCAAGCCAAATTGTCTTATTTTTCTCTCTAGGTTGTACCGCTAGAACCGTCGCTTTCTTTTATTATTTGTGAACTACAACCGTTACACGTACCTATCTCTCGGCTATAATTGGTAATTTGTCACATTGTATTACTCGACAACCTCCACCGTGTTTTCTTGTAAATTTTGTGTGTGAACGGGTTTCTAATTCACTAATTAATTGTAATTCAATTGAGCACTACAATTATTCTTGACGTAGTGTTTATATGATTTTGTTACAGACTGAGCTGTGAGCAGTACTTTTGTTTATTGCGATACACTTTAACCAATTTAGTTGATTGACAGGTTGTGTGTAGGATTTGGACCTAGCTCTCTCTTTGCGATTTATTGTATTGTTTTAGGGTAGCTAACCCAGCTAGGGTTCTTACTCATCATTTTCTTTTCTCTTTTGGCTGTACTTATTCTAGTCATAAATAAACCAAAAATATCCTGTTTTTCGATTTTACTTTACTACTTATTGGAATTCAAACCCCCCACTCTGCCGGTGTCGGGTAACCAGCTGCTCTATCTAAAATTACGTGTTAGCTACTAGAAAGTATAGACACAAAAATTGAACTACATTGTTCTTCTGTTGTAGATATTTTTTTTATATATCCATTTTGTACCATAGTTACACGTATCTTAAAAATGTCAAATAATGTTTGATACATGCATAAAAACGCGTTTTGTAACTGTAATTTCACCGTACAATTAAAAAAGACACAAACTTCAATCTAAACTTATCTGAAGTGTATCAGTGGCAGCTGCACAAGAACAGATTTATATCATCACCGCATAAGACTGGAACAATAACCTGTTGTGATGTCGGACAGCCTCTCTTGATGACCCAGGTATCGGTGACGAAGAAGGCACCAGACCAGAGGTTCAATTCCATACGACATACACCCCAATCAAATATTTATTTAATTACCAGCGTTGAAGTTGAAGTTTACAAAGCGTACATAACTCGGTAATAGACAAATATTTCCATCCTTCGAGAGAGAAATTCGGTACAAGAAAGTTATTTTAAATAAATAAAAAAGTTCTAAAAATTTACAATATAGCCACCTGTTGAATTACTGATAACACTAACTTACGGCGTTTTCCTAACGTTGCTTGCTTAACCGAGTCCTCTAAAATATGATTAAAGGAGTTCATAACACACACATGCGTCTGAACTCGCCAACCCTCACAACAGAAATGAATATTTTAGTCACGTATGTGTGTACCTACGTAAAAATATCAACAAGGTCGGATGGAGTACCTTTGGTTGTCTGTAGCCAAGGGCTAATAGCATGAAAATCTCGAAAAAATTCATAAAGAAACTACGATAATAAAAATTACAAGCCTAATTAAAAAGAAAATGGTTACACTCAGCTCTTCATTACTTTTACAATCAAGTTTTTATTAATTAGAAGATAATACAGTAAAAGAACTAGAAATAAAATTCAGAACAATCGATGTCAACCACCCCATTCTTTTCCCATTTTTATGCTACTAAAAAACGTGTTAATTTTCGTGTTTTAAACTATAATTTCATATTAAAAATTGTTAAAATCTCTCTAAAGTTTTTCTTTAAAAACAGGTTAAAAACTATAAATAAATATTTTCAGAAAACACTTATAAATTGGCCCAGAAAATGAAATTATTTAATGCTAACACATATTGATGTAATTTTTTGAATATAATTAAATAAACTAAAACGAGTAATCTCCCAACAAAAAAAAATACAATCGGTTTAATCGCTATCATTAACTAAAAGTAGAAGTTTAATTAAAACTTTAAAAGAAAATTTATACGGAGCAAGAATTTAATCACCTTAAATCGTACTAATTTTATAAATAAGTGTCCATAAAGTAAATTTAAAGCTAAATTTAATGCAAATAATTTTCTATTCAAACAACTAAAAGTCCCATTAGATCCAAGCAGAATAATTAAATCTTGCTTCTATAAATACAAACAAAACTTTGTATTTTAAAAAAATAAATGTCTGGCAAAACGCGATCTCGCACGCAAAGAGATACAATTTTTCCATTTCGCCTTATCTATGTATATCTATAATTCGGTTTTTTTCCTGATGTTACATTCCAACAGTACACAAAAGAGTTTGGGTTAGGAGTAAGTAAACCTCAAAAAGGTTTGTGTACTTTTATATGTACTCAACCTTATTGTAGAAAGTATTCACGTTCAAATTACATAAAAGCTTTTGATACGATTTAGGGGTAGTTGAAAAAGTACAAACGTAAAATAGATACCCAAATGTATAGTACAGCGTCAGCGCGTGTATTTCGGTAAACAAGGATTTGGATAAGATTTCAGATATAAGGTTTTTTAAATAAATAAATTTCTATCGTTAAAGTATAACATGAAATAAAAATTAATCAAAATGTTTTGTACCTGCATATAATATTTCAATTTCAGAGAATGAAAATATTTCCGTATGTGTACAATTTTCTATGATAAGAACAATAATTGGTTTTCGTTCTTAAATCCTTATTTCAATTTTAGAATGATTTGGAGTCCTTGCGTGCAATACAAAAGTCAAGTAACTGCAAATTTGATTAACCAACACAAAATTAAAATTAATTAAGATTGATATTTACTTAACATAGTTCTCAAAAGGATCGGCGGTATAACAATTCCTGAAGGAAAATAACTACTATATTTCAATCATTTTAAAAGATTTCTAGCTTATTTCTTAGAATTTCATAATAAATGAACATTTTGAAGAAAATGTTAACTCGAAAGATGGTGTTAAAATTTGTAAAAACTTTTCCAAGATGGTGTTAAAATTTGTAAAAACTTTTCCAATTTCGTAACATATACCGCGAGATCCAGAAAGAAATTGTGACAGTTTGTAAAATTCGTTCTAATTTTCTGTTTTATTACTTAAAAGTAAAATGAAATTAATTGTTAAGCATGAATTGATTAATCCGACTTCAACCACCAATAAAAGTATAAATCGATTTGAATTTGCGTATACTTTAGAATGATGTCAAATTAAATATAAAATGTGGATCAAAAGTTCATCAAAATGTTTTTATTTTAAAAATTTAAACATTCAAATTCCTCACAAAAAGCAATAATAAAAAATAAATTTCATAAGCACTCACCGTTTGCATTGAGAACCGTATAGCGAAGTACCAAGCGGCCGGAACCCCATCGTTGTAATATCTCTAAAGGATGGTCCGTTTCACGTAATGCACATTCTAAAACCAAATAAAAAAATTAAAATTGGTACACTTAATACTAGATCCAACACAGACCATTCGAGAACCACAAACTTACTTATAAGCTATAATTTTTAAAAATTCTCAGATTTGTTTGTATTATATTTTTGTATTTATAAGTAACACCTTGTACATACAGGGTGGTGCTTTTGTAAACGGGTCATAGGTTAATGGTTTTGGTATCAAAATGAAGCTAAAATTAGTCCGTATAGCTGTTGCTATTAAGAGTCAGCTGTTTTTCACGTTGTTTTCAAAAATTTGTCAATAAAAATAAAAGTAAGTTTTGACAATGAAAGAAAAATAGTATTGGGTTGCCTAAACAATCAACATCCCTACGTTTTGACAATAAGGCTGAAAGGAAAATTATTAATAAGCAAAAAAAAGCTTTATTCCCAAGGAACAGCTTCGAATGTTATTACAACTAAATTAAATAAGAAGGTTACAATAAATAAACATCAAAAATTACTAATGTACTAATGTAATTCGATTAATACGCCTAAATCAGTCGCGGGACGCGAGACAAATAAAGTGCGTCAGCGCGACAGACAAAGGAATTCCATGCTAATTAAAAGCTCATAGTGAAAAAAGTTGTACATTTCCGTAAGAAACGTACGAGTAAGCGATTGTTATAGCTATCGCGGTTGTAAATTGTTGCAACCCACCATTTATCCACCAGAAAAAACGCCAAAAAAGAATAACGACCAATACCATGTAGAGTTGCAGTCTACGTAAGATTCAACTCAGCCTGTCAAACAAGACCAGTTGGACCTTAGAATTCGTATGAAATTTACGTTAAACTCAGTACAAAGTTCATGCTGTTAGTTGATTACGGGATCACATTAAGTTGCAATTTACAAATATTGTCGAATAATTTATACGATTCTTTGTTACTAGGAAAAGGCCAAGGAACCACCCACATTTCCCTAAGAGAAAGCAGTGCTCAGCTCATAATTTTCAATTAAGCGGTAAAATTATCATTATCATGGAAGAAAGGTACATTCTTAGAATAGTGATAATTCAAATTGTATGCCTTGATCGGTAGTAACGCGTAGCGGCACATCAGTAGGACTATAATAAAGCAAAACAAAATCTCCCCTGAAGACGATCGATTTTGCATCCGTATAAACGTAATAGTTCAAAAACTAGTGCTCCAATTTCAATAAAACTTAATATCAATTTACAATATCAGAAATTGGATTAGAGTTTGGTCAAAAAATTACTTTACCGAAAGGAATTTTCAGTTCCCCAAAATATAGTACTAAATATTCTTTTGTTTTAAATAAAGCACGTTTCTAATTTAATTTTATACCAGTTTTATATGAACAATTTTATATCTGATACGTAATTACCGATTTGATTTGTTTTATTGCCATTATTTCTACAATCATTGTTGATACTTACATTTCTTAAAACTTTTATTTGAATTATTTTCCAAAATTAAAACTTGGTAGAACTAGGTACTTACAGTTCAAACTAGAAATTTTTGTTTTTTCATAATATTAAATAGAAACTGATTTTAATTTATACAAGGTACGGCAAAAAGGACTGATCAGTGAGATTCTTTTATAGAAATTTATTGACTCAAATTACGAGGATATATTAAAATATTCTTAGCCTACTATAGAACCAAACAAAATTTCAATGTCAAAATATTTTATTACTCAACATATTCCCCTCTTTATTGGACACATTTATTACAGCGAACTTGCAACGTCTCTAGACCTTTCAAAAAAATTTTTCTTCTTGCTCTGCCAGACCTCCACAGCTTCTATTACCTCCTTGTTGGAAGAAAATGTACGACCTTTTAAACTTTTTTTCAGTTGAGGAAAGAGGTGATAGTCGGACGGAGCCAAATCGGGTGAATAAGGGGGGTGTTCTAGTAATTCAAACCCTAAATCACGAATTTTTGCATGGCAACATGAGATTTGTGTGCAGGGGCGTTGTCCTGCAAAAACAAAACACCTTTGGATAGCTTTCCGCGTCTTTTTTCTTTAATATTTTCCCGTAGAGTGGTCAGTAATGTCGAATAGTAATCTCCAGTTATTGTTCTACCCTTATCCAAAAATCAATCATGATTACTCCATGGCAATCCCAAAAACTGAAGCAAGAACTTTTCCAGCAGATTTTTGACACGAAATTTTTAGGTCTTGGAGAACCAGAGTGTCGCCATTCCATCGATTGTTGCTTTGTTTCTGAATCGTAGAAATGTACCCAAGTCTCATCCATAGTAACAATTCGGTTTAAGAAGTCTACATCGTTTTCAAATCGAGCACAGATCGAACGCGATGCTTCTACCCTTGCACGCTTTTGGTCAACATTCAAACATTTGGGGATCCATTTTGCAGCAATTTTTCTCATGTCCAAATTGACGTGAACCATATGATGAACGCGTTCGTATGAAATATTCAGTGCTTCAGATATCCGTTTTAGCCCAATTCGACGGTCTGATAAAATCATGTCATGAACTGCATCGATATTTTCGGAGACTGACACAGAAACTGGCCTTCCCGATCGGTCATCATCTTCAATGGAAAATTTACCTCTTTTGAAGCTTGCATTCCAATTTTGACGGTCGCATACGAAGGACATTGATCACCAAGGGTATTAAGCATATCATCGTAAATCTGCTTACCTCTTAACCCTTTTAAATACAGGGACTTGATGATGGCTCGATACTCCAATTTTTCGATTTTCACAATTTCGGTGGACATCTTTTTCATTTAATTTATTGCGTGACTCTGGTTTACTTTTTGACGTCAAACTTTACACTCACACTTCTAATAAGTTATTGTTCGTTGCTATGGTAACGCAATATTTTGTTTATGCAAGGAACTGCTCTAGGCTAACTAGATATCAATACATCCTCGTACAATACAACTGAACACGGATTTATGTACTAAAAGGATGGCAAATTTATACTTTAAAAATAGTACCGCCATTCTCGACAATACACTCTTCAATCCCATAAATAATAGCTAAGATACTGAATTACTCGACTTTGGTTTTACAATAGAATCAAAGATATTAGTAATTATACCAAAAAAATTACAAAACAAAAATTGTCAATTGCACACATTGTGTTGAAAATGATTATACCAGAAGATACATTTATAAGTAGTGTCGTTAGATTTGAGTCTAAAGACCGTCGTAGATTGGAATCTCTTCCTAACGTTTCACTACTACAAGTGATCAGCTTCCTCAAAGGTCCCTCCATTTCCGATGTTGGATGTAGATTGATGATTTCTTTGTAAAAGTGTTTCATTCCTCTCAAAGTGAGAAGCTTCTGCTCTTCTTGATAGGCGGGCTCCTCGGGATGCACGTGTTTATGTACACATTCACATATATGTAATGTGCATGCAAACATATAAATCGGGAATGTGCCCGAAGGATAGAGAAATTAAGGAGTGGATGAGGAACAAGAGGAACAAATGAAGTTACTGGCCCTCTAAACCCTCTAAAAAAACTCACAACAGACCAGACGACTCTTGCGGTGATCGAACCCAAGTATCCCCAATGCCAAGTGTTAGTGGTGGGGAAACTTTACCACTACGCTACGAGCCTGGGTGACCGATGATTTGTTCTTCGCAGCTTGTATTAATATTGGTTCTGAGGCGGAGAGGATTGCATTTCGCCAGTCAAATGCGGATCTTCTTAAGGTGCCGTTCAAGTGTTCTTGAGGATTAGATTCCAGATCTGGTTGAGCCTCAGGCTTTACAAGGTATAAGGTAAACTTATTATCAAAACTATATAGAGTCTTTCATTGATGCGAGGAAGCACCATCATAGTCACTCCTTCAATACGATCTGTAATCTCATGCAGGAATATCGTATGAATGTATTGAGGCCATTATTTAAAAATATTGGCAAACATACAGGGTGTCCCAAAAAAGCACGACAAACCAAATATACATTTTCTCTTATAAAACCACTAATTTTTTATTGCCGAATTAGATGCTACTTATTTTTTTAAATAAAATACCTACAAAGTGTTATACCTTTAACCCTGAGAGTTACTGAGTCATTTGATTTTTTCGAAAAAATTCGACTGTTGCAATAGAATTTAGGAACCTCAATATCTCAGTTGATAGATGATTTAGAGAAACGTCATTACGATACAAGTAGTATCTTGGAAGATGCTAAGTAACCAGATTCAAATGATAGTACTGAAGTATACAAAGTGTGCATAATTGCTTCTCTAGTTAGGTGATGTTTAGATGTCCAAAAGTCAATTTTTTCAAATAGAACGCCTGTATATTTTAATTCTGTCGCATGCAGAATTTGTCTGTCTTCAATTTGGTATAAGGTTTGGTATACTTAAAATGAATGGATTTCAGAAAATCACATTTTTGTAGCATTTGCCACATTTTCAATATACATAACACTAACTCTGCAGAATAATAGTATGCCATAATTTTGACAAGTAAGAGTTTATTTCAATATTATAACATGTCAGTTTTGTCAGTAGAGAAAAAGAGATCAAATATAAGGAAATTTATGAATATAATGGTCGCAACAATAAAAAATTGAAGAAATTGAACAAAAATGCAAATAAAGCTGAAGAAAACATAGAACAACAAATGTAACAATTCTGAGGAAAAGTCGAAGAAGATGTTGATATACAAATAGATGTAAGATAATAGCGAAATAAATAGAAGAAAAGAAGAAAAATACAATGGAAATTAAAATTACCGTAGACATGAGAAGTAAAATAAAATATAGAAAGCGACAATAAAGTTACAAAAACGTAAACCTAGAATTAAAAAAGACGAAGAAATAATAACGAAACAAAAATAAAAGTACAGGTTGGGGAAGTATTAAACAATGTAGACAACATTAGAAGTGTTTTGAAAATAACACTAACGGACTACTAAAAGAAATGATAGAATAAAAGTAAAAAAAGAGGTGAATAAATAAATGCGTGGTGAGTTATTTAAAAGTAAAATCGATGATGACGACAAAAGAAATCAGGGTTTGTCTACAACAGAAAACTGATATACAGGTATACGAAATAAGCGACTTAAATAGAGTAAATCTGAAAGAAAATGGAAACAGTGTACCGTTATTTATTTTACACCAATTGTTTTCGAAGCCTTGAGAAAGCTTGGCCAAGCTGATCAAAACGTTGGCAATATATTAGAACTACATAGGATTTAGTATAAAATTTGTAATATGTAATTTTTATTGACAACTTTGTGAAAATTAAAAAAACTGAGCATTCATGTGCACGAAGTATAATATTTCATAGTGTTCACTTAATTAAAAAATAAACTAATGTTAAAGATATCTCAATTTTTTAGTATCAAGTTAGAATAATGTGTAAAATACATTGTATTAAAATTGTAATTTTTTACAACTCTCAAAAATAGAAAAAAACTGCATATGTGCGCGCCATATAATTTTTCGAATTGTGTATCCATTTAAAAAAACATTACATTAAAAATTGTAAATCTATCAACAGATTTGTCAAAATTTGATATGCAGGGTGGTATTTCATATTGTTTATTTATTTAGAAATAGACACTACATTCAAATACATGTTTATCAAGTTTCTTATCAAGCTGACTTTTGAACCTAATAATTGCACTGTATTTTATCGAGTAAATTTGAGTTGTTTAATGAAAAAATGTTGTCTTACAATTTGACAAGAAAAAAATTTTTTTTTATCAAAGACAGTCCACGCTAACGCACCGTGGATGTCAGAAGATGTGACATTAAATTTAATCTAGTAAGACGTGATTTAAAAGATTGGAGGTTCGTGTCAGTGGGGAAAACATAGGCGAGAAGTTTTTTCTATAGTCTAGACTCTCTTGGTATGAAAGTACGTGAGAAGATGGAGGTTCTGTGCGTAGGCAGCTGCGCGATGAATTGATGCATGTTCGATGTTCTTCTATCTAGTGGCTCTGTTGGGACTTTTTAAGGGCAGAAGTATTGAAGGTAATTCTTCGGAACACAGCCCGTGATAGTATCTATAGAACAGCGAAAGGTCACCTACGGCACGTCGGTGGGCTACGGAGGGGAGCTTTTATGTCAATTTGGGATCATTAATAAGTCGGACAGCCTTCTTTTGAATGGAATCAAGGTATTGAGTGTTGATGGAACGGCCGCTCCCCATATGTGAGAGCAGTACTCCATGCCAGGTCTAATTTGTGAAAGATACAGTGTGTAAAGGTTAGAGAGAGAGAGAGAGAAGTATTTACAGACTCGAAACAAAAATCCCCAGCTTTTTAGCAGCTGACGCAGCCTTGAATCAGAAATCTAGAAAATGTCAAACTATTTATTTTGGCAAAGGAAACGGCTATAATTGACTAAAAAATAAGTAAAAAAACCACCAGTGCATTTGTCGCTGTAAAAGTTGGAATTAATTTTTGTCGGTGGCAAAGTGCCAAATGCACTGCGATATACCGTGTGTCTCTGGCAAGACGCAACATAGGAATTTCACTATAGAAAAAAAATTGAATTGATCCACGACGGCTATGAAATTTTTGTATTGACGTATACGTTACAATTAATTGTTATTGCGTATTCTCCAATGTAATTTTTCAAAACGAGTGAGTAAGTTCAAATGGTTAAGGGGTATACAGAGGTGAAAGCTATAGAAACACTTCTGCTTTGTTTGCTGCACTTTTTCCGGATCGGCAGAGAAACCGCAGGAGGTTATACTTTACTTTGCTAATTCTGAATAAAGTCCTTGAAACAATGAAACACCAACTTCTGTTTATCGGTAGAGACAAAGTACTTGATCCATACTAATCGAAATATCTGTCTTCTCTATAATAACAACTGTATTGACTTAAAATAAACTTTTAGCTTTAGAATACCTGCATATTCTTGGAAGATGCTAGTATTATGTCTAATAGTTGACACACAGGTTTACAATACAAGAAAACAAACGACTCATTTAACCCCAAATTCAATAAAAACAGGTTTTATGCAAAAGTATTTCATTATGCGTGCTTTAATACCTATATTAAAATATGAAAGCAACTGAACATTGATTAGAATTGTTGTAAAATTACAAAATACTAAATACTTACTTTTTACTAACTTAAAGAACAATATTTACATTTGAAGGAAGATTAGACATTCTACACTTGCTCTCTCTTTCTAACTTCAACAAAATGCCGTAACGTATACGGTATACAACAATCCGAAATTTTCATAGCAGTACTAGATCCAATCAAATTTTTTCTATAGTAGAAATCCTATGTTGCGTCTTGCCAGAGACACACGGTCTATGATTTTTTATACATAAGTTAAATTGTCAAAATAAAATTTTATTGATCATTACAAAAAAATTTTTTAATTGAATATTGATAACCGCAAAGTTTAAATTCATATTTGCAATTTTTTTCTTTCGATTTATCCTTTATTAGAGTTTTTGGAAGAGAGACTTTGTCAATTTATGTACAATTCTTTTTTTATCTGAAACTGTCAAATGTTATTTGTTCACAAAAGTTTACCAATCGAGTAAGTGGTAGTTTATCAATAAATCTTTTAATTGCAGATATTCTCAGCTTTAATTGACATATTGCTCCATTTCTTCTTTTGTCATTACCACTACGACGAATCATTCGTCTCTGCTTGTACGTTCTGTAAAAGATAATGGTTAATATATCACCCACCCCTATTACTAATTTATTGGTACGTCGGAATTATCTACACTTGACCTATATTTGTCAACCCCACAAATTGAGTCCCTTGACAATAAATACATTACCTAGAAAAATTATTTCAATATATTGATTTGATTACGTTCGAATCGAATAAGGTCTCGACATTGTTCTATTTGAATAAGAATAAATTTTTAAATTTGCTCTTGAACTCTTTTGTACAACAAATATTAAGTTGGGGCAATTGAAATTTTCGTAAGAAATTATTTGTATTTTGACCTATTTAAGAACTTTGTTTAATTGCGCAAAGCAAATAGTAGCGACGAAATAATATCCAACAATAACTAAACAGCAAAGCTATCAGTTGTAGCAATTTCTATCTGCTAAGAAGTTTCCGACGCAGCAAAATCCCTTGAGAATAACAATAACCCTTGGGTATATTTGGGCTATCAAGTTTGTCAAGTTATGTTACTCTTCTCACATATAAAACTGATTTCGTATTTATGTTCTGTTGGTTGTATCGAGTTTCATTTTCACTCAAATAAAAATAAGACTTTATAGGCATATTGTAGAGTAAAATATTCTGTTTTTATTGTTCTTTATTTTATTTGTAATTTAGATCGATTGCGTTTTGTCTGCTCCTGCTTCATTTGAATTTTACGTGAACACGAAGAGTAATTATGTTGTAAGTGAAAGTTAACAATAGTGTTTTTGTAAAACTATATAATTATCGGCATTTTACATTTAAGTTTATAAATACCTGCAGCCTGCAGAAGGTTAGTTGCGAGACCGTCTGTTTTATATCGTTTCCCAATTATATACCTTTTTCTCATACGACCTACGTTTAAATAATGGAAAAGTTATTAGGTGATAGTAGATGTAATACAATAAAATTTGTAGGTAAAATATTTATAGACATATTTAAAATAAAGTTGTAAACAAGCTAGCTATTAATCACTCCATTCTAATGAGTAACAGCATACATTACATGTTTGTTGAAGAACATACTGTTTTTTAAGACTATATTTATTTTATTAATTTAGAAAATATATTACTTTTTTCTATAGTCATCAAAAATAGTCATTTGTGTAACTAGTGCAAAAAGTGCATATTTGTTGCACGATGTATAATGTTGGTTGCTGATTGCAACTAATATGCTTTACACATGTTGCACACAACATTTTTTCTACGAACGAAAAATTTAAAAAAAAAATAAAAAATGACTACTTTTTACACTAGTTCAAAAAAGTGAAACTTTTGGCACAGTAATTGCTGCAAAAGTAGTCCCTTTTGCACGATCGTAGAAATATTTTATTTTTTGTTCACTATGCATTTGAAAAACATTGGTGGTAACGTGCGAAAAATATTTGGCGCTTCTTCTTCTTCTTCGGGTTCCATCTCCTATCGAAGGTTGGAAACCATCACGGCTATATATACTTTTTAAGATATCTATCAATTTGCCATGTTGGACCCTATCGAATGCACAAATAAATATTGTGATTCATATCGAGACATCTTTGAGCCAGTATATTCAGACCAAATAAAGCCTCCCTTATGCCCATACCATTTCTGAATCCAAACTGTGTGTCTCCAATCTCGTTTTCAAGTTTCTTGGCAATTCTACCGTGTATAATCTTCAGAAATACCTTAAGCATGTAACTCATTAGAGCTATGGTTTATGGTTCGCACAGGTTGTTGCATAATGTTTTTTGGGAATTGTCACAAATGTCGATTGAAGCTACTGTTTAGGGGTTGTGCCAGCCCGATAAATTAGATTAAAGCGCTCAACTAAGACGCTGATACAGTCTTCATCGATGAGTTATAATAGCTAGACAGGCACTAGGTCAGGCCCCACAGCTTTGCCATTCTTCGTGTTATTTTTGGCATAAATTAGCTCCTGTCTTAGTATTGGCGGTCCAGTGTCTTCCGTTGTCGGCATTAGTAACTAACTTCTGTCGTCGTAAAATAGTTGTTTAATATAGTTGATCCATTGAGCTAATTTTTCTTTCAAGTCACCAATGACATTGCCTCGGTCATCTTTGAGAATATTTGAGGATTTGTTAGTTTGAGTTCTCGTCATTTCTTTGATCTTCTTGTGCATATTGAAACTGTCAGTGAACCAAATTGTGTTTGCGTCTCTAATCTTCTTTCTAATGCTTTTGTAAATTTCTCTGTACTTATTTATGTTCCTTCAGCTTATGTTGTCGTCTCTTTTCCATCAGCTCAAGTATCTCCTGGGTCATTCAGCACTTCCTCTTTTCTCTTGTTGATTGTAGAGTTTTCTTCCCAGCTATAAGTAAGACTTTTTGTATGTCTTCCCATCTCTCATCTATATTCTTCGTTTTTGTGGTTTCAGTCTTGATTTTTCTTAGACTGTCATTTATTGTTGTTTTAGTTTCATTATATGTTTTTCTTCTCTTAATTTTCTGGGATCCATTGTTTTCTTTGTGGTGTGGCTGTTAACTTTTTAAGTTTTATTCTCACAGTTGTAATAATAGAGTTGTGGTCTGAAGAGATGTCTGCTACCGGGTACGTTTTTATATCTTTTATTACAGATAATATAGTATTTCTAACAATTTTACCGACACTATCAGCTGGAGATTTCCAAATGTACAATCTACGTTTAGGAAGTTTAAACATTGTTTTCATAATTGTCAGACTTTCAGTGGTGCAGAATTCCACCAGTCTGTCTCCACGATCGTTTCGCTCTCCCAGTCCATAACGTCCCACACATTCCGTCATTTCGCCCTCGCCGATCTTTGCGTTGAAGTCGCCCATTATGATATTTATGTCGTGTTTCTGAGTTAATTTTAAAACATTTTCCATTTGTTCATAAAAGGTTTCAATTTCGTCTTCGTCTTTATCTGCAGTAGGTGGATATACTTGTATTATATTTACCTTCCTCTTTATTTTATAACAACATAATACGATTGGAGTAGGGTACAAAGCTCCAAACTGCTTCTTGACACTCCTTGTCGATGTTTGTCTGTGTTTGGGGTCGTTGTTATCCGAATAGCACATTGTGCCGTTTCTCGTTATACATATTTGTCTGATCCTGACCATTGAACATCGCCTCCTCACTCGACGTATTCCTTAAAACACCACTCGAGCTTCGCTCTCGTGGTGTTTCGCAAAATACGTCTTATGACTCGGTAAGTATAATCGATTATTTTCGATGCTCTTGTAATATTATAACTGATAATATGTTCCATTGTCAGAAAATACTCTAGTCAAATGTAAAATGATAACATAAATTGACACACTACTTCTCAAACTCGTTATCAGTGGGAAATGCCTACTCGAGCTCTATGTGCTTTCGTGCATCTACTCTTCGAAGGACTGTTAATTTATACTTAATTTATTCTCACCCTCTTGAGAGGATCAAAGAAGCATAAGAAGATGTCAAATCAACTTTTTCAAATAAAAAAAATCTAAGTGATAGACGTTTCTATCTACCAGATTATAATCAAAGGGAAGTAACTAGCGAGGAAGAGCTTTAGAAAAAAAACCAAAAATACCAAAACTACTAAAAAAATTCATGGGAATTGAGTCTCTGTAGTTGTCAAACTGGAAGATCATTTAATATGTTTTACTTTTTTAAAAATTAACGTAATAGCCTTCGTCACCGCACTATACAGGTTTACACTGATCTGGGGTCTCTATACGGATCTTCAGAAATGTTCGTGGAATTTTCATGCCAAATACAACTCGATGGTATGAAATTAGAGAAAATTTTGAGGTCGAAAATTTCCAGCAATTTTATACCAGCTCGTTGTATTACTTATGTATGTAAGATTATGGTCGAAGAATGACAATTTTAAACCAATTTTGTTCGTATAGTCGTAATTGCGAGAGGTGTCTTATGATTCATCGCATTCATCTTTCTTTATCGCCAACAAATAAGTGAAATGTGTACGCTTATTTCATTTATTTGTTGGTGTTAAAAAAAAATAGATGCGCAATTACGACTATATATTTTTTCTGCATCCAAATTTCAAGTTTATTTAGATAATTTTTAAAAGTAGTTTATAATAAACTTAAATCACCTTAAGTAGTTTATGTCTTTTCGTAAATTTTAATGAATTGAATAATACATTTCTTGCAATATTTTCAGTCTTTAGTGTTTTTTGGTAATCATTTTAAGTATGCGTGATTACAAATTTACACGTGGTCTTGGAGTATCGTCACTCATCGAGTTTTTTTTTAATCTACTTCTCCTTGTCTCAATTTTCATTACAATACAAAATAAAAAAAATCTTTAAATCAATTGTAAAAAACGTAGACATTATATATTTTCTCTGCAAAAATATGGTCTCATTGAACAGGTCTCAGTCAGAAATATGTTTCTACCACATTTGTCATCCATTGATGATTTTCAATAATAAGTTTCACTCTTTGTAGTTTTTACCAAAGAAGACTTTTTCTACATATAACAAAACATGTACTATGCAATCCTATATACTTTTCAAAACATCATTTTCCTATAATCTCAGTATGCTGCATTATTTGTTTCTTTTTCATTCACAAAATTAAATTTTGCACTCACCTCTTAACTTCGTGGGAAACGAGTTTTAATATTTTCAAAAACACTAAAAATTTGAAACTGACTAGATAGAGATTGATGTTTTCTGGCATTTAGTTATGAAACTGGTGCAGAAGAACAAAATCACAAAAAAATAATAATCCCATTAGACAAAGGGCAAAGTACCTGGCTTCCGATAAAATTAGGATAATCCAAAAGGAGTTAAATGTCGAGGTTACAGTGGTCTCCTCGTAACGATTAAATAAACATTTCCGGATAGCGTAACTGATATCATGGAACTTTTATAATTGACACCGCCATCAGAAACAACATATATTTTCCAACCCCCAAAAAATTCAATTTTAACATAACTAGTAACTATTTCAAATAATATTGCAACTTGCCTTAATTATTCGCATTACATTGACTCATTGTAGGATAATATTTCGTAATATTTATTTAACCTGGCAACAATGTCAAAAGTCTGGATTCGTTAAAACCAAGTATGTCGTTACCTATCGTTAATAATAAGAGTTACAAAGGTCCATATTGTTTTTAAATTACCTTGGTCACCAATTAAAGGATTTTAAAGTAAGTTTTAGTCAATTTTTTAAGGTGTAGTTTCAATCGCGTCTTCTATTATACACCAGATCTTTCCTTTAGAAAAATGCCAAAAGACTTAAATCTGGCAGTTACTATGCAGAGATATGCAGTGAAATTAGATTAAATGAAGCAGCTTGGTCCTATTTTATACCAAAAACTACTTTAAAACGAAGAATATATATGAATAACTTCGAAAAAATATAAATCCGCTAAGCCCCGATGTTTCTTTGGGAAAAATTTCAAAAGAAAAGCTATCCAGCCACAGCAAAAAGCTGCAAAAATACAAATTTACGCCAACGAGAACTGAAGTGCGAAGGATGACGTTTAATTTTGACCGAGTTACTCGGAATTAAGCGTAAATTCAATGCACTATAGAACCAATTTTCAGGTAAGCAAATTGTTTTTGCGAAGAAATTCAAATATCATCATCGCCCGCAAAACAGAAAATACTTCAGTAGCCTGAGCCAAAAGGTTGTCAAGAGAAACTGTGTGTCGAATTGCTTCCTGTATGTATGTTTAAGGGAAAGAACACAAAGACAGAAGGAATGCCGCCAGGATCTCGACAATGCATGTCCGAAAGTCCGCTTATGTCAACTATAAAATATTTCTTGAATTGGTTGGTAGAACATTTTTTTCCTAAACGTCTAGACCAAGCATTTGTTTAAGAACCTCAAAGCATACTATTATGAAGCATGTCAAAAAATGGTATTGCGCGAACCAAATAGATAGCTCAATAGGCTACAATTCGGTGAACTTTTGAGAGATGCTTGGGGCAAATCCGCAACTGTTAATAATTTAAACGTAAAGCAACAGGAATATCTCCGTTTAACACAGATGTCATTGCCAGATTATGCAGTTTTATTGCAGGGAGCAATCAAGCCTAACGGCAACCACCTATAAAATTGCAAAAAAAAGTATGCATGTGTCACCTTCGTCTAACCAAGATGTCCAGAAAGAAACAACCAAACCCAAATCTCCCCTCAATCAGGATGTTCTAAGACTCAATCTCAACAAATGACTCCTGAAACATCTGTATACACACTATCTCCTTAACAAAAGTAACACCAGTTATGAAAAGAGTACACACCAATCTTGGAGGAATTTTATCTACGCCGGGGTATAGAGAAGTATAGAGGAAAGAAATCTAAGCATAAAGGAGAACAAGAGGTCTCGTAAAAAAGGGACAAAAATAGAGAATAGCCAAAAATGTGAAAAACTCTTCTTTCGAAGAATTTAGACGTTCATCTACTGGAGAAGATTATTAGCAAACAACAAAAAAAAACATTGAATTAAATACGTTTTATGTTTAAGATGGCTGCATACAGACTGTACGTCCTAACATTTGCCAAAGACGTGGGGTCCGTGCAACAAAGAAAAAATAGTCCAAGTTTAAGATCTATATGTCTTGGTCCTATACCTAAGTAGGATACATGAACTGATTATTTTTTTGAGTTGTTTTTATTTTTTATATTATTTTGATAAGTTCCTTGTTGTGTATCTCCGTGCAATAAATGCTAAAGTCAATTACTCTTTCATACATATTTTTCAAAATTTTTGGACTTTTAAATGCAGACAATATATTGTGTAAAACGTGTGACATCTCTCCTCGGCTTACCCTACTACCAAAATGGAATGTGTAATCTCGTTAAAAAACAAAAGCAGAAATGCCAAAAGTTATAAAACTTTGGAGGATTCAAGAGTATTTGTGTTATTGCAAATTTCATATTTCACAGTTTGACCCGACAGCACATCTCAAAGCAGATGATTGCAACACCAGCTACAATATCCACGTTTGGCATATTTTAAAATAATTTTATAACTATCTTTTGACTTATTCCGTATCCTCTTAAAAAATGTTTTCTCAAACAATTTACATACATCGGTAGAAAAATGTATTTAAAAAAAAATCCCTCAATAAACTTCAATCATCGTAAAACTATATTTACACATAAATTATTACGTTTTTTTTAAAACAACGATCCCATTAACTTTATGCATTTGTGTAAGCACAAAAATTTTTAATGTTAGGGCTTTAACAACCCAGTTTTAATAAGGATTAACACTACTCAACCTAACTGAAATAACCCTAATGTAGCCATAAAATATTCTTACAGGATCATCATTAAAACAAAGCTTCGAAACAAAATATTAAAAATTATTTCAAACACATTAAATGTGCATTTGAAGACGTTGCAATTCCCTAATCGTTTATATCGATAAGCGCATGAAATCGAAATTGCAACGAATTTGTAGAATGTTGTTAGCAATTTTAAAACATAGATAAAGCCAGAAAACGTGACTAATTTTATAAAACAGCGTATACCGCTAAAATCATTATCACACATGTAACACGCACATAGTTAAAGCAATGGTTAAACCGTAAAGCATGCATTATCAAAATTTAATGAAACTCGGCTTATTTAATTTAAATAAATATTATAATCCTTTAAACGTCTACAAAGGACAATCTGACCGTTAATGAAATTCAAGCTTTAATATTAAAACATAAATTAAAAATGTCAATTGCCCATACAGTATTTTCAAGTATAATACAATATCTATTAATATAATTAAAATATTGATTAAATCTGTCAAATTTACAATTTAAAAAAGTTGTCAAATTGACAACTTAAATTAATATTTTCAATTGTAATATCGAAGCTTGAGGCCCAAAAAAAATATCCAGGAACAGTTTTCTCTCGTGTGGTGTTCGGTAAGAAAATTTCACACCTCAAGTATAAATCAAACCTGATATTTTCAATTAATGTGTAGGTAGTTTGTATACACATATGTCAACAAAATTTTAACTTTATCACCTCAACTTGGAAACGTTTCAGGAATTTTTTTAGTTGTTATAGTAACCAGTCGAAATAAATGTATTGTTGGTTTTAAAGTAGATGTGTGAAATATAGATTTATTTTATGGAATATCTTAAATATTGTCCGAAGTGACGTTTGGATTTTTAAAGTGGAAATCGGTTACAAATAAATAATAAAATTCGCAATGTATACATAAATATTAATAAATTGATCCTACATTCGTTTTTAATTGTAAGTTATTAACCTAAATAGATTTAGGGATTAGTTATTATTGTGCAATCCAAATATAATAACATACTCTAATAGGAAATAATAAAGCGTTCGATTCCCTTAGTAAAACAATTTCAATTTTATACGAGACTTTCGTAAAGTTGTTAATGTTGTTTTAATAACGTTCGGACGTTTTACTAATTAATTCAAATTCAATATGGTCCTTCAACAAAATGATTGATTTTCCCATAATTATATAATTTATTTCACTTACATGAATTACAACATTAACCGTTATGAAAGAACGTAATTCAGCAAATAATTTAACATTTTCAAACAACATATAAAAGATACTTATTTATATACAGGTGGTCGAATGTTTAGAGTTCTAGCAACATTTGGTTATATAAATTATTTTGCAGAAAAAAATTCCAGCTAACAAAATTATTTTGAATGGAATTTTTGTGTTGATATAATATGCCTTTAAACATTTTGCATAGATTTTTTAGTGTTGTATTTTTTGTACTATTTTGCAAGTGTGTTTACAGCCACTTAGGCAACACACCTTACCACCGCCTGCATGCTTTGTTACCGGTTATTGGCGGGGATGAGGGAATGTTCATCCACATTTGTTTTTAAATAGTGTCGCGCATTTGTAAACAGTGTTGTTTTGCAGTTTTGAAATATATAATGTTTTCAAAATCAAGATACGTTGTCAATTATTTATTTAATCAAGAATCAACAGAATATGGGTAACGCCGTATCTAATGCAATTTTTCGAAATAAAGAGTGTTCGTAACCATCCCCTTCGCATTGTATAGTTTGACCAATGTATATACCTCTACAATTTTTCCAATTTCTAGTTTTCAATTTATCATGTTTTGTTTTCTATCAAATGAACTCGTCCACCTCAAACTATATTGCCATTCTGTAAGGGACTCTTTCCTTTACAACGGTACTACACTCCGACCTTTTTACACGTTTTTACAGAGTTGTCATCTGTTTCGGTTTGGGTCTCTACTATACGTCCTAGAAAGTTCACATTCAGGTTTTTTCAAATATTTCCAGAATAAATTTAACGACACGGGAATCGTACTGAAACTTTCTGAATAGACAAGAATTTAGTTTTTCTTGGAAAAACACATGCCCAATTTCATTTCTATTTCTGCTAATGTTATTTATTGATAACGTGCAGTCCCTGTCATCTACATATAAACAATACTGCACATAATTATCGATTTTCATCCAAATATAATTTATTGCTACTGCAAACAAAATGCGGCTAAGTGTGGATCCTTGTGGGACCCCGTTTCCCAGTGTTCTTACAGTACAACATTAACGCCATTTTTTAACTTAAAACGTTTATTTGTCAGAAACAATTTAATATATAATGAAAATCTTCTTCTCAATCCAAATTGAAATAATTTATCAAGGATTCCGTTCCGGGATATCCTATCACAATCATCCTTTTTATCGAAAAATTCTACGATTAGATTTTACGTTTCTGATGCATCCGGTGTATTGTTTTCAAAGAGGACTAAGTGATCCACGGTGGATCTTTCCTTCTATAATCAGCTTGTTGTTTAACTAATAAATTATTATTTTTTAGGTCGTTCTGGAGCCATTCTCTAAAATATATTGTCAATAGAACAGCAAGAATGATTGAACGGTAACTAAAGGACATAAGTTTAGATTTATTAGGCTCATTTTTCTTCTTTCCAGGGTAAATATTCTTCTCTCATAATTAATTTTATAATTTTAATAAGATTTCAGAGGAAGATTTAATAAGATTTCTTGGATTTATTGGGTGCGTTTCAACAAATCAAACGGTAACTTATTATCAAGTGTTTTGTGTATCAAATTCTTTTGATCTTTACTCTACCGTGTGTCCAACGGAAATTTGACATAAGTTAAGTTAAATTAAAAATAAACGTAAGTATAGGGTTTTCCAATAGGAATGATATGATTTTGAAGTAACGTTTCGGCCATTTGTAATATGTCATGATCTGTCATTTGTTTTTCATTGTATTCAGTAATGTTTAATATTTCATCATGGAAAGATATACGCAAGAACAACATTTACAAATTATTCACTTGTATTATCAAACTAATCGTTCTCCAATTGTAACTTTTCGTGCGCTTTTGCCTTTTTTGGTCGTAATAATCGTCCAAGTGTGCTCGCTATTTGTCGAATTGTTGAAAATTTTGAGCGCTAGAAGTAATGCAAATATTGATGCCGTTCAGGCAAGTGTTACTGAAGACCACAATTTGTCGATTCCGAAACGTTCTCAACAATTGGGACTGTCTCAAACCACAACCAGGCGGATTTTGAGAAAGGATTTGGGTTTGCATCCGTATAAAATTGTTCTTACTCAAGAACTGAAGCCATTGAACCACCGTGAGCTTAAAATGATAACGATTTTTTTAAGAAAATCATCTTCTCCGATGAGGTTCACACCATTAGAGTATTTCTAGTGGGGTTATTTGAAGTCATTGGTCTTTCGCAATAAACCAGACTCTCTTCAAGTTTTTCAAGTCAATATTGAACGTGCCATTCATGACATACGACTTGATTTAGTGGAAACAGTGCTCGAAAATTGGGTTAATCGAATTCGTTTCTACTGAAGAAATCGTGGGGGCCATTTAAATGACGTTTTATTTAGAACTTAATTGTATCGATTGTACTTCACATTAAATAAAAAACTTTTGAATTTCCTTAACAATTAGTGTGTTTTTTTTTAAACATCATATCATTCTTATTGGAAAACCCGTTATAACTTTTTTCAGGCACAACTCGAACACAATATAACAACAAATTATGTTGGATAGATAAAATATAACAAACTGATGTGATAAAATGAGTATTCGAAGCGTATTTTACCAAAAAAATTAATAAAATAAGTTCTGATAATAAAGTGAATTTTCATTTATTAAGCAGCCTTCGTGGACGAATTGGTTAATTTGTTGCCTAGTAATGTTTTACGCTTCCTAACTAAGGTTCGATTCTGATTATTATTTTTTTTATTAACTTTTAAATAGTCCTTCTGGGTAGAAGTGGGATGTACAAACAACTCAGTAGGTTGTAATTGCCGACCTTTCGCCCACTCTTTTAGAATATACAGATTATTAAAGAAATTTTAAAGAAAACTTACCTCTAACTTTATTATCATTATAACACCTACAATTTTGTAAAGTGAATTTAATATTTCGAAAAAGAGTTGAAAATATTTACAAAAATTGTAAAAACATCCATAATAATATTATTAATAAAAAAAATTAAGACAGTCCGGATTTTTTTGCGTAAATCGTTATAACAATGTGACTCATTTTTTGTTAAAATACGCTTTACCACATAAATTTCTTCTGATTTACCTATCTCATTGTGCTCAAATCGGGCCAGAAAGAAATATGCATTAATTATGAATTCAACATAGAAAACACCAATGTCAACTATTCCGTGGGACAAACACGATATACACCTTGAGTTTTATTAATATTGTATTATTTTACTAATACCTGCCTGTACTCCTTCTGGTATCGACTATTAATTTACATGAATTGTGGTTTCTAGTGTTTTTGTTTTTGTAGTTCAGTCGATATTGTTCAGTGTAGCTTTGCAAATGCCCATATATTTTCAATAGGGTTCCGATAGATAAGATAAATTCCCGGCCCAATCTATAATAATTATATTCTTATTCTCAAAATATTTCAACATCTCCTTTGATTTATGGCACACAATTAAATTTTCTTTTTGTCTTCGAATATTCTAATCAAGTTCTTGTTCTGCGATGACTCTTTTGAAAGTATGACGTATGCTAAGTGATAAGCTAGCATTAATGGCCAACAGTAATGAATTTTTTGATAAAGAGTTCAATTAAAATAATTTCAAATTTTGCCTGCTGTCTTTTAATTATACATTGGTCAATGTATGGAAGACAGCAACGTAGAAGAAACTAGCAATTTCTTCGAGTTCCTGCCTGTTTAAGCGTTTAAGAAATGTTTAGATTATACATCCTTCCCAGTGAGACAACGTACTACAAAAATATAGCCAATTGTGACTCCTTTATGCAATGAGTAAAGATAATTAGGTCCTGCATTTGATTTTTAAATAAAGAAAGTTTAAAGTTAAGGTTTAAACACAAAGTTACTAAACAGTCGAAGTCGCGCATTCGTTTCCTAACCTCCAATTCACCAACAAATTATAGATAATTGACAACTGACAAAACGCTTTCAGTGTTGCGACCTTGATGAATTCAAAAACCTGGATCCTGAACGAGACTGTTATCGACGAAGTTACGGAATAGCGTTAACGATAGTGTCGTTGTTGAGGTCATCAAGGACAGTTGGTCACAGCCGATGGTCGTTCAATCACGATAAGTTACAGAATACGGCCCTTACTACAATATTATGAAAATTAACATTTTTTTGAGTTTTTGCATATGATAACACTGTAATGTCACTAGACATTTGTTAAAGTATTTAACAACCTACAATTTTCTGGCTATTGTTGGAAAGAGTGAATCAAAACGTAATCAGCAAAAATTTAAAGCGTAACAAGTGTACGGGGATCAACTCTAAGAGGTGATGCAACAATATTTAGCAGGATCAGGCATAATACATGACTCACCAGTTCGCCGAAAACTTTTGGAATCTGCTAAAAGACCAAAAGAAGAATCAAAAGCTGTTCTAGTGCAGAAAATTTCATAAGAATCTTTTTCAAGAGGATTATGAAATCATATGTTTAATGTGCGACCAAAAGTTCTCAAAATGCAAATCACGGAAGAAATGAAAGCAGTGCACTTCATGTTTAAATTGTACACACAAATTATGTGCAGATTTTGATGTTGGTAATTTTTTCAAGAGTTTTAAAAAATATAGCATGTCAACTGACACCTCTGTTTGGTGAAACTTGATTTTTTTTACGCGTAAATGATTTTGGCTTTGTTGAAGTGTTCGTTTGGAGTGGAATGTACTATAGTTTGGGTTTATTTCATAAGCATTGAAAAATCAGGTGGTGGTAATCTTTGTTTGTGTTGACATTTGATATTATTTTAAATCAGTTGTAGGATCGTGAAACTTCTTATCTTCTGTTTCTCATAATTAAACTTTCAAGAAATGCTTATTTCGTCAGTCACTACACTATCGGGGTTTTCGTGGAATTATTTAACTCATATCACAGTTTGTTTTGCTGAATTAATAACCTCGCTGTTTGTTCTTTGAAAGACGGCTTGAATTTCGTCGCCTTTATTAACTAAATTGAATACTTGTTTTGACTAAGTGAACAGTAAACTGATTGTATCATGTTAATTTTTGTAAAGTTCTTTGTGTAAGCAAAAATTAAAAAGAAGGGACACTCTCCCGATTCTTTTAATTGTCAATATTCTTAAGTTTAGTTTTTAAGCGGACTCCGAGTCTGGTGGTACGATGTAAACTGGAGAGCATGTACACCATTTTAGCGGATCAAATTGTTAGTTAACAATCGCCTAGAAATATGCGTATCAGTGATTCGCGTTCGAACAATTAAAATTGGTTCTGTGCAAGAAAGAGTCAAATCGACAATAACGTGGAAACGAGTTCCCGAAAATTAAGAAAAGAAATCCCCAAAACTGATTAGTTGATGCATCAGAAGAAAACAAGCAACTGTAAATAACTTGATTGATACCGTGTCTGTAGTGGTTTCGTGTGCGGTGGCAAATATTCGATTAAAACAGGACCTCCTTTCGGATTTTAGTTTTAATTTGAATGTATATTTTTGTGTCGTTGTTCGAACAAATGAACTGAGACGGGTTTTGCGAAGTTCAAATTAATGCTAAATTCAAGTATTTTCATTTTATCTTGACCACCGTCTCATTTCGATTGTAAATCTATTTTTTTTTGTTAGTTCTTATATGTGTATGTAAATCTCGGTAAAACCTTGTTTCGCATTTCAACGCGCCCGGTACCGGGGTTGATTTTCGTCCGTTTGTTTTTGGGAAAAGCGGATGCGTTTTTAATGTTAAAATAATACACGACGGTGGTGTAATCTCTGTATAGTTTAATATTTTGTATTTCAATAGAAAACCGGACGTAACTCATGTTTCTTATTTTCTTTGGAACGTGTCCTTCAAGTGTTTACGTTCTTCTCTATTCTTTAGTGAGCATTTGTTATATATTTAAAAGACTAGGGTGGCGCCTGACAACCCCGAGTGTGACTCGTATTAAGGACCTTTAGTCTTCCGTAAAGGTAAGTGAGAGACATTTCGTAAATCTTCCCCTCGCCGATGAATTAGCTGGACACTTGTGAAGTCGTGTTATTAGTTTGGACTTTCATGGCATAACACAATGTATTCTACAAGGTATTTTAGAAGTATTTACCAGTAAAATGATAATGGCATAAAAATAACATGTAAATAAAAATTCATGTTATTTTATTTCAAGTTACTTTATAATCGAGCGTTAAAGTAGCTGTCATTTTTACTGATAAATAGCTATATCTTCTAAAATACCAAAAAATGTAAGTTTATGCTGCGACGACTCTTTGGAACACCCTGTACAACCAAACATATTTTTAAAATATGCATTCAGTAACTGTACTAAATGTGACAAATTTTAAAAATTTTTATCAACTAAGTTACCTTCCGATGTCAGAAGTTAACGCCATCCTATATATCATTGTTAAATATAAAATATAACAAATGAATCGTTTATTTCAAAAAGTTCACACATTAAACTAAGAAAAATGCCAACAGTTAATTATAACGACTTGTGTGTGTTAAAGTGCAAAGCGCTATCTAAGCGATAACTTAATTGCTTAAAACACACGTGTGTCGATAAAGCCAAGTGTTTAACTTGGAGCTGTTACCCTGGCCAGCAAAAATCCCAGATTTTAACATTATCGAAAATGTTTGGGCTCGAATACTTGCTGTTATCCGAAGACAACAAGGGCCAAATTTTATACCAGTAAACCGTAATGCACTAATTGCAGCCATTGATACCGCATGGGAAACGATTAATATTAATTATATTGATACCTTGATAGCGTCAATGAGCAGACGCCTCCAAGAATGTATCAATAATAATGGAGGTCACACCCATTATTGATTTCTTATATTTATTTATATAGTAATACCTTTATTAAAAAAAGTTTTCATTTAATTTTAAACTATAACTTGGTATCTTAATTATAATTATGTAATAAATTCTTGTCAAAAACTAAATATATACGTTGACAATAAGAATTGCCTTAGTTTTTATTTTCACTTTTTATATTAACTACAGAAAAAAATGAAACGTCATAAAATATACATTTTGTAAGGACTAAATATTATGAATAGAGAGTTTAATGATTTTTTAATAACTTACAATAATTAGTAGGTTAGATTTATTTAAAAATAAGTAATAATCAGTCAACCCAAATAACCATGTTTAGTTTTTGATTTAATTTAAAAGTTATTGCTTGTAGACGTTTTTAAATCAAAATTATTTCTAATTTTATTTTGTAAACATTTCCTAAACAAAATTTTGATTCGATAATTAATCGAGCTATGGTGTTTAATTAGCGATACCTTCAAATATATTCTTTAAAGAAAAAATTAAGTAAGCAACGTAAATTACCTATTTTCTAAAACGTGCTTAGTGTAATGATTCATTCTACAGTCGTTCTATAAGATAACCCTTGATGAGATTACCTGCCGTTAGAATTGTAAATGATACCCTTAAGCCCGCTTCACAATGTGCAAACTTTTGTTTACAGAAATTGTGGTGTCCAAGTTTTAAATTTCATGAGTGTACACTTAAGTAGTTAGAATTTACTATTTTCCTATAATATCGGAGGGTATTTTATTGTGGTTTTAAAATCCACTTAAAACTGGCTTTATTATAATATTTTATTATAATAACTCCAAAAATGGAAGAGAAACGATGATTTAAATAAGTGTGACTTGTTGTTCTTTCAACAACTACTGTAAAATAATTAATAAATATTATTTTAATAATATGCACGTTCAAATAGTAATCTACCAGCTTCAAAATTTGCTAAGAAATAGTGTGAGCAGTTTACAAAATGTCGATTATTTCACCATTGATGCCAACTGAGCCTTCCACGTCAACGTACGTGGTTGTGATGTTGAGTCAAACTTGTTTGTCGTAGACAAGTGTAAATTTACACTAGTTTTCTGACTTTTAAAGGGTCGCGGTGTTTGCTTAGAATTATGCAAACCCTTGTTTGGCATCAACGATCGAAGAATCGAATTTAGTAAACTGCTTATAATTATCAATGGTTATTATTGTAATTTTCTATTATAAACATCTAGTTAAAGATAGAGTGCCAAATGTATATTTATTCGTAACAACCTTTAATAGTAATGTACGTATTTACTGGTTTAAGAAATGTTTATTGAAAACCTTATTCTCGTCAAAAAATTTGAGAAATGAATAAGGAATTTGTCACGAATAAAATTTTGGTTAAATTACTGTTATGTAACATTTCCATTGCAGATATTAATCAAAGTCACATATCAAAACAAAAAGAAGAAATATTATTGAAAAATTATTTCATTCATATTATTTGAACGAAGGTAATTAATGGTGGCGTAATAACAATGTCGCATAAAAGAACAAAACCGGCGAATGAATTCCATCAAACTAATTTAATGTAGTCAAATTTTAGAAACAAACTTAGTTTCTTTCGTAAAGAAGTCGTTTAAAATATGCCAATGCACCTCGAATACATTTTAGTTACAAAAGCATAAGAAAACCACTTTAACATATTTAAGCACTGAAATAACAAAGAGTGTTACATAACAATTTAAAAAGTTAAGTAATTAACAATTTTTTAAAATCTTTTAACATTCTCTTAAAATTGTTCATGATGTAACAGTATTATGTAATTGTGCGATTGCACAAAAGATGTTTCTCGTAATTGTCTTTTAAGCGGTATTTAACTTTTACTTACAATTAGATCGGTACCAATTGTTAATTTGAATAATTGCTTTGTAAAAGTTTATTGATGTATAATTTAACCGAAAAAATATTTTATTTTGTTATGAAACTGTACAATTCATTAATAGTCACAGTTCAAACAATGTATGACTGTAGAATCTATCATATAAAAAGAGCATTATCAATTTAGAAGAAAATATAATAATATATACAGTATGTCCCCGGATCGACTTTAAAAGAGGATAACTGTTCTATTTTTTGTTTTCTCAGACAATTTCACTTTTGATTATTTGTTTTGCTTGTTTTCAAATCCACAAAACGCATAGTACTTTTTATTTAACTCAAACAGTTCTCGAGATAATTTTCATAATTTTTAGAAGTAAATATAGTAGATACTCCTCCTCCCCGGTTGTCAGTCTTTCGACTGGTTTGTTGCAGTCTTCCATGTTTGTCGATTTAGGGCCTTACTTTTCATTTCTTTATAATTATCACTGCTCGAGTCTATTATTATTATTTGCTTAATATATTGTAAGCGTTGTCTTCCTCTTGGGGTTTTTCCAGTTATTTTCCCTTCAATTATTGTTTTTAGTATGCCTTCTCTTCTTAATATGCGGCATGTCATTTCCATTCTTCTTTTTTTATGTGGTTCCAAATATTCCTTGTTTGTTTTATTGTTCCTAGTACTTCTTCATCTGTTTTCCTTTCCGTCCATGAGACCCTTAATATTCTTCTGAAGCACCACATCTCGAAGGATTTTATTTTCTTTTGTTCAGCTTCCCCCCTTTTGTCCACATCAACAAACTGTAACAAACTATAGCGACATGTTTTGTATTCGTTATCGAAGAACACAATCCAACGAAAGATGTTTGTTTTACTGCTGAAAAAGCAAGAATTGATTTTGGATATTTTTGATTGTTTTTTTATAGCAGCTCTAGTTTATAAGATACATATTAATTGGTCTGAACCTTTTCATTAATAGTTGAATTTCTCAAAAAAAAAAAATAAGATTGTAATAAAAAAAAAAAGGATTTGCTGACGGTTGCCTACGTAAAAATGACTCTTACAAAAATGCATTTTTGTCAGAATAGGTACACATCTGACGAATAGCTTTTTATTGACAATTCAAGACATAGTTTGAGGCGTGTTACATAGTGATAATATTCAGTACATTGGATCAACTTGAACGGAGAATATGGAAATGTAATATAACCAGTCCTAAAAAAATTAAGTATGAAGAAAGTGTGTTAAAAGCCTATGTACAAGGTAGACAATATTTTGAAATGAGCAAAGATATTAATATTCGTTCATACAAGAGAGAAAGCTATATTTTTTTCCTCGAGTTATGTGAATTTTAAATCGAAAAGTGCATATGTGTATATAGCTATTATTACAACTTGCACTATATTAATATCAATACTTCCCTAGGTTGCCTTGTCACATCACGAAGGATATATTGGCAACCGTCGGACATATAAAAATATATTGTAATTAATCAACAAATTATTATTATTATTATATTTTCATATTGTAATCAATAGTTTTTTTCAGATCGACCACGTATCTTTGCAAAAACTGCAAAAAATAATGAGAATGACTGTGAAGCAAGATACGTTGCTAAGATTTGTCTGTCTTTTTTAGCGGAAATTTTGAAAATTGTTTTTACGCAAATAGCATTGCACTGTTGAAATTAATATTAATGAAGAAATATTTCATATAATTCTTGTTTTAATTAAAATAAAAACTTTTCAGATTTATTAAGGAGCGAATTATACTTTCCTAGGAAAAATGAATGTAACCAAGGTGATAATAGTCAATATTGTGTCAATCAGAAAAAAAAATAATAACGACCACTATTTTGTTTATTATAAATACAGACCAAGTATTATTCTTAAAATTTAATGAAAACAGAACATTGCTTTAATCAGATCAGATGATAATTTCATCATCACAAATAGACGTGCAATTATAACAATATCCTAATTAACGACCACAGAGTTGTGCAAGGATGCTCTTTTTAACGTAAACAAGAAAAAAAGGAAAAATTATAATCGTTTCGGTGCACTTACCCGTAGCTAATGTCGGTGAGGTGTCGTGGACAATTTTTAAAGATGCAGGAGTTATAAAAGAGTGCCTCCGAGATAAGGGCGCTAGCCTATGAGTAATTATTCTCAAGCAGTAGAGACTTATGATACAAAAGAACAAAGTGTTAACAATATAATACAGCAAGAGCTAAATAGGTTATCCACGCCTCAAGAACAGTTTTATTTATAGTACAAAAGCTAATTTCTAATTATGTCTAAATAACTGATTTAACATTTAACTCTAATAATGAAATACTGGCAAAAACAAACGTGTAATTAATTTGTCGGGGGCTCTTCAAACACAAAAATCATCACAAACGGCGCTAAATAATAATTAATCCCGGTTGTTAACAATCGGTTTTCAACATACATGTAATTATAGTTGTAGAAGTTGTCAATAATAATGGCATGTGAAAATATATCATAAAAGTAGATCAACTTAGCTTTCAAGTCGAGTTACGTGTAGTTATTGGGGTTTGTTACATTCTCCATTCTCTTCTATATTTGTTGGACGTCAACGATCGAAAAAGAAGAAAAAACAAAGAGCAAAAACTGGCAGGTATCCAAACATGATAGACTGGCGTCAAGGTCAAAGGATCTCTGCTTATCAATAATTTGCAACAGCTCCAGGAAGTAGTTTTAATTTGCCCACAAGTTGTAGTTCTCAAACCAATGACAAAATGGCGATTGCGTCTTTTACGGCATTCGACAGAATGCAAAGGTCAAACAAAAAGAGAGCAAGTAATTACATAATTCACAGATTTTGTTTAATAAAAAAAAGGTCTTTTATCTTTTACCGCAGTGAAAAAACGTGCACTATACCCAATGTCACGTATCGAAAACATGCAAACCAATTTTTCACGCACCTGTTACCCTAACCAATGACTAATCTCGTAAAGTTAAGTTACCTATACACCAGGCGTAGAACAGAAAAAAAACAAATTTATTAAACAAAATCCACAGAGGAGAAAAAACTGTCACATCTTATGTTGTCAAACCCTTTTTGTTAGTCAATAAAAGCTAAAGACATATTTTCTTGGTCACACAGAACCACTACGTACCAATAAGAAATTTTAATAATATACAGGACCGTTTTCTAAAAATCAATTTTCGAATCCCGGTCCTATAATATTAAAACTATCTCAGTACTCAATGGAGTAGTGTGTGTAGCATATCCGACTCTAAATTGGGAGGACAGGTTCGAGACCTGATAGAGATAGAGCGGCTGAACACGAAGCCATATTTTTGCAGTTGAGATCTACCATAAGTTGTGGTTAGCCCGACCGCTAATTGTGGTTAAGTCAACCACATGTTGGCGATTTGTTTGTAGTTGCATTGACTTTATATGGCAACGCGCTGCTGAGTCGCTCGGACTTCATGCCAACTGCGGACACCCGTTTCGACTGCAGGGATGCGACCGTTGATTGAAATATTGGTACCAATATTTCAATCAACGATGCGACTGAATTTTTGTGGTGGGAACTGACCGCAAAATGTGGCTCGCGTACGGCGGCTCTTAGTGGACACAAGTATTTTTTTCCCACCTTTTTATTTATAAATTAATTTTAATGTTTAACATAAACAATAAATTATTGAAACAGCCTGTCATATTTTACGAGCTTATAAAACATCTATACTATTTTAAAACGTGTAACAAATTACAATCATTATCATACTAACGCCATCTTAAAAAGGAGTTTTCTCAAACAATTCAATTGTACACGATATGCTTTAATTAATCTTTTCTGGCATTGCTCGATTTTCGGATTCGCTCATACGTCGCTCGCCCCCTAAACATTGAGTCCGTCTCTATAGTAATAATAATAATTAGAGTTGCATATATAGAAACAAATACTACAAATTAGTTATATAAAAAAACAAAAAACTTTAACCTAAATGAGAAGTCCGGTTTCCAACTTAGGGTGGAAGATCTGGATGATTTTTTCCACAAATTAAACATATATTCCAAATGTGCTAGAACATTTGTAAATACTTAATTTGGCAAAATAAAACAAATATTGGTAATCCGCTGAAGGAAACAGATAAATCACGTGCATTCTATTGCGTTCCAGAAAAAATATTTTTTGCTAGAAGAGTTGAAGTTACTATGATAAGTTGTATAAACAAATTTAGTGTAGCTAGTAGCTCTAATTTCTAAAATACTTCTTACTAAAACGATTGGGTAATTGAAATTATTGGAAAAACTAACGGTCATCCAAAATATTCCTGTAATTAAATTTTACAATCGTAATTTTCAAACCTACAGAAAACTATTTTCAATTTTTCCTTTACTACAAGTGATAAATCAGAAGAGTTACAAAAATTACTTTTGCAATTTTGAAATACAAAGTGACATGCCATAATCATATTAGTAGGGTTAAAATGATCTGATTTTGGGAAATTGTTATGAAAAGTACAATTTTTCGTCAATTTGGTAAAGCTGGTGAGACTCGATTAACGTTAATTATGCGTACTGTCTTTACAAATCAAAAACTACGTTCATTTCATGTGATATCATTTTTTTTTCTCCCATAACGATTATATTCGTTTTATACAGGGTGAGTTTTTAAGACGAGATAGCTTGATTACTCCTATGTTTTTAAAGGTATCAAAATTATCCAAACGGCGTTGTAAATGGTCCATTGAGCGCAGTTTTTAAAAATATTTTTGTTTTTTTTAAATATGTATATATTTCTACATATTTAGATAAATAATAATTTAAGCTTTTCAAATATGTTTTATTTTTAACATTTAGTTAAGCCGTTTAAAAGTTAATTTATTTTTTCTTCATAAAATAGGCTTCGCAGGAACTTCTTTAAAAAGTCATAAAAAACTTGCCTTTTATTATATCAAATTGAGATTTGGTACATTATTAGACAATACTTGAAAGTATACTTAAATCGTATTCACCATTTCATTCATACATATGTTATAACAAAAATTGATACTTTAAAAACATAGGAGTAATCAAGCTATCCCGTCTTAAAAACTCACCCTATATGCAAAAAGTGCAAGTTACAATAAATAAAAAAATTAAATTTACATATTTAAGTAGGGTCTATATAAAATATTAAAAAAAAACAAATTGCGGTTCTCCGTAGGTTTATGTGCTCATTTTTTTCCAACATATTCTTTAAAAAATTATAGACATGATAAATTATAGAAAATTAAAAATCGCCAGAAACAAAAATTGCAATCTTAAAAATTAAGATATGTTACTTAAAATAAAGAAGAGTATCCACATCAATAAACATGAATTTCTAACGGCTTCGAAACTTTTCACTATCAGCTAGAAAAAATAGACATTAAAATGACAGGTATTCCTTTAAGAATCAACTCTTGGACCAACTATGTGTAACATACCGTACACATCAGATTTAGATAGTAGATAAATACTAACATTAATCAATAATTACAAAAAAATAAGTAAAACGTACATGAGTAAGAGATTGAATTTAAAAATAAAAATTAAATTTTGATAAAATTCTTTGTAACAGCAGGAAACCGATTATTGAATGTATGTTTCGTACTACTGTTATCATTTCAAGCGAAAATACTTTTAAAGTTCGCTTTAGACGACACCCGAAGTGCTTGCAGTAAAATAAAAACGAATACTGTTTCGAGGCAACGAAAAAGCTACAATAAAAAAGTTAGACGCAAGAATAATGTTGTACTTGAAAATTGTAGAATATCCAACTTACAACACTACACCCTCTTAAACCTTCATTTGCAATCATTCCCATTTACATTTTTTTTATTGTGGAAACATAAGTTATTCGGGATCAAAAAAAGATTAAAAGCGCAATTTTTCTCAGTTTTCTGAACCGTTCCCGACCAATTTCATTATTTAATCATGAAATCGTGTAGTAATAAAAATCAAACAAATGTTTTCAAAGTTACTGTAGAGAAACGGTTTCTACAAGTCTCATAACGACCATCACCCAGCACATGTGCTTTTACATACACACACATTCTTCTCGCAAAAGTAGTGATAAATTAAATATTTACTAGAAGGTAACTACGTTTCAAGTTCAACTTTCATTTAAAAAATAATAATAAATTTTTGATGATACGCTACTTTGAATTTGAATCAGATTAATTTACCGTAATTTCTATTCGAATCCAATTTTGTTGAATCAACACAATTAAATTTAGTTTTTGCTGAAGTCACAACAATCATTTTCAATTCAGTTTACCATTACTGTCTTTGAAACATTTCCCGAGTCCGTTCTAAACTACACTAAAACATTTCGATCGGTTCAATTCCACGCGAGTATATTTCGATTGGAAATTACATTATTAATTCATACTCACATTACTTATTCAGAATTAAATATCAAACCTATTATTGTATAGATGTTCTACTAAAATCAATTACCTCGATAATATTTTTAACCTGCTTGGTATTGACGCTTACGTACAAAGGCGTACGTAAAAGACATCGATAATCCTTTTAAATAGGTTATACTTACAAACCAGTTAGGTAATATTACTCATAAAGTACTTATAATGCAAAGAAAATAACGTTCAAAAACGAAAACCTTTAATTAACTTACAAAATTATAAAATATGTCAACTTCAAATTATTTCAATTTAGTGTTTAAAAGTTTATTTTAGTATTCCACGATGTACTGAATTGTTAATTTCATTCTGATGTGAGTTTTATTTTTAAGCTTATAAAAGCTTTTAAAGTACTGAAAAAGTTAGTAATCATTAGATGTTAAAGACGTTGAGTGAATGCTGCTGAAAGCGCTCGGAAGTATTTGATAAGAGGTGGGTGGGTTAATATTTTTGGAACAACTTAATATTTAAAACATATTTAGAAAATTAAGTGTAACAAGAAGCAGAAATACATTAACAAAAGCTGCTCACCAAATAATAGAAGATAAAACTCATAAGAAGTTGACTAAGAAAAATCAGAAATGTCATTTTTTATCGTAATGAAACGAATAGCTGCAAAAAATAAAATATTTTTTTTTAAATCACATAATCTTGAAACTTTTCACAAAATCGTTAAAAGCAGAAAATACTAAACTCGAAAAGGTCGGTCTTTAATAAAAATGTTGTAAAATTATTAATACACCTCTGAGAGGTGGAATTTTATTCACTATTCTATGATCAAAAAAAGTAAAACAAAATAATGAATGACAACAGTAGTTATTGAAATAAAAATGTGACATACATGAACTGTTCTGAATATATGAATTAATTAAATTTACTTAAAATTTTATGAATTGAGTGAGATAGAAAACTAATGAAAAAATAAAGAAAAATAAATTAAAGAGTAACAAAGAATAAAATGGCCAACAAATCATACATATTGTAATAAAATAAAGTCTATACAGTGTGACCAGTAAAGTGTAACTTTGTAATTGCATTCTACTCCACTGTTAAATTATAATAAATTAATTACACATCACCCTGTGTATGTAGTGAATATTCATTGAGATAACGATAATTCCGTACGAAATTTTCGATTGGTTTTTTTAGTCACTGTTGAAATGGCTGTCATTCATACAAGGTTGCTTTAGAAATTATTAATGTTGATCAAACTACATTTTGTTGGGTGCTTGTGTTTTTCCCGTCGTACAAGACGGTAGTACGTGGTATCGAAATTATTATATTAGATGTTAACACATGCTATTTTTTGTGACCTATTGCCTACGTCGTTGATTGCTGCGTCGTTGATACTTGTGTAGGTATTGAAGATTTGAGGCTGTTTCATGTATGGAAAACTCCTACACCTTCAAGATTTGATCCTCATCTACATACCAATTCGTGCTAATACCGCCATCCTGTTTCGATGTTTTCGTAGTATAGGTGTTGATTAATATTATAATTCTAATTTAGAAGCGCAACCTGTATGATCTTTATAATGTACGTTGAACAATAAACACAATTATGGAGGAGATCTTCACGTGCTTTAAGTATTTGTATGTGATTTTGTGGTTTGCTGCAGCACATAAGCTACTTTTGTACGTGTTCATTAATTTGTTTTAGCATTTCACTTAGATATTGTGTCAGCACGTAATCTTACTCCATAACGTTTGTTGTTGAACTACATAAATCGCTTTACAGATTTTATATTCATGTCATTAACTGTTTATACAGGGTGAGTTTTTAAGGCGGGATAGCTTGATTACTCCTATGTTTTTAAAGTATCAATTTTTGGTATAGCATATGTATTATAAAAAAGTTGTAAAATGAAATGGTAAATACGGTTTAATAATAATATACAGAGCGTGCAATTTAAAATTTTAAAGTTATGGAAGTTTCAAATGTAACAAAGTTAAAAAATCACAGCAGCGTAAACTTTTCACATAAATGGGTGTTTTTATAATAACAACTTACTTTCAAGTATTGCCTAATAATGTACCAAATCTCAATTTATATAATAAAAGGCAAGTTTTTTATGACTTCTTAAAGAAGTTCCTGCAAAACCTATTTTATAAAGATAAAATAAAATAACTTTTAAACGGCTTAACTAAATGTTAAAAATAAAACATATTTGAAAAACTTAGATTATTACTTAACTAAATACGAAAAATATATGCATATTTCAAAAAAAAAATTAGTCCAGAACCACCCTGTATAAACGATACAACCTGAATATAACAAAAATATTTTTAAAAACTGAGCCTAGATGTACCATTTACAACGCCGTTTAGATAATGTTGATATCTTTAAAAACATAGGAGTAATCAAGCTATCCCGTCTTAAAAATTCACCCTGTATATTAAGCTTATGTTAAAATACAGTTGCATAGATTTATTAATATTTTCTTGAGTTTTTTAAATTCAAAGTTTGTCTTGTCTTACTGTTATTTCTATTGTTGATGAAACAATTGCGTCACTTAAATTTTGATCTTTTCTGTTTAAAGTGTTTTTATCAGCTGGCGCCCACTACTTAATATTTTTCGTAACCATTTATTTAAATTAATAGGATCTTGTCGTTTATCCACCAACTCACGAGTTCCCTTCTACTGTTAGAAACTAGACTGCCTCTTACCCGAAGTTTTCAGGGCGGTGTGCACGTTAATTTATTAGTGATGCTACAAAAGTCCGGATCCGGATCATGTGAGATTTAAATTGATCATTGGCATAAATTTGTGCTTCCATAAAGATAAAACTTGATCAAAAAAATTATGGTTACGTGATCCACATTATCTGTTAATTTTATTTCCTTTTGCAACGAGGGCCAAAACTTCTGGGCACTTTTTTTGAATGATATCAGGTTAAACGGACAAACAACCAGTTCTAGTTTATTGCCGACGTTTTGCACCCTTATGTTCTTTTTGGCCAATGCTAGATCAGATTGTTGTTATTGCATAAATTAGTTTTAATAATATTAGAAAAAACGTCTTGAGCACAATCTTTACACTTTACTTACACTTAGAGATAAAGTTGTGCTCAAAAATTATTAAACTTACCAACAATCTGATCCGACACTGGCCCGAAGAAGCACTCATAACATAATGCAAAACGTCGTCCATAAACTAGGACTGGTATTTGTCCGCTTAATTTCAATTCTTAAAACTATATTTCTGCATTCATTGCATTCAATACACAAAATTGTACTTAACTCATCCTTAACAAAGGTTCTGATACTAAGGGGGTAAGGGTAAAGACCCTTACGTCTAAAATACATTGGTTGGTTTTATCAGGTCAGAGTGCTCCGGAGCAGCTCCGTAGCTGCTACCAAAACTCTCAACTTAACGTTGAGCGGTACATCGAAATTCGATATAGCGGTCGACCATGTTTTATAGCACAGTTTTCGACTGTTACATTTATGATCGATCGATTTTCACAGTTAACAAATATCCGCCACGTTCGATTAAGCATAAAATGTAGCCAAAATGTAGCAAAACGAAACAGATCAAAAACAAAACAAAACAAAATAGCGCTCAGCTATTTTGAGACACAAAATATATTGTCAATATTGTCAAAAATACTTAATAGTTAGAACGAAGGCTGGTCATATTTAACATAAAAACAAACTAAATAAAGTCGTTGTCATTACCCAATACTTAATAATTAAAAGAAACACTTAATTCCCAGTTCCGACAATATAATTATAAATGACTAGGTCTCTTCAGAAATTAATCTAATATAAAAAAATGGTTACTAAATGAAATGATGAAAGATTATAAAGATTTACAGATTTTGCACTGTGAAGGTAACTTAAACACAGTTTTGTCGAAACAGGTAACTAAGGTGTTTTTTTAAGTATTAAGTATTAGGCAATGACAACAATTTTATTTCGTTTGTTTTTATGTTAAAAATACTTACTTTAACAGGGTAACTTTGCATCAGTTGTGATCAAATTTTAATAGTTTTATTTAAAAAAACACGCAATTAGAAAAACTTTTTCTAATAACTTTTCTTTGATATTTTGAGAAGTAACATTTAGATTTTTTGAAATACCAAAATACATTTGATAAAATAATTTTCATTTTATAGAAAAAAATTGCTGCCAACGTCAAACTTCGAATAAAGCTCTCAATAAAAACAATCCTATATGAACTTTACTGGTCACACTGTATAGAAAATTTCAATAAAAACTATTAATTTATTATTGCTGTAGGTAGAGAAAAAAATACAAATCAAATAGTTTGAAATTTTCGACGTTTCGCTCTCTATGTGAGAGCTTTATCAAGGCTTATTCAAGTTGACGGGTCATCGCGGGGTTTTTCATCAAAAACGTAAACGAAATCTAATTTCGGGAATAGCAATTTTTATATGATCTGATAAAGAGGACTTCGCAATAAACACCAAGAATTAAAAGTTTAGATGTGTTAATTTTTTTTTATATTAATATTTACATTCAATAATGTGGCATTTGTGGCGGCGAGTTAATATTATTAAGATTAAAAATTTGAGTTTGTAATAAATTCATATTTACGTGAATATTATATAAACACGTGAGTCTGTTAATAGGTTTAGTTGCGCATTATGTTGAATTTGGCATATACATGTGTACCTATAGAAACTGTGAAATTTATTAACAAGCATTTCTTGTATTTGCGCTATTGAATTAACACCTTCTCAATAATCCAATTAAGAACCGACAAGGATTCAATTCTGGGAAAGCAAAAACGCTTTAATAAATTCAAATACAGAAAAGTGGAAGTTGAAATAATTAAGAAACAAAAAAATGAAATACAAAAATGAAAAAATCAAAAACAAGAACAAGGAGCTTAAAAAAGAAATATAACAAAAGCAAGCAAAAGAACCAAAAACGCACTGACAAACTTATAGTGAACAGAATCAAACAAGACGATAATGAAAATTTAGGAAAACCATAAAAGAAAATATTAAAAAAGTACATAAGTAAATGTGTGTTTAACGACATCTCGTGTAATATGGACACGTATAAAAAAGTACCTACAAAACATGGAAGTAAGTAAATGATATAGTAAATTAATGAATTAGACAAAAATTACGAGGAAACCAATAATAATATAAGTAAAAAGTGGCAGTAGGATCTTTTGTAGAGCAAAAGCTTTGTATGTCTCTACAAATTAGACTAACGTTGGAAGAAGTGAAAATTTTATTTATAGGATGTGGAATTAAAATCTAGAATTTTTGATAATAAGATTTACAATTCATCCAAATATAATAAAAAAATTAACCTCTATTATTTTGCTACATTTCTTACATTAAATGTAGATTATTTATTTAAAGCAGAATGTAATATATTCATTGAAATATTACGGCTACATACATACTATACAGGGTATTAATTAGTTTTTATAATGTCAAAAACTACACCCAGTCCTTAACAATAGCTATTTATTGTATATATGCCACTAAAACACGAATGCAATACAAGATTTTATCCACAATCAAACCAATTTAATTGAAAATAAGTAATTTGACAGTTCTAAAATTTCAATGTAATTGAAAATATTAGAAAATTTAGTGAAACTTTGGGCGGCTTTGCATTATTAGTTGCTAGGATGCTTGTTTATTAAAACAATATTTGTGAAAAAATTAGAAATCGTTTGTGTGCGTCGTTTTGAAAAATGTCAGAAAGTGATTCTTTGCCGGTAGAAATTAAAGCAGAAGCTGAAGAAGTAACCCTGCAACTGTTGCCGGCCAAATCTAAGAATGCATACATGAAAGAATTTGCCAGCTTTAATGAATGGAGAGAGAAAAGAGGTGCAAACATCATAAACGAGGACGTCCTATTGGCTTATTTTGTAAATGTAAGAAGCAAGTTTGCCTCCTCGTTGATGTGGACAAAATATTCAATGTTAAGAGCAACTTTGAATGTGCATAGAAATATTGACATATCAAGAGCCAATCAAAAAACTACAAGGCAAAGAAGGCAAAAGTGCTTGAGAGGGGACACATCGAACAATTTTGAAAACAGCATCTGATGAAAAGTACTTAATGATAAAGGTACAACCAATTTTCTTTTCTTTTGTATTGGTATCTTAATTATTTTAAATATTTCTAGGTTGCTGTCATAATGGGTGTTTGTGGAGGTTTACGATGCAATGAACTGGTAAACTTAAATATTGAACATGTGAAAGATAAAGGATCTTTTATCTACGTGTCCATCCCAGAAACAAAGACCAATATGTCAAGAAGTTTCACTGTATTAGACGAAGGATTCTCTGTTAATGTTATGGAGATATGCAAGAAATACATACGCCTACGTCCTAAAAGTACTATTTCGCAGGGAAGATTTTTTTTGCGATATATAAATTCAAAATGCACCATGCAACCTGTGGGAATTAACACTATTTCCAGAATACCCTCACAGATTGCTTCTTTCTTAAAACTTCTAGACGCTAAATCCTACACGGGCCATAGTATGCGCCGTTCTTCGGCGACTCTGTTGGCTAATGCTGGTGGTGACATTCTCACTCTAAAGAGGCACGGAGCGTGGAGGTCATCTAGTGTTGTTGAGGGGTATATAGAGTCAAATAAAATCGATATTGCTAGAAAAATTCAAGGAAAATCCAGCACAATGCAAGAGATCTCCGCGATGCAGCCTTCCTCAAACGTGGTTTGTGTAAATGTAAATCCTGATATTGCAAATAAGTTTACTTTTGATGTTAACTTGAATGTTAATATTAATGTTAATAAATAATTACTAAATTTTCTGCAAATTTTTCTTGAATTTTATATATTACAAAACACTAATGTTTTATGGAATATAAAACACCAGTGTTTTATAGGTGTTATAATACGTTTCATAACGGGATAATAATAGCTCTATAATATGGTGATTGTGGATAAATATATTACTTTTTATTTTAGAAAATGAAAACAAAAACGACCATGGTTTTATTTTTTAATTTTTAACGTTCACTTTTTTCTATAATATACAGGAAATGAAGTGTAAATTTTCAGATAAACAACCGAAACATGCAATTAAACTTTAATTGAACCACAAACGTTTGCCATTTGCTATTTACTCTTTATCTCTAAATTAATCTTTTTATCTGTAAATTTATACATTTCACTAAATTAACACTTTACCTGTACTTGTAAATTTACACTGTAGGTTTACAGATTTTCTGTAAATTATAGAAAAAAAGTGATCGTTAAAAATTACATTAAAAATTATGGCAGCTAAACGCTTCCGTCTTATTAAAAACTAGTTCAAATAAACGACAGACAATTAAAAATAAAAAGACACCATAACAAATTGGAAACGAATTAGTTATTTTCATTTAGCGACTGATTAAATATATTAACATGTATTTTTATCTGTGCCACTCTATTCATTTTGACCGTTTGGCAATGTCACCGGTCAATCAATTGTCAATCTTGAGGTTACCTGACAAATGTATATTCAGTATGTCATTTATTGTAGAGCGTCATCCTTTGTTTACATAGAAAAGTATCAATTACTGGATGTAAATAATTTATTATTATTACAATACAAACATAGAAGTGAAGTTAAATAAAAGCGTGCAATAAAAATGAAACAGAAATTTTAAATGCTCAGTTAGAGTTTACTAAGTAGTACAAAACAATTTTCATAATGATTTACGTTTGAACAAAAAGTGAAACCTTGCAAAATTTACAGACAAAGATTAAGCTCATCATAAAATTTTGTAATTAATCTATCTGCAAACTTTCCTCAAACATGCAAACATAATTACCGCATTAGAAAGAGAAAATTCAGGTGCCTCGTATAAACGATTAAATGTTAAAAATAAATAAATAAGTGAATAATTAATTAATGTATGTATAAGTAGAAGATTAAAAAACTTAGATAATATTAATGTAAGTGTTGTACGAAAAGTAGTAAAAACTTATTATTGCTTTTATGCTGATGACGTGCAGACACGTCAGTATATTTGGAAATTGTTGGTTATCAATAATATCAACTATTTATATGAAACTTGGTTTGTTGGCACAGTCCACAAAAATGAACGATTATTACGTCAGTCAAAACTTTTATTTTTTTCACTACTAATAGAACATTATCATTCATTATTAACTCATTTGGAGTTAGCTGCTTTTTCCCTAGTGGTCAATAATTTTTCATTATTAACTACGACTAAATAATGAAAACAATTGATATAGTTTCGACAATTATATTTCATGACTTTTATGGGTGTTTGTGATTTGAGAATAGACCAAGCATTTGCATTTAAAGTTTTAGTAATATTTAATGTAAGATTATATGATTCTAGGTCAGTACTGAAAAAGAAGTACATAAACCACTTTGGTATATAATTTACTATTATCAGTCATAACTGTGTCCTGTATGTAAAATCAGTACAGTGATTATTGAAATGTCAATTGTCAATATTTGTCGGGACACCGAAAACGATTAAATTATTGAACGTTATACCGGGTGTCTCTGGCAAGACGCAACATAGAATTTCACTATAGAAAAAAATGAATTGATCCACTAAGGCTAAGAAATTTTCGTATTGACGTATAAGTTCCAATTAATTGTTATTGCGTGTTCCTTATTGTAATATTCTCCAACGTAATTTTTCAAAACGAGTGTGTATACAATCCCTGAGAAAGTTCAAATGATTAAGGGGGTATACAAAGGTGAAAGCTATAGAAACACTTCTGCTTTGTTTTGCTGTACTTTTTCCGGATCGGCAGTATACACAAGCGTCCAAAGCAGGTTCAACAAAACCAGAAGAGGGATAACGTTAAAGAAATCAATGTACTCGGTGCTGTGCAACTTAACCCTAATATTAGTTTTCGACAACTAAGTATCGACTGTGGTGTAAATAGGTGTCGAGTTCATAAAATTTTAAAAAGCATACACCGATGCTGACAAAAGGCAAGAATTTTGTGAAACATTAGTGGAGATACGGAATAATGATGAATTTTGTTAAGAATATTTGCTTCACCGATGAATGTTCGTTAAATCTCAATGTAGTTTGGGTGTCCAGCACATAATGCGAATCAAATAAAACAACTTTTAAATGAAGCACTTCCTAGAACCTGGAATGGAAGAGGTGAGGAAGTTACTTGGCCATCTAGATCACCAGGCGCTTGTCTCCCAATGACTTTTTTTATTGCCTTACATATCTACGAAGGTTCATACCGACAAACCCACGACATTGAGTCTTTAAAATATAAAATTGTGGAAGTTTGCTTCAATATACCAGCAAATATGATTGCAAATGTGCAACGAAACTTCTATTTGGGGCACTGTTTAACAGTAAATGGACAGCATTTTAACCAGTTGTTATAAGCCAAGCACTTCGCATGTTATACCGATTAGCTTTTATTTCTGTATATCCACAAACACATCGGTCCTTTTCAGGACTACTAACACATTTATAGGAAATAATTTTTGAAACGATGTAATTAAAACTTAAAACGACAATCACTTTTAATAAAAACCGTATTTGAAATTACAACATTTCTTACAATTGTTCTTCGATGGTTTTAAAATAATAATCTTGTTTGTTGACTCCTGAATTCTAGTAAAACCTGAAATAAAAAGTCAAAAGAAAAATAGCAAATTAAATAATTTAAAGCACAAACCTTTACGCTCTCATTATTCATAACATTAAAAACCTTAATCGGGCATTTTCTAAAAATCTTCATTAATCCCACAAGTTTCAAATTGTTTACGATCAAAAAACTAAAAATGTATAACACATTTAATTCTGGGTTATACTTTACTTCGTTGATTCCGGATAAAGTTCTTAGAACACCAACTTCTGTTTATCGGTAGAGACCTGTGGTAGAGACAAACTAGTCGATCCATACTAATCGAAATATCTGTCTTATCTATAATAACAACTGTATTGACTTAAAATGAACACCCTCTTGTAGAGAATATAAACTGTATTTTTCCCTGCTGACTCAACATATTCGAGTTATCCTGCACTGATAATCCCCAACAGGGTAAAACACTATGTAGGTGCTTGAATTTCTTAGGCAATAATCAAAGGCCACTGATTTTGACAGTATATATATAATTTTAAATTAAAATGCGCCCCTTACATAAATTGAATCGAGTACACTATAATATTGATTATATTAATGTAGAAATTCAGTCATGGTTTAACTTAAATTTTGGGTTTATTGTAATGGTAATAATTGTTATCACAATTTTCTCCTTGGATATTAACAGAAAGTTAACCTTAACCTGTTAATTTCCAAGGAGACAATTGTGACAACAATTATTACGATGACAGTAAACCAAAAATTTTAAGTTAACCCATGACTGAAATACTGGTCGTTAACGCCAACTAATCGTTGTCTTAATCTCAACTCGCCTGCTCTAAACTTGCAAGAGGTTGTCAAATTGCAAATAAACACGGAGAATCACGTGACAGGTGTTTTGTCCTTTTGGGACACTTCAGGAGTGAGTAAACTCGAGTGTAACCACACAATTATACAAGATCCGACCATCTACTAAATACCAAGGTGTGTACCTCAGCTACAATAAGTAAGTGGTGCGACATCTAGTGTAACAACACATGCAAATGTAGCACGTCCTAATATTAATATACCAAAAGTTTGTCGACAGATGTAGGTAGTTTACAAAAGGCGATTCTTCAATCACGCCAACGAAGCGTTTGCTTATAATTGAATTAAAAAATTGATAACAAAGTTATTAGAATTTTATAATGTTAACAGTGTTTTGGACAAAAATAATAATAATGCTGCAGAATTCAAAGGATATAATTTACAGTTAAGAATATTTTCTCCCTAAAATGTAAAGGTGTCTTCCTTCTAGGTGAAGGTCGTAACAAAAGATAACGGTCTTAATGTTACATGACTGCCGACGTTTCGCCTAAATTTGTGAGGGCTTTTATTGAGGCTACTTATAGACCATAAACCCGTGTAAATAACACAATTTTAAATAAATCATCAAATATTGATTTAAAATTTTAATCTACTATTACAGACTGTTGCTATATTTGATCGACAACACCAGAGAGCTTCGTAAATTGGCGTATTTTGATATAGGAACATAAACCCTTAAACGGCTTAGTTGCAGAGATACAGGGTGTTGAAAGCTTAAAATAAAATTATAAATTTGCAATAAATCAAAAATGCCTTCAAATTTTTTTCATATTTGGTGACCAATGTGCTCTTCAAGAAAATCATATTTTGACATAAACTATCTTTCAAAAATTTAACCAGTTTAACTTTTACCCTCCTATTTTTTACGCCACTGGACCAAATTTTATTTTTTTTAAATTATCTATTCTTTTTTGGTCGAAAAGTAAAAAACATTTTATGGTGCTAAAATGAACGGTCTTGAAGATATTTACTTGTAAACAAAAGTCTGCAAGTACTGTCATATTCCAAATTTTAATGTGCAGTGCAGTTTGCCCGTTGGCGTTTTGCTAAACGATTTGCTTCAATCCCTACTATTAATTCGATTTTCAAAAAAGGTTAAGCGTAAATTTTTGAAGAAGTAATACCAACTATTTTAAATGCATTTTTGATTTATTGCAAATTTTTAATTTTTATTTTAAACTTTGAACACCCTGTATCTCAGCAACTAGCCGTTTAAGGATTCATGTTCCTATATCAAAATTCTCCAATTTATGACACTTCTCTAGGGTAGAGCGTTGTCGGTAGAATATAGCAACAGACTGTATATATTAAAAAGTATGCTTGGTATTGGCTACGTTTCTGACGTTTTGTAGTCCCTCCTATTAGTCTGGGTTTAATTAAAAGTCAATTACAACACACTATAAGATTTTATAAAAAACTTATGGTAAAGAATGTACTTAATTCAATAAAACAATCTGTAGCATTATTTAAAACTAAAAAAATAGATGTACAAAACTTACCAAAATTTCTGATAGTATTTGCATGATTTGTCTAAAATATCAAGTATATGTTTTAATTTAGTGTATATAGAATTGTGACACCCTATAAAATGAAATAAAATTTGAAGAATTATAATAATTATCAAAAATAACAATACAGAGTAATCATGTAACGAAAACTAACAGTAACAGTAAACAAAAACATCTATTCTAAATATCCTCCTCCAACTTCAAAACATCTCTCAATTTTCCTTCTAAATTCTTTATAAGCGTTTCATAACATTTCTGAGCTAATTGCATTTACAGTATCAATTATTGCTCGTTTCAAATCAATAATATTATGGTTTTCATAAAACTTACTATGAAATGATTTTGATTTTGAAAAACTTGAATTTTATTTTATTTAATGGGGTTTCAGAACAAGCAAAAACTTTTTATCAAGGATGACATTTTTGCTAAAATTAAAACTATAGGATACCCCATCCGTGGACACAGTGTATATAGTATTGTTGTTGTAGAAAAGATTTTTTTTTGTCATACTTGAGAATGTTAATTAATTTTGTAGATAATCCCGAAATATTAATTAATTCTACTGACACTCGAACCAATCAACAGAATTGATATTGACCAACAACCCTACACAAAAACAATATTCCGTGATTACCTCAAAATTAATTCACAATATTAAACATGACCAAATAAAAAATGTTTTGTTCAACAACAAAAATAAAAAATTTCAAAACTAATAAAAATCTTTTTCTAGCACAATTTGAGCACAATATAGCTACAGATTTTATTAGATAGATAAATGAGAACAAATTTATGTAGTAATGTAAGTATTTAAAGGGTATTTTAATAAAAAAAGTTCAACTTTTTAGATTTACGCGAAAAATTCGTGTTCGATCCCGATTGTCGAATTTTTTTTTTATTCATACAATTATAATCGATGTTATTATTAATACAATTTTTATAAAATAAGTTTAATCTTTTTTTCAAAATGTTAAATCTACTTTACAAAATTGTATTATACTGATAATAAAGTTAATAAAAAAAATACTACAATCGGCATCGAACTCTAGTTAGAAAGCGTAAAAAATTACTAGGCACCAAATTAACCAGTTCGTCCATAAAGGCCGCTAATAATGAAAAATCCATTCGGTTAATACTTAAAATTTTACAAAAAATTACTTATTTTACTGTTTTTTAGTGAATTATGCTTTGAATAATTATTATTATCACATCAATTTGTTTTAATTTTAACTGTTGCATAATATATATTGTTATATTGTGTTCGAAATATGCAAAAAAAAGATATACGTTTTCCGTGGGTACACGGTACATAATTCTGCATACACTAAATTAAAGATAAAGTTGATACAAATTATACTCGGTATATAAATTAAAAATGTGCTAAATGCTCGAAAATTTATATAGATATATAAAGCAAAAATTAATGAATAGAATAAGTAATCGTAAATATAATCGTAACAAATAGTGAAGAGACAGGATTATCCACTTATCGTGGTGAATAATCCCTGGTCTACAAAAACCAGCTTTTATGTAACAAGTCCATAATCTAAGCTTTTAAAGACGACCTACGTAATTATGGACGAGCGACAAAAAAGCGAAGCCATAACTATGGCGAGACCATAAAACGAGGTTATGGACGACTTGCATACAAGATTTTATGGTCAACTGTATCATTTTACTCAAACAAATATGAACTGCAGAAAGAATTTGTCATACCGACATTTTACATTTAGTCTGACAATCACGTTTGGCATTGACAACCGTCCAGAAAGTAATAAAAAAGACTAGTCCCTTAAGACATTATGGCCGAAAAACTGTATCATAAACAGCACGTAGTTGGCCGGTTGACTACAAAAGAATTAATCTAACACGCGATGATCAACAATACCTACTGAAACATTTCCATTTCGTGTGAATCATATTTATATCGAAATCAAACAAAATCATCCATTTATATTAATCAGTTTCATACCGCCACGCGATATTAAGTTGTATTATTATATACACTGCAAACATAATTAAACCAATGATATGTGCCAAGGACGACAAAGCGCTTGAACCCTTTTCTCAGAAGGAAGGTTATTTTTTTTAAGCCAAACTATCGAATTTCTAGTTTTTGAAGAACGTTTCTCACCCGTTTATTAGTGGGTACTTCTTCGGGCCACTATTTATAATAAATGGTATCATAATAAAGAATCAATATAGTAACTAAAATAATTAATCGACATGTATAAAGTAATAAACTAGACTAATAACATCTAAAAGTTTGATAAAAAAGACTAAAAATTTAAAACGTAACATGTTTAAATCATTATGTCAGTTTTTGTATAATTTGAAAATATAGACATATACGATTATGTAAACAGACAATTAAGATAACAAGACGTCAAATAAAGTAAAAATAAGAAAAACTTACGTGCTAGAATGACGAGTCGTGGATATTATATTAAAAACAAAAACATGGAGTAGGTAAGCCATTCAAACAATCTGTGTAAAAATTAATTAACTATTTTGTATTATACCAAGTTATAGTTTAAAATTAAATGAAAACTTTTTTTTTTAAATAAAGGTATTACTATATAAATAAATATAAGAAATCAATAATGGGTGTGACCTCCATTATTATTGATACATTCTTGGAGGCGTCTGCTTATTGACGCTATCAAGGTATCAATATAATTAATATTAATCGTTTCCCATGCGGTATCAATGGCTGCAATTAGTGCATTACGGTTTACAAACATTTTCGATAATGTTAAAATCTGGGCTTTTGCTGGCCAGGGTAACAGCTCCAAGTTATTTTCTCGTATCCAATTGCGCACAACCCGCGAAGAATAGGGTCATCATATCCCGATAGTTAATTATCGAATGTTCCAAGAAAATATGTAAATAGTAAATGGAATCTACTAACGTAACGTTAAGTCGTTAATTATAGTTACATAACTCTCCTTTCATAAGATATTGTTCATATTAATATGCTTATTGTAACGCTTCGTACACACCTGAACAACAAACCGAGGAACAAACAGAACAACGAACCGAACGGCAATCGGAACATTAATTTGGACGGTGCTACGTACGAATTTTAGAACAGATTCGCAAGTCCTTATTGTTCACGAACGGTTTGCGGCGTTCCCGCAACTTGTCGGTTTTTCTCCGACATTCTTTAAAGAAAAAATTAAGTAAGCAACGTAAATTACCTATTTTCTAAAACGTGCTTAGTGTAATGATTCATTCTACAGTCCTTCTATAAGATAACCCCTGCTGAGACTACCTGCTGTTAGAATTGTAAATGATACCCTTAAGCCCGCTTCACAATGTGCAAACTTTTGTTTACAGAAATTGTGGTGTCCAAGTTTTAAATTTCATGAGTGTACGTTTGTCTATCGAAGGTTGAATAAAAGTGAAATCGGTGTATCAAAGAATGTATGTGATAATTGATTACAGGAGTAACGTAAAATAATAGATTTTAAATAAAGTAGAGAACTCAGCAACACTCCACAAAATTGGAATCTACATCTCAATTCTTTATAAATAAAGATACGTAATTATTAAGTACGTTAATATTTGAACAGATTAGTGATTAAGGATCATTATAAATTGTTTAATTAAATGCGGTGACTGTTAATAATAAGATTAAAAATGAGGAATGAAAAATATGAATTAATTGTCGATAATTTAATAAATGTTTAGTAATACGGTTATGTGATATTTTGTTGATTAGTCCATTATAGGTGAAGCCCAAGTTTTGTGTGTCTGTTTTGTAATTGATGTTGTTATGGTGTCTGTTGATGTATATCATTTCCGACAAAATTCTTTTTATTATACATTCCACATCCAAAATTACAAGGTTATCAAAATAAAAAATATGGGTTTTTCTTTATGATGTTATAATTACTTATAACCTATATTAAAATGATTAGAATACGAAAACGTACACATTTAATAAATCTAAAAGAATAGGAAAATACCTAATTAGAAACGTCGGCACAGAAAAATTTGATCTATTTGCATTATTAAATAAAAAACCAATGAAACTCGAGAGGAAATCAGGGGATAATATAAGAGAGATGAACCAAGGAATTTTTAAAAAAAAAGCATCAATTGTTAAAAATCTAGAAAATCGTTCTCTGTTGATGCTACATTACATAGAAAACACGATTACGACATTAACATAGAAGAAAGTGCAGATACAATGGTGGCTTACAAAAAATAATAATTATTTGGATTTATTAAAACCTCAATTACTTGCATTAGTGCAACACTGAGTTTAATTTAGTTAACTAAATGTTCCCCCATGAAGACATTAAAAGTAATGACTTCGGTACGAAATATTGATATGTGTTTAATGGGCACTTGCTTGAATTAAAGGATTTTCCTTGATTGTTTTTATAGGTACTTTGGGCACATAACCGTACCTTTATCCGTATAACGTATTTGCATTCGAGATACGCTTACGTATTACGCCGGTCTAGTTTGGACAAAATATACTTATGAACATTACAAGGCAAAACAAAACATAACCTAGAACGTATCATAAATGGCAGGTTGAAACTTTGTGAACTTAATTTTTTTTGTATTTGTTTCCTTAGTGACACAAGTTATACACTTATACATTAGCTAACTTTTGTAGATACGGTCAAATCGTTACATACATACATACGTAGAGCACCGTTTCTACGTCGGTTTATCCTCAAATCCGTACTTATCGTTGAAAAGATACGTAAAAGTGGGAGGAGCTAAACGTATGTCGTTATTTAATACGTAATACGGATAAGGATACGTCGTGGTTCCCAAAGTGTCTAATACATTCATTTGTAAAACTCAAACTGGCAGATTTTAAGCAAAATGTGTTATAATACACTCCGCACAAAAATTATCGCAACACCCATTTATTTTTAAATAACATTACTTTTGAACATCAAACATATCATACATATAATTCTTAGGTTCTGAAAAAACATAAACGATAACATACCAGCAATGATAAGCATTATAAATTAGAAAATGGCAATAAACTGTTAAATTGTCAAATACAACAATATAAAAACTTGGTCAAAATGGTATTAGTATCTTGTGTTGCCGCCTCTAGCTTGAATTACTGCTTACATTCTTCGCGGCATACCGCGTATTAAGTTTACAACATAGTCTTGGGGAATATTTTCCCATTCTTGTAACAGCGCGTCTTCCAGTTCTTGTAAATTAAGAAACGGCCTCTGGTGGCGTTTTAAGGCTTGTCCTAGATGATTCCAGACATGTTCGATTGGGTTCATGTCCAGACTTCGCGCAGGCCATTGCAGAACTGGCAATTCGATCTCTCCAAATATTGCTGCACAATTCCTGCTATGTGGGGTCGTGCGTTGTCCTGCATAAAAATGCAATTTTCGCCAACAAAGGGCACGTAAGGTACAACATGCTCTTCTAAAATGTCGGTAATATACCTAGCTGCTGTTAACCGAGCACCAGGTAATGGCACTAACGCTGTACGGCCTTCCAATACCATCACTGATTCTCCACCATAAGAGACACGTGGACAAAAGTTGCAGGCAGAATAACGTTCACCAGGTCGTCTGTAGACCGATATATGTCTGTCGGAAGCCCATAAACTATACCGCGTCTCATCAGAGAAAACAACATTAGCCCAGTCGTGAACATCCCTATCTACATGTTCACGTGCGAATACTAATCGTGCTGCCTTGTGTTATCTGGTGAGAAGTGGACCTTGAGCAGGATCATGGGCTCTTATCTCATCCTCTCAAAGACGGTTCCGTATAGTTTGAACAGAAAGAGGTACATTTCTAACCGCTAAAAGTTCATTTTTTAAGAATCTAGCTGTGAAATGACGGGTACGCAGAGCATTTAAGCGTAGTAATCGGTCGTCTCGTAGGGTAGTAGCTCTTCTGCGACCTTGCCCAGCCCTTCTTCTGTAGTTCCCAGTTTCCCTAAATCGTGCTGCAACTCTGGATACAGTTGAAGGCTGTACTCGTAGAATTCTTGCTACATGCCGCATACTACGTCCATCTTCCAGCAATGCTATACATTGCACGGTTTCTTCATAAGAAAGATGCAAAGATGCACGTTGCTGAACATTCATAACAATGTCAGACCAAAAACTCAACCGACAAGATAATTATCTACAATAATTGAATGTTGGACTATTTAACGTTTTTGAAATATTCAAAAAATCGGCAGCAAAAAGTGCGTTGTTTATAATTCGTTGAGATGACAGTTTTATAAAATGTCAGAAAAGCGCATTTGATCAAATAGAGCAAAAATAGTTTATTTAAATTATAAGTGACCAAGAATGTTCAGGTGTTGCGATAATTTTTGTGCGGAGTGTACATTTAATAACAATGTACGTGGCGCAATTTCATACTTAAAATAATTTTCATTTTGATCATATTGCAATCTTATCCATAACCTCGTTATGATTCGCCTAACTTAAATATCTCGTTAGTGTCAAAGTAAGGAAGTATAGTCCTGCGGTTTTGAATAAAACATCAAACATTGTGCTCTCTTACAACGACGGCAATTATCAATGTCTACAAGGGGAAACTGTTTTATTAAAACTAATAAAGCTAACGGCTAAGTTCCCTGGTGGAACGTTAGGCTAAGCAAACCGCATAGCAAGGCCAGAAGAAATTTCAATAAGATAAGTAACAAACAACTGAGAAGAGCACCACAAGTTTCTAAAAGAACTTAACAAAATGTAAGAGAAGTTCATGCGGTCGCTGATGGTAGATAAACTACTGGATGACCTGAAAACTGATGGATACAATGTCCTGGATTATGGAGTGAGAATGCGATACGCAATCAGACTAACATCAGTCTAGTGTCAAAAGAAGGGCGAAGCACGAATCCAGGTAAAACCACCATTGTACCATTTACGAGACATGTTCGTATCAAAGTAAATGGAACTACCGCACCCATCTCTTGAAAGGTGAAATACTAGACAAAAGTTAGCATGGAAAAATCACCTGCTCAAAACAACTAAAAAACTATGGTCATTTCGCAAGATAATCGGCCAACATAGAATCTGAACCAATATATACAAGCAACTGGTTCTACAAGCAGGTCGTCAAACCTGGCCTCCATTGTAGTTTGGTTGAAGAAAGTAGATCACAGCAAAAACAAAGCTTGCGAAACTGCAACCATAGGTGCTATAAGAATAACACCCTCTACTGCCATAGACATCCTGCTTGGTTAGCAACCCCTATCCGTGATAATCAAAAAGAAGGAAACAAATTAGGGACTCACACTGCACGAGGAATTCCATTCTATAAATCTATGTATTTATCTCTTATTAAAAGAATTAATGCTGATTGGCTACTGAGATGGCAGGAAAATATGAGTGATATCAAAAGTTTCTTGCGTTGATATCCCAAGAACAACTTGGAAATAAATAAAAAACTACGTTCCTCAGTATCCGCCCAGTGAATCACGACCATGATATTCATTGCACCTACGTCTTCGTATTCAAAACTGTAAAAGCATAAAGTGGCTCAATGCAAAATAAATTTAGAACAAAAGTTTCTTGATAACGAACCTGGCTAGAAGATTAAGCTATGAGAAGATATGAGTATTAAAATTTAATCTTATTAAATAAGAATGTAACCGGTAAAATTGTAAATACTGGACTAAAAAAAAATTCCTTAATATAGAATGTCAAAAAAAGATGTTTGGGGGGTGGGGTGATTGTATAAATTAATATTATTGGATTAGAACTTTTAGACGACACGCTTTAAGCAGAGGTCAGATGTCTTCAATTTCTGCACAATTATCTTGTAAATAACTCAATGAAATTATATCATTAAAAATTTCAGTAAACATTTATAGGGTATTACAAGATGGTGTACCACCACATTATTCGGTAAATGTATTGATAAGTATTAAATTACTTATCTCACGCCCTTCTTCCTATGAGGTTAATTGAAAATAAGAAGGAAATAGCATAACATCAATTAATTGAAAAATAGAATTCAAAGTAAATACCACAATAACTCTCCAGAAAATCTAACAAGAATTTATTGAACGCTTGGTGTAGAATCAAACAGCAGATAGTCTCCATTTAGAAAATTTACTTAAGTAGATTCAACATTTTTGTTAAGCACATAACAACATTACTGACAATCTGTAAAGGTTTTTCTGATTACTTCATGCAAATGTTGTGCCATTTAAAATAATTCTTTGGTGAAAATAACTTTTTTTAACGCGTAAATAATTTTGGTCGTATGGAAGTATTTGTTTTAAGTGAGTTGAACTGTATTTTAGGTATATTTCGTTTGTGTCGATAAAGCACGTATGTTTTTCGTACTCACTGTCGCTGCAATATTTATTTCTTTTGTGTGTCGTGAAATTTCTTATCATCGATTTTTCACAATTAAGCTTTAAAGAAACGTTTATGTAGATAATTTTATTAAAGGTTTTTGTAGAATCTAAACCACATGTCACCAATTTACTCAATTGAATCAATAAACTCCTTGTTTGTTCCAAGAAAGAGGGTGAATGATAACGTTTTTAAAAGAAAACCTGATATTTTTTTATGTCGGTAAAATTGTGAATTTGCAGATTGCTTATCTTTCTAAGGACTGTTAACGTATTTTTTTGGTAGGGTTCTTTGTGTATGTAAAAATTGAAGAAAGGAGACACTCCCCGAGTTGGTATTTTCTATTTTTAAGTTTAGTCTGTAAGCAGATTGAAAACTACGAGGTACTATGTTACTAAAGACAAGTACAGGACTGTAACGGATCATAATTGTTATCTTTAACAATCGCTAAGTATTGAACAGGGAGCATAACGTTCGTCGCGTACGAACTAATAAATGTGTTTTCTATACGAGTGTTAAAGTTATATTGATGATAAAGATATGGAACAATCCCGTTCGCGAAATTAAAGAAAAGATTTCGTTTGACTTCAAGTCAAAGTCAAAACAACGCTTGCTGACACTTCGAGTTTCTCTTACACCTGCAAACTAATTATAGAAATGCAATAAGTTTAAAGCATTTATTAATTGTTTCGGCGAAATAAAATGTTCCTACAAAAGAATCTTAGTGTAACGACAAAAACCTTGCGAGTTTTGGTGTATACCCCAAAACGAATTATTAGACTCATCAGAAGTAAACCAACTGTAAGTAATCTGATTGTTTACTCTGGAGAACTACCGTGTTTTTAGTGCCTTTTGTGTATTTTTTTTGTTTTGTAATGTTTTATTCTTCGAAATAAACGAACGATATTCGTAAATTTCAAGTTTGATGCTAAATTATTTGTTTTGTTTTAAACAAAGACCACAGTCTCATTTCGTTTTATGAACTTTGTAAATCTGTAAATAGTTTTTAGGTAAACTTCAGTATACTTTGTTAAGGAAGAGAAAAACGCATGTTAGGCTTTAAGGAAAACGAATACGTTAATGTATTATCATGGTGTAATCAATGTTTTGTATGATAAACTTGCATTTCAAGTTCGACTACGTGCTCAGGGAGCAACTGGGCCAACGAAGCTGACTTCACGTGGTTACAGTACATTTTTTCAAGTCAGCAAGTCTAAAATGATTTATATACAAAAAAATGTTCCATGAGATTGTAACAATGACGACGTTAATAACATGTTATAATACCTACTATATATCTTATGTCTTTAATTAATAAACTAATTCTTTTCTATCTAGTTTTGTTTTTAGACACCCCAGCAGTAGTCAGTCGAGGTTCAATTCTACAGTCAAACCAAGTGCAACACATTTTTGAGTTTTTTGGGAAGATATGAAATCTATAATTTTTTATTTGCACACAATTTGGTTAGCATTATTTTTGTAACATTTTTCTCATTTATTAATACACAAAATGGGTAAGAGTTTTCTACTATTTATGAAAATTACAAAAATGTGACAAACTGCATATAGAAAGTTTGTTCGTCAATTTATACCGTGTGCTCACATGTATGACATACGTATTTTCTATGTTAAATTCAAAATTAAAGTATATCTTTTTTCTGGCACAATTTGAACACAATATAGCACCATATTTTATTAGATACATAAATGAGAACAAATTTATGTGATAATCTAAGTGTTTAGAGTGCATTTTAATTAAAAAAACAGTAAAATTTTTATAATTTACGCAAGAAATTCCGATTCTGATTGCGGTAATTTTTTTAATAATAAAATTGTTATCTATGTTATTTTCAATACAATCTTTATAAAATTAGTTTAATCTCTTTTCAAAATCTTAAATTTACTTTACAAATTTTGTATTATAATGGCATCGATAATAAAGTTAATAAAAAATATATCGCAATCGGAATCGAACCCTGATTAAGAAGCCCAAAACACTACTAGGCAACGACTAACTCATTCGTCCACGAAATTTTAGTGATTTTTTTAGTAAAATACGCTTTGAATACTCATTATTATCACATCTATTTTATTTATCCAACATCCAACATAATATTTGTTACATTGTGTTCGAATTCTGCCAAAAAGAAGATATGAGTTAATTTTTAATTTAACACAGTAAATGCCTATGACAACTTTTCCGTGGGACACACAGTACAGTACGACAATAAATTATTTACATCAAACTAATATTACAATATATAATAGAGTGGATATTAAGATGTTTAAAAATGTATACTAATTACAATAACCTCTGGAAGTGAATGATGCACAAAAAGCTGAAATTAAATAAACCGAAAAATCCTTTTTAGTTGACAATAGAATGAGAATCCTTTTAAAATATTTGTAAATATTTAATATGCAATGTCAAGTAGTAGATCATACAACATTTATAATAAATTATTCACCAATTCCGTATCACATTATATTCAAGTAACGTTTTAAAAGCAGCCAAGGAAATCCAACAAAATGTATCTAAATAGAATACATCATTAATCAGCTTTGTTCCTTGCGGTTCGATTTGCCAACATCTTATTTGATGTATCGTTCAAGTTGTACGTCTTAAATTGAGAAGTTGAGAATGTCTGTTTAAGCAAATAATTCCATTTAACAGTACACGTAACAAGTTTCATTTGGAGAAAATCAAAATCTTTATAAAAGAAATGCCCTATTTCGGAAAACAAGTCACGCGTTCTTAATGCAATATATTGGACTTGCGGTGATCCGCGTGTCCAGAAATTTGGAACTATAAACTATAATTTAGAACAATAAAATGGGAGTAGGTCGGTTGTATCGTAGAATCAGTGAGTTGTCCGAGACGTGAAAATCGAGTTAGTGACTGGTTTCAGTTGTAATATAATTTTCCGAAGAACGTGTTAATGTAAAGTATTGTCCTTTTCAGGTCTTGATTTGATATTGTATGTTTATTGCATACGTCTTAGTTCAATTTTAGTATAATAATATACTAATAAATTAGACAAGGTTAAATACAATTAATTCTACAATTTATCTACAGCTACTGTTTATGTTTAATTTTATTAAGAACCCAAATAGTACAAAGTACAAAACATTGTATAAGTGTCGTTAGTCAATACAAAGTTTTTTTTTTTAAACCTTGTAGAAGTAAAGTGCACCTCTTTCGTTGGTTACAAAAATTGTTTGTAATCGTTGACATAATTTATTGTATCATGGTTTCGAAGCTGCTGCTTCATTTTCAAAAATCTACAATCTAAATAAAACGATAAAAGATTTTCTTAAAAATTCATATGTTAAAACAATGTTTATTAAATTAAACAAATTATTACTTACTAATTTAAATTAAAAACATCTTAAAATTGCTTAAAACTAGACCATGTATCTGCACAGCCATTTTGATAATGTTAATTGTTGTAATCTCGAAGGTTTTGCGTTGAAGTTTATTTTGTATAAATTGAGTTCTATACCTAATGTCATCTATTATTGATTTTCAAAATATTATGACGAATTTGTGGAATTTTTTTTGGAGCAGTAATATAGCCAGCAACTAAATTAAGAACGATATGAAATAAAATCTAAAGGTAACTATACGAAAAGAAGAGTAACAGTTTATTATATTTGTTGTATAAATAATGATATACCCTTAGTTGTTAATCACTAGGTAACAAACACCTTGTTAACATTCGAGGAGATTGAGTTGTCACTTATGACAAAAAATATTGTTCCGTATAATTTATAAAATACTGTTATTTATTTGGTTATAGTTAAAAATCAGAAATTAATATTGCGTGTTTAATTTTGGTAGACCGAAACGACGGGTAGTTTTCTTTTGGACTCCACATTTTTTGGCGACCGTGACAGGACAGTAAGAACTTTTTGATTTTTTATACTTGAAGACTGTGTTTTCTGTGTTAGTTAATTTAAAGTGTACGGGCTTGGTTAAAAATGAAAGCGCAACGAAAACGTCGGAGCGTTTTGCGGGCTTTATTTACGCGTACAGCGAACGAATTATCTAAGCTAATGTAACGGTCTCGGTAGAACCAGATAGAATGATAGTACTCTGGGAAATTTTGGAACTAAAAGCTGATGAGTTGCAATCTGTAGACGGTGAGATTTATGAAGCTTGTTTAACAGACTTGGCTGAAGATGAACTTATTGCTGAAATAGAAAGTTGCGACGCCTACAAGAAAAAGTTCATCGAGTTGAGATTGCGATATAATAAATTAATTGACAAGTATGTCAAACCTATTGATGGACCAGTTGTTGTAAGTAAACGTAAATTTAAGCTGCCACAAGTACAATTTAAACAGTTTGATGGAAATTTAAAAAATTGGTTGTCTTTCTGGGCACAATTTTTAAAAATCCATGACGATCAGGAAATTGACAATAGTGACAAGATAGATTATTTAGTTCAAGCAACTATTTCAGGCAGTAGGGCTGGGCAGTTGGTGGAGAGTTTTCCTGCAATCGGCAAAAATTATGACAAGATTATAGAATCACTGCAGTCTCGATTTGGTAGAGAAGATTTGCAGATCGAGGTTTATATTAGATCTTTGTTAAAATTAATTTTGAAAAACTCTGTTTCACCTGATATGGTAAAAATTTCATCCCTTTATGATAATATTGAGACGCAGTTAAGGGCATTGGAAACATTGGGATGTTACAACGGAGAAAAGTGCAGCGGTTTTGTTTCCACTGATTGAATCTTGTATACCACAAGATTTATTGCGTGTTTGGAAACGCAGTACAGCAAGTTCTTTCACAAGAAGTGCTTCTACTAATAGTTTAGATAGTTATGACGGCGCTACTATAGAATCTCGCCTACAAAGTTTAATGTGTTTTTTGAAGAATGTCAAAATAACAATTCACCTGATATAGTTACATCATCAGGTTTGGTGAACTGTAACTCCAACTGTATTTTTTGTGAGGGCACACATGACAGTGAAAATTGTTTTAAAGCACGGAACTTTTCGTATGATGATCGAAAGAATATTTTAATTTTAAAAAAAGCATGTTTTCGTTGTTTAAAAGCTGGACATTTTTCAAAAAAGTGTAGATATTGCTTAAAGTGTGTGGTATGTGATAAACCTCATGTATGTATCATGTGTCCAACTTTATCTGGTGTAAAACGATCACCATCAAGTAGTAAAGAAGATACACAGGATAAGCTTAATCGAGAGCTGAATAATCAAAACAGAGAATTATAGACTAATCAAGTCTTAGCTAATTGTAATTCAAATCATGTTTTTTACAAACTTTACGAGTGAAAGTTCAAACTGAAAACGGTTTTCACATAGTTCGTGCGTTAATTGACAGCGGTTCCCAACGATCATATACCTATATTAAAATCAACAAATTTCACAGTTGTTTTAATATAAACATTTTTTATAAAGACTTCTATGTGGTGTGAAGTTTTAGATCAACCCACTATATGTCAAGATATATCTGCAGTATTCTATGATATGATATATGATATGTATTCCTGGATAGAAAAATTAAAAAGTTTAAAAGTTAAATTATCGGACGTTGAAAATCATGGAACAATTGAACTTTTATTAGGTGCAGATGTTCTTGGACAAATATATACAGGTGAAATTTACAAGTTAAAAGGTGGTTTGCTATGAATACTTACCAGGGTTGGACTCTGACAGGAAAGGTTCCACAAATACCTTTTCCAACTTGTTTTGCTACAACTACAACTTCTTTGCTAATAAATGACAGTAATTTAAGCAATTTGTGGGATTAAGACGTGTTAGGTATCACCGATCCAACAAATAAAGCTTCTGAGTTTTTCCTGCAGACTGTCCAGATAAATTATGAGGGCCGTTATGAAGTGAGATTACCATGGATTGAAGGACATCCAGCGTTACCAACAAACTACTTGATAGCTAAGAAACGACTGGACAACGTTTTGGTAAAATTAAACATGATAATCTTATGGAAACGTATGACGCTATATTTCAAGATTGGGTATCTAAGGGTATAATAGAAAAAGTAAGTAATGATAATTTAATGGATTATGGTCACTATTTACCTCATAGACCTGTAATCAAAGAAAATAGTTTGACAACAAAAGTACGCCCTGTTTTTGATGCTTCTGCAAAGGAAAAGAATGCTCCATCGTTAAATAATGTTTTAGAAAAAAGTGTAAATCTGATTGAATTAATTCCGGCAATGTTTGTTAGATTTAGAGAATATCAGTTTGGTGTAACTGCCCATATTAAAAAAGCTTTCTTGCAAATTAGTGTACATCCTGATCACAGAGATTTCTTAAGATTTTTGTGGACTAAACCCTTAGTTGTTAATCACCAGGTAACAAAAAACTTGTTAATATTCGAGGAGATTGAGTTGTCACTTATGACAAAAAATATTGTTCCGTATAATTTATAAATGAGATCATTTAAAATCAGAATAAATGAACATGAAAGAGCTATCAGACTCCAATAACCAAACAAATATAATTTCGCAAAGCACGCTATTAAAAACAACCATAACTTCTGTATTGACACAGACTACAGATTTTAGATTTATACAACAAAAACAATTTAATTTTAAATTTACAAAAAAATTACATTGTTATCAACTCAACAAATAAAAAGATTTTAAACATTCAATTAAACTTTACAAATTTTGAGTTTATTAAACAAATTATCAAATAAATATAAATGTTATCCTTTGTTTTTGTCTTATGAACAAAATAATAATAAAATAGGTATTCTTTATACATATAGGTACGGGAAAAGTGTCATGTCAATTTTGTTTTCTCCTACTACAACCAATAGAAAATAATTTCTCGTCCTGTTGGAAAGTTTGTGTTGTCTAGATTTGGTTCTAAACATCCAGAAAACTTCAACAGAAAGAAAGTAACCCTGAGATTTAACTAGTTATGGAACCCATCCTCAAGAGTACCCGAACTGGCGCGGTATAATTCCCAACCCCTTTTGAAACAGTATAAATACAATTTGCAAAACAGATTAGACGGAAAGACTTATGAAGAAGCTAACAACTCGTGTTAAAGATACGGCAGGAAAAAATTCCAATTAGCTACGATCTTTAGACCCGAATCTACAATGGCCAAAATTAAACACAACAAGTTAGATCTCAAACTGTGGTACCTACTGAGCACTGTAAACTAGTAGTAAATCTTTAGTTTTAGTTTAGTTTAAAACAGCATTATCTTTAGTTTGTCAAAGAATTAATTCTTAATTTAAATAGTAAAGGATATAGCAATAAAAAAATTCTTAAATCAGAAGCAATCACTCAGAGAGTATCATTAAAGAAACGAAAAGAAATGTTCGAACTACCGCAACCTTTAATTCATTCAAATATGAATGAAAGAGCATCCACTAACATTTGAAATAGTCCAGGAAAATTTTCAATAGAAGATAAAAAATAAAAAATCAAAGGTTTTAGAAAATTTCGTTATTGAATACGTTAATTAAAATGACAAGCATCAATACAATTTTGGTTTTAACAATTAAACCAATAAAATATCGCAATTCTATTCAAATTGGGAGAGAAATTTGTGTCGGTATTATTTACGAACAAACGAAAATTCGTAATTAAAAATTGATTTGTGAATCAAAATCTCCCTAGAGTATAGACAACTGTATTCACACTTATGCGGTGGGGAAGAAACTCTTCCAATTTTGTGTTACGAATTTTTCTAGAGACTTTTAGTAACTTGATATTGCCTGATCGGAAAATTTCCCCAATAGGCGGTCGAAAAGACGCATTTCCTTCTTGACATGTTTGTTAAAGGTGCTACATAAACATCATTTAAAATTCTAACAGCAACACATTTATTCATTATTAAGTATAAATCTAAGTAACAGTATCCCGTACAACAAGGGAATAAGTTTTCACCTCCTGTTCGTGTGTAATACTTTTACGTTTTCATAAAGTCATTCGCTATTGCGGTTTTCTATCAATTGCAGGCACCTTTTTGTTCGCGTTCTCCTGTGGGTGTTTCTTGATGGTTGTTATGCTAGCGTATGGATAATAATCCGAAAATTACTTAACATAACGGATATTATTAGTGAAGGTCGCCAGCGTTGGAATTTAAGTCTACGTTGGAGCCCCTTTCGTTGTCAAGGACACCAGTCGATAGGCTATACAGGGAGGAGGACCAGCTTAATGAGAACACACAATATACCTTCATGCAGTTTAATAATAGTTATGGTATTCACAATAAAGTTCACGAGATAGCAATTAATATAAATATGATATAAAATAACAATAAATGATAATTATTTATAGGGAGGCTGATTGTAAAATATTTAGTTAATTAAGGCAGGTTTGCACGTTATTTAACCATATAAAATGTAGATGTTAAAAATTTAATATATACACGGTTAAACTAAAGGTTAGACTAGCTAGTGTAACACCTTAAATTTTGCGCACCCTATACTTGGCGCGACGCTTAACCTCAAATAATGAGATATGGTTGAAAATAGAAAAACCCCCTTTTACAAAAGGTACAATAATTAGTTTCCTTAAACTTAATAAATAAAGTGCTTTATCATGATGCAAATAAGTATGTGGATAGGTGACGTTATTACTTAAGAAGATGGTAATCTTTACGTGGGGGTGTTACAGTGAAATCCAGCACGGAGAGCATACGCTGGAGATTTCCGTTGATTAAGAAATAATAATATGAGCAGACCTTATTGCCTTATATGGAGTACTGAAGTACCTGGACAATGCAACGGTGATGACGAGCAGATGAGTTGGTTGTTAGCGAAGCTGTACGGATGATCCTGTCGACGAAGATTGGAGCCACGAAGCTGGGCATATAGAGCCAGCGTCGAGTCGACGGATGTACACACGATGGTACAAGAACGTGTGTAGATGATGGACGTTAATAAAAACGTGAATTATGGTTTTAAAAGGTATCGAAGAAATACAAATAAATCAACTGAATATGAACAGAAAAGTAAATGCCACTCACCCAGATGTTAAGGCTTTAAACAAATGGTTTAATAATTATTTTCCGTTAGGTGGATCAAATATCCCAAACACATGGACTTCACTCTGGTTAGAATAATAAATTCAGGGTGATTTCGTCGTACACCATAGGATGATCCTGGTTTACCAGAAATATTAATATAATAATTTTCAATGCCCTTATGGTGTAGCGTGATCCACGCAAGAAAACGAAAAAAGGAAAAGTAACGATATCACAAGGTTATTAAAATACCGAAAAAATTAATTGATAACACACATTTTAAATTTACAGAAAGCGGGAAAATGAAGCGGACGAGTAGACAACACAACATACATAAATGATTTGTTACACCTATCTATTAACGTTCAAACACCGAAAACTTCCTATGTACAAGCTAAGTTGATTCTTTTTATCCATGTTATTCGTTATTTTTGTCGCGTTTTATGTACTCGTACTACGGCTGTGAATTTAACAACACACCGTTTGCGGTAGGTTAAAGAATCTTTGTAAACTTGAAAGATCTTTCGAAGTATTGCTAAATCGTGTTGCGCTTTGAAACTATTTAAATAATCGGCCAATGTCTGGTATAGGACGATTGAAATGTAAAGAACCTGTCACGTGAATCAATCTTCAACGCAAATCATAAAAATATACCTTACTATAAATGTATTTATTAAACTAGGGTATAATTTGAATAACACCACAAACGAAATTACGAAATACACTTCGTTGTTGCCCTTAATGTGAACAGTAGACTCGTCCGTTTCATTTTCGTTCACGGCGCAGGCCACGTGACAGGTTCTTTACATTTCAATCTGCCTCTACCTCACGTAATTTGTTTTTAAGTAAATTAATAACGATAGTTGCTACGCAAATTTGGTGTCTCGCTTGCAAGGAACAATCGGTGCTACGACTGTCAAAATTTTATGGTACACTACGACAGCTACCTATTCGGGTGCTATGATTATTTTGTTATTATTATTTTGTAACTAAATATTGTGTATTTCTCTAAACTGTATTATATTTATGTGTCTATGTATTTCTATGAATTGTGATTGAACTCTAGTCGCTAAAATTATATATTTCTACCAACTTACGGTTTGTTTCTTGTGTCTACGAGTTCCTAGTGGCTCTAAAAGACCACTTATCGCAATGCTAGGTTGCGCCTTATAAATTCTTTGTGCAGTGTAGAAGCCTTCGTTCTAACGATTCTAAATAAGCCCATACCACTTACGACTACTGGATCTGCCGGCAAGGTTTTCTAACACTGTTATCTCATTGTTTAGTTTGTTTACAAATAAACCGTAACAAACTTCACTCTTCCGATTGTTTTATTTATTATATTTGTATAGTACATTATTACTTTTCATTATTGTATTGTGATGTATAGTGTGCTGAACGAAATCGTGTGCAATATTGTGGATCGGTTCGTCTTAATATACTCGGACTCTTGTACACAGTGAACAGAAAACGTACAGCAAAAAAATTCTGTGAGAAGTACTTTTTTATAGTTTTGTTATGCCGATTACTGCAGAAGAAAAAAAAAACAAGATATGCCTTGAGGTCTAAATTAAGATGTATTTGTGCAGAAGAATTCAAGCAATACATTTCGGTTTGGTTTTAAGGGAATTGTTTCGGGAAATGTCAGTGTGCCATCGAAATTAATTAAAAAATAATTTTTTAATTAAATACTTAGAACGTGGAAATGATGGTTGTCTTGTTAAGATTAAGTGATCTTGACAGTTATGACAATTTTTCATTAAATATTTTAGATAGTAGTGAAAACCAAAGAAAAGTAGGAAATATAAGTAAATTAAAGTACTTACACGTTCTAGTCGTAGAGATTGAATAGTCACTTACCTGAAAACAGAAAAATATTTAAATTGAAACATTCACATATTGTAGTATTCGTTTAACCCGTTTTTACAAATAGTAGAAGAAGAAGAAGATAAAATTGAAAAGAGTCAGTGAAAGAAATGCTACAATAAATAACTTTGCTATAAACACTTTTTCATTAATCTTTCTACATTTGAGTATTTGTGGTGGTGACAATAAAAAATAAATTGCTAATAGTTTATACTGCCATGATAGGTAAATATTTCCTTCTATAAGTTCTATTTAAATGATTTGTTCTTCTTTGAAGAGGGGCACCAAAAAACCACTAAGTCATTTTTAGTGATTTTTTGGTGCCCCTCCTCAAAGAAGAACAAATCATTTAAATAATTTATACTGTCAGTAATTAAAAACATGCATTATAAAATACAAAAAAAATTCATATACTAATAGATACGAAATTGTTATTAACGTAAACAATCCTGACAAAACGTACCCTGCATGTGCATTAATTTACAAACACACAAACTTTTTGGAAAACAACGCCAATTACGAAGGCAATTTAAAGAAAACTGTAATATGTACCAGTTGCGAATTCTGCAATGTCGCATTAATAGCAACGTGCCTGACCAATGCAATTGTAAGTTCTAAAATAATTGTATTTTATTTCATATTTATTTGCATTTTATTCCACTTTAACAGCTACCATAAAAACAAAAGAATTTGTTACCTTTTGCACGTCATCCTTCCGCTTTTTTTGGGGAAGATGAATTTGTTTATTGTAGCAAGAAAATTTTAAATTCTAATATTAACGTAACAAATACAAATATTTATATGTTCAATTAGTAGAATGATTCCTCCTCATTGTATAGTTGATAATTGTTAAAAAAATCTAGAATTCCCAGTATATGCGTTTTTTTAAAATTAATTAATTATTTGATCTTGTAATTAAGTGGCTACCACTATAAGAAAGCTTCTTCAAGCCAATCAATATTACTCTATACAGGGTTCGCCATTACTCCGGCCTCGATTTCTAGTCCCTTTGTATAAATGTTTTGCACTGTACTCATTTCTATTGAAAAACTGCATATTTTAAAAATATTTTTTGTTTATACAGGGTGTTTAGTTTTCGCTGGCAGCATTTAACTTTTTTAAATAGCAAACCATCAATTTTTTTATTCTGTTCGATGGAAGGTTTTTTAGATGACAAATATTTTAAAAGTGTTTTAAATTGATGGCGCCGTTGCAATTTTAAAGCATTTTTTTTTAAATACGCCATCAAAAAGAAATGATCACAAAACTGGTGTTTTTAAAAAATTTCGAATTTGTTTTTGTAAATTCGTAGATGTAAGCCCAAAGGATTTAAATTTTTTTTTAATCGTCATACATATTTTGTATAAGAGTGCTAATTTTCAAATTTTTCAAATTTCTGAATTTTGTTAACTGTTTCTCATCAATTTTTTAATTCTCTATCAATTTGTACTAGTATTTTTTTTCTTAACACCTACAGTTATGGAGATATTTATCGATTTTTAGAATCACAACAACCAAATTTAGTCTAGTAAGCTTTGTTTTTATTAACAAAAACAATTAGCCAGAGTAAAAGGTATTATTGTGCTTAGTTTATTTTTGGTTTGATTCAAACAAACAGGATGGGAAAACTACTAAGGCACCTGTTCAAAGAAAAACTGTCAGAAAAGAAAAAGCAGAAGTATTGAAGGTTGCAGTTTAAAATCGAAATGCTATCACCGAACAAATTAGTGAATGTGTACGGAGATGTTATTTTTTGTATGTGGCTTTTAAAATGTGTTCATCAAATAAATTATATTTTCATTTTAAAGTTAAAGTCCTTAACCTTCTAAGTGGAGGCAGGGTTGAAAATAACGGTCTTAGGTTACATAAAAGGCTGACGTTTCGCCCACAACTGCGAGGACTTTATCGAGGCTAAAAAGTAAATTGAAAACCGTCTTGGTCACAAAATTAAAAAAAGTTTAAAATAGTCATCCGTGTAGATGATGTCACAGTTAATAAATAATTAAAAATTAATAGATTATATAAGATACACAGGTAAAATAGAACGAACGACACGAATAAATATACAAGAATGTAATTAAAAACTTAATTGCTATATTATCCTTTATATAATTACTTCCGTAAACTCTAACAAAAAGCTCCACACTTTCTATACGTACTTACAAGTTTATTGAGATATGGAATTCTGCGTAAAACCCTTGTCTCACCTGTTATCATTAAAAATTGGTAATGAAAACAGAAAATTGTCCCGAAAAATTCTTTAATATAATTTTCAATTATAATGGCGATGTTTTGTTGATTTTTTTAGCATAATCATGACTAATAATAAATAAATTAAAATTATAAAATATGAATAAATGAAGTAGGCCCATGGCTTTATTTGTTTCCGTATTCCACTTCTTTCTGTCGCGAGCGTATTCTTCGTATGTTCTCCAGCACTTCGTCTTTCCAACGGCTTTTTGGTTTGCCTCTTCTTTTTGTGCCTCCAAACTTCAGATTCCAAATGTCCTTTGGCGTTCTGGCTTCGTTCATCCTCTCTAGGTGTCCCAACCATCTCAGCCTCTGTGCCTTGATACATCCAACTATGCTGGGTTGTCCATATAGCTCGGCTAATTCCCGATTTGATCTTATTTTCCATTGTCCATTCACATATTTTCCACCATATATCCTCCTCAGTACCTTTCTCTCCCACACCTCTAGCATTAGCTGTTCGCGTTTTCTCATCGTCCACACCTCAGCTCCATACATAACTGATGGTCTTATAATTGTTCTGTATATTCTTGTTTTTACTGTTTTTGCGAACACCTTGCTATTTAGGATCGATTACAATACAAATGAACTTCTCGTTCCAGCAGCCATTCGTGCCTTAATCTCTTCCTCACACTCTGGTTTCCTCGTGATTAACGTTCCCAGGTACGTAAAAGTGCGAACTTCTTCGAACTGTACGATTTTGTGTCCGATTGTGATACTTATGGATTTCTTCTCTTCAAACATTCTATCATTCCATGTCATGTATTTTGTCTTATTTTCGTTTACTTCCAGTCCAATTCTCTTCGCCTCTACTAATAACTTCTGCGTGGTTTCCTGTAGCTCCCCTTTTGTGCGTGTCACGATCGTCAAATCATCTGCAAAAGCCAGACATTGACCTCTACGTCTGAATATTGTACCGAAACTGTTTAAACCTGCTCTTCGTATTGTACTTTCCAACGCAATATTAAATAGTAGTGATGACAACGGGTCTCCTTGCCTTAGTTCTACCTCTACACCAAAACTACCAGTGAGCTCGCTTCCAATTTTTACTTTATTCGTGGTATCATTCAGAATCATTTTCACCAATCTTACCAATTTTCCGGGGAATTTCATCTCCGTCATGATTTTATACAATTCCTCTCTTTCTACACTGTCATATACTATATGTACATATATGTTTAAAATCTACGAGTATCAGATGCGTTTCTAATCTAAATTCGTGTATAAAATATACACGGTATAAATATAAAAGTAATGAAACACCCACTTATAATACCTATAACGCTTCGTATACACCTGAATAACAAACTGAGCAAAAACAGAACAACGAACTGAACGGCAATCGGAACATTAATTTGGACGGTGCTACGTACGCGTTTTTAAACAGATTCGCAAATCTAGGTTGTTCGACGAACAGTTTGCGGCGAATGCAGGTTTTCAGGTTTGGACGAATCTAAACCAAACGGCAAATAGACTTATGCGGGGTCTCCTTAGTTCAGTGCATTTTTTTAGTTTTTGACCTGCCTTTTTAGAGTTTGTTATGGTTCAATATAATAGAGTGGACAGAAGAAAAATATTTTGAATTAACCAATGTTTATCAAGAAAAATAATTGTTATGGCAAGCAAGACATCCACAACATTATAACAAAATTAAAAAGCAAGAGGTGTGGAAAAAAGTTGTCAAAATATAAATATGGGTGCAGAGAAATGGAAGGAAAAAATGACATCATTTCGGAGGAAAATTACGAAAATAAAAATAATAACTTAGTAAATTATAATTCAATGTCAAAAAGTATTTTTACTCTCTCGTGTGTTGTGAAAATATGAATTATTCCACAAGTGAAATACGTTTCTCAAATAAATCAATCGAAGAACCCAATTCGACACTTTGTGCAAAGAAAGTTTTGATTGATTCAGCAACTACTGAGCGAATTACTTCCGTAATGAGGGATTTAATATGAAAATATGATGGAACAGACTTTAAAGATACTGTAGTTAAAGTTTTATGAAACAGCGCTGCAAAACAGTTGCAAGAAAAATATTAGATAGGCAATGAAAATCGATATGTTTACAGATAGAGTCCTAAAAGGATGAAACAGCTATCTAGTGATTTTCGGTGACTGTTTGAAATTGTACAAACTTTTAAAAAGGTGATTCGAGATTGTTTTAATCCAACGTTTAGTTGGTAATAATAATTGACGAATCGAATTTACACATGTGTGGACAAAGTTGCTTTAGTAAAGAAGGTTGTTCGGCACTCACCGAAATTAAAAACAAAAAATATTAATTGTTGGGATGAAGACACGCCCTTCCGCTTACAACAATGTGAGGTTACCTTCTGCCTTCTTCGATACTTTAAACAATAAACTTAAATTTTGCAGTTTTAGGAGCAGGTCCTCACAAATCACCTAGACTTTTTTTAACGTCAAATCTGAAGTTCAAAATGAACCAGATCAGTGATTTTTGGAAATTAGTGTGTTGTGTAGTGTTCAAAGGGATTCCAATAAAACATTCCCTTATTGCAATATAAAAAATGTAAAATTCGATTGCTTATAAATTTATGAATGTGATTTTCAGAATAATTCATAAACTACTCAAATTCTTTTTCCGTCGACCTCATTATAAAATTGAGTTTTACGTACTCCCTGAATAATCATAAAGTAACACTTTTTAACTGTAATACTTTTCGTCCGCAAACATCTGTCAATGTCAATTATTATTTTATGTCAAATTAAATAAAGTCGAAGTAACCAGTATGAAAACCCATTTTAAGAAAGGATGAATTTAGTGACTACATAGGATATTACAGTACTTTAGGTACATACTGAAACATTTTAGATACTGCAGAATATTGTTTGTTTACTTCCATTTATAACCTCAATTTCTCAATCCCACACAACTTTGAACAAAAACAATTTGTTGTTCAAATTACAAGTAAATGATTTTAAGTGCTTTGAAATGATATTAATAAATTGTTTATAGTTTCTACAATGTGCGAAGCATATAGAAGAGCCTGGTTGTAATCTCACAATACTCGATACATTGTTTTCAATATGTAACACTTTAACTTCTTTAAAGTTATTCATTTATAAGGTAAGACAGAATTCATACGACTTGAGATTGCTTTAGACAATTTTATTAGGTAACATTTTGATACAGAAGCGGAGTTCCGATACAAAATTTTCACGATCATAAAATACAAAAACTTACAGTAGAAGTGAGTTAATTATGGGTACCTTTCTATTACTGTATTTGATTGATGTAAATAAGTAATAATGCTAATGGAAAACACAAGAACAGTAATTACTTGTGAAAAATCATTTGAATATTGATTCTGTCGCAGGAAAAAACAAAAATAGAATCATATAAGCCATCAACATTACTGGGTTCAAGATTTATTCGTACACAAAAACAAGGTGAATTTCACAGTTTTCAATAAGCTGAAAGAAGATTATTACATTTTTGAAACATTTTCGGAGTGAATCAAAAACTACGTTTGCATACTTTCTTACGGTCAGGCAATATTTTTATTGAATATAAAATGATTATAAGTCTGACCACGGTACAAACTCAGTCTTATAACTATTATATGTCCAATTAGTAAGAATCGACTTTAATGTGTTTAATAGGAGAAACTTCATTACATCTTTGATCATAAACAATTAAAGAAATGCATTAATTTTGAGGGTAGGCTTCCAACTATAACTACATTTTTAAATATACTTCAAAATAACACTACCTAAATGTAATTTTTATTATTTTAATAAATTATAAAAAAGTACATGTTTTACCTATTACCTATCATAATCAAGTGCTTTTATAAAAATTATGTGATTGTTGTAAACAAATGCTTTATCGTTACAATATTCGAACGCGGAAAGCTTTTATTTCCTTTAATAAATTTTGACACAAATGTTACAATACTGAACGGTGAAGTGAACATTAGGTACAGTAAAATCAGAACAAACGTAAAATTTTTGTTTAAAATTACTAAACATTTTGTTTTCAGTAAACGGTAATCAATAGAAAATTAATTAATTTAAGGTCAACGGAAAAAATTAATATGTACCTCGGAAAAAAGTGCTTTTTAATAACCTCGCCTGTTTGCTTGCCTCGGCTAACGCCTCGGCCAGCAAATTCAGTCTCGTACATAAAAGTGCACTTTTTTGTCCTTGTTACATAAATAACTATTATCAGGTACAAAAAATTCTAGAATTGAAACTAAATCATTATAAAAAGGTCATTAAAAAGGTTTGAGAGAGACTGAAGTCACATAGATTAAGTAAATACCAACTTTAATTTAAACAGAATTACTGAAATAAAGTTTACTATGAACAATTTATTCTTATATATTTTTAAATGGTACGTGAAGAGATGCGTTTAATTATAACAATAATCTTTTTTACGGACAATAGTACGAGCATCCGAATTAGCTCGGTAGTTATTATGACGGTGCTCAAACTTATTTTAGGGCACGACAAAAGACTCCATTAACTACGTCAGTTACAATAGTAAATGATTAAACATCTTTTTTAATGTACTCTTAAAGCAGCTTAAAGACAAAATGTAATGTTGTTACTGAAAAAACTCACAAATTCCTATTTAACAAAGATAGCAGTTAAAAGAAAACTGACGAAATGAAATAAAAACAATTGATAAATACGTTTGATTTAAGGGCTGAATCTTTCAAAGAAAAATAATTTATGATACGTATTTAAACGTTTTTTTTTATATTTCGTCATGAAGTCTACTTCGTTTAAACATAATAATACGTAGAGACGCTAAAAAACAAGACAGGCACATAATTTTCAATGCAAGAAACATTAATCGGTTAATTAATTTTTCTAGTCAGAATCCATTTTAACAATAATTAAGAAAATGAATTTAGTATTAATAATAATAATAATAATAATTTGTTTGACAATGTTACTTAAAAAATAATAAAATAATAATTATATGTATTTTGTTTGCAAAATGTGTAAAATTTATATGAAAACATGGGGTAATGAGAAGTTACAGGTCCAAGAGGGGTACTCAGAAGATAACTAACTGTCTGATAATAAAGGTACCCCTAAAATAAATAAGTCCCAAGACACCTAAATACACTTTACAAGGTCACAAATATGCTAGTTCAAGAATGGGAACGACTACATCACGAAAGTGTGAGACAAACAAAGAGGGTAAGTTCGAAACAGTAATTAAACAAAAACACACTAAAATTACTTTGCAATTTAGCTGCTGAGAAATAAATTTCTCGGATTTCTAATTTCAAAATGTAGTCATTTCCAGTCACCAAATTCCATAGATAATTTAAAAAATTGAAAACGCTTGATTTAAACTTACGTTAAACCTTATTTTAACGATGAAAAGTAGATTTAACCAAAATTTTATCATACGCGAGAAAAATTATTTACGTCATGAAGTGGTTGAATAATGGAAACCTTGCCTAAACCAATTTTAAAATCTTTGATGATTGAAATTAGAGCAAATTGAACAAAAAAAAAATGTGTACCAAACATAAACAATTTTTTTGACTTACCAAAAGTTACTTCAAAGATTCATCCTGTCATATCGTTCACAACACTATTTGGATTTTAAACGCGCTAACGTTAGGGAAGTAAAATAAGAATTTTTTAATGCACCACCATCACAAGTCGATGTCCGAACCCCCCGGTTTACGCGACGATCACTGACAAACTCAGTATTTTTAACATAAATGCCTATTTTGCTTATCAGTTATAATCGTTTAAATTCATGCAGGTGTTCAACAATTATCTTATATAAAATATTTTCGAAAGGTCAACGGATAAGGTTAAATGAATTTATACAATATCACATTTTGCAACTACACTTTGACTTTTAAAAATAGATAAAACAACCAAAATGCTTTTTAAATAGAATACTTAATTTTATGTAATATAGAGGTAAACATTACAATTGCAAAACCATAGAAAAAAAATGTCAAAATTTCAGAAGCAAGAATGTGACAAAATATTGAAGAAATCAAACAATCGATGTTAATTATTTATCAAATATGACGAGACATTTAGGACTTTAGGATAAGTAATATGAAGTAGAATTTTCTGTAAATAAAAATAACAAATGTATAAACCAAGAAGAAGAAGAACAAATAAACGTCGTAGAAGAAATAAGATTAAAGTTAAAGTAGCGGGAAAAAATAAGAATAATAAGAAAAAACTAATATGGAATAAAAATACCGCTAATGAAAACGTAAAGGTGAAAGAAAAAAATATTAGATGTTTAAAGACTAAGAAAATAAATGGGGAGGGCGATTAGATGTATATTGACAGTTACAATAAATATAAAATGTCAAACAAAAGTGTTAAGTACTAGAGCAAAATAATGCAAAAAACAAATAATAGTTAATTATGAGATAAATAAAAAGTATTCGAATATTATTGAAAAATACATTGCTTTTGTATATTAGCAGCACAAGAATCTAATAGATAGTCTAGCTGAAAAAACAAAACATTTAATTTTATATGCATTAAAGCGACTTTGTCAGCAGATGTGTAAGCAGTTACTGGCAAAAACAACAATCTCAAATCGCCTGCTGTAAATTCGCAACAGATTGTACAATAGCAAACAGAGAATCACTCGGCAGCAGTTTCGTCCTTTTGGGACTGTTAAGGAGTGAGAGAACTCGAGTGTAAGTTCACTATCGTACAAATGGACGGCTGTGGACTTATTACACACAGGAAGGCACAAAATTGCTTGAATGCAAATTATTGTTCGGACGTGGTGTTACGATAGCACAAGACCACACCAGATGTCTTATTAGTTATTGGCCGTATTTAACTTTATGTAATACAGTGTCAGTTCTAACTGCAAAATATTAAAAATCAATACTTAAAAAAATGGATTCAAATTAATTGGCGACAAGTCAACTACTGATCAAACATTTCATCAAAAAGAAAAGCACCAGATCATAGTTCGGGCCATTGAATTTAATTGTTTCTATTATAAACTGTTCAAAAAGCACAAACAAACAAAAAAAATATCAATTGCGTGTGCCAGGAAAACGATCGTTGGATCCTTTTATTAGAAGGGGGGATTTGAAACAAAAGCACGAATGAATAAATTATTTGGCAACGTTTCGCACCACTTTATTGCTTCTTCGGGCCGCTATTTATTGAGCAAAAAAACTAAACAATTATGAGCCAAACATTCACAAAATTTATAATAATTGATATTGTAATTAAAGATTAATCTAACAACTAAAGATAATACAATTAACGGACATTTTAAAAACAGTATACCTAAAATATTTTGTTAATTTTCAGCCTGGAGATTCTAAGCGTGAACAAATACTAACAATTTTGCGTTATTTTCAATAAAATAACATTTCCATTCTGCCATCACGTTAATTTAAGCAACAACTAAAAGGTTCTCATCAATGGGTCTATGAAACAAATTAATTCTTTATGGACAACCGTAACCTATAAATATTTGAATTTGAATATTACTTATAATTAAAATGATTAAAAGAAATACTGTCAAAACGAAGAACTACAATACATTTTATAAAATTATTTTTTTTATTTAATAATTTGTACAATTATTTTAACCCCCCCCCCCATCTCATTCATTATTTAATTGTGCTTTCCATATTTAAAAGAAAATAAATGTTGAATATCAAAATATTTAAACCATGATATAGTTAAAATGTTCAGGGTATCTTTTTATTTTTTTATATATTTTGTTTTATTTTTAAATTGTGTGTTAGCGTTAAAATCATGTTCAATGGTAAAGAATGACCAAACCGAGTCCAGGGCATGTTACGTTCGAGTTGATGTTACAGTAAAAATTGGTGTGTTTGACTTAGGCCGCAGACTCGTTTCGTTTATTTACTCACAAATTTGTAATAGTTTAAGAAACGCGGTTAAAAATCTGTTTCTTCGCGCGGTACCGGGGTAGTTTGGCCGTTCTGGCTTATTTGTTTGTTTTTTTTTCTTTCTATTGTGTTGATAAGCGTCGAATAACATTGTAAAATTTTAGTGAATAAAAAACTTTTCGTACTTATGTTATTCTTTTATTGCATCAAATGTTTTGCATTTCTCACTTTTCTTTAGCGAACATTTCACATAATCAATTAAAAGATTAGGGTGGCGCCTGACAATCCCGACTGTGACTCGAATTAAGGACCTTTAGTCTTCGTAAAGGTAAGTGAGAGACAATTCTAAATCCACCCCCTCGCCGACGAGTTAGTTTGAGCATTCGTTGTGGTGCGTACTTGATCTTCAAGTTTCGTGGTGTAACAACTTAATTGCAGAACGCGCATACGTGGGTCAACTGCAGTGGCATTCTTCCTCACAGTAGTGTTTGAGATTTCATAACGGAAAGACTTAATCTGGCACAGCGCCTACAGCCTGTGGAAAAATCGGTCCATATTTCTTCAAAACAGAGGCCGACCGGACCGCATCATGATAACAGCTATTTGATAGGTACCTAAAATTGAGGCCTGTGATCTCGACGAAATTTGGTTTATACAGCCCGTGAAATCATTACTTTACTGCGAGAACTATTCGTGAACAGATCATTTCACGCTTTGGACCAGTGAATTGGCAGGCTAGATCATGTGATATAACACCTCCTGACTTTTTACTTTGGAGCTATGTAAACTCTAAAGTATACATGGATAAGCCAGCTACGAGTGAGGCATTGGAGGCCAACATTACTCGAGTCATTGGCTAAATATCACTTGAAATACTCAAACGAGTCATTGAAAATTGGAACTTCAGAATGGACCATGTTAATCGTAGTTAAGGCCAACATTTGAAAGCAATTATCTTTAAGAAATAATTGTAAAGAATGGTTTTTTTGTATGATAATAAAGATTATAAAATAAAATTGTTTTTATTCATTTTTTTTAATTTAAAAAATAGTTCTAAATGAATCATCATTTATATTAGGATATTTTTTTTTAAATAAGTAGGACAAAGCCCAATGTTGCTGGGCCAATAATATAAGAAATGGTTAAACTGCATAAATGCCTTAAGCTTGTTGTTATTGTTTTATAAAAAAAGTTTTTTTCTTCAATTATTTAAAATCTTGTGTAAAATAATAAAATAAAATAATTCAGAGTCAACATAAATAATTATTATTATGTTTACATACGAATTTAGTAAGACTTGCATCTTTAATGTGTGCATGCGATACAAATCCTTTAAGAAATTTATTAAATTGATTAAATCGACATACTGAAAGGCCAGCATCTGCAATCTATAATTATGTAAATTTGTTAAGTGACTACCACAATTTACTAGCTTTGACTGTTTTTAGAACTTCGTCTTTCTCACACGAGACAAAAGGAAAAAAAACAAATAAATCAGATAATTTAGCATTTAATTTCTAATAATTTTTTAATAATTTGTACATGAACGCATGACTTAACATACATACACCTTTTAAATCAATTATTTTGTATTTATTAAAATTAAAATCCTAACTTTTACGCCTAGTACCAACTAAATTTGCTAACGTGAACAACATTAACTTAAATCTAATCGCCTCGAACATAATTTTTGTTTACAATTTTTAAACAGAAAATTCTCTTTAACAATTAAAACACTGTAACTGTCGGGTCCCATATAGAAATGATGGTATGTAATATAACTACACTTTAATTAGTTCATTTTTAATACAAAGCTTCACTTGCAGCATTCATTGTTTTTCTTAACATGAAATATACCTTTATTTTATCATTTTTCACGATGATACTACTTTAAAACATAATTGATAATAACGAGATTCTTTTGTGCAAATAATTGCTTTTATGTGGCACTTATTATTTTATCGTTTACATTTCTTATTTTCAACGTGAGTAAAACTTCTCGTTGCCCATATTTATAAGGTCGCTAAAAGTCTATTTGATTATTAACATTTTCGACGCCCATTTTCGCATAAACATAACACAATCGAAAAAGAAGTCTATAAATTAAGTTATTTAAGTTAATAAAAATATTAGCATCAAACGAAATCTTGTAAAATTCTAAACAAAAAATGTTTATATGTTAATGGTGTTTCGTTATAAGGTTCCGAAGTTATCCTCAATTTAAAGTACGGTGTAATCGTGACGTGTAGTGACGTCATACGACCCTGTAAATTTAAATTTTCGTCAATTATTCAAATTTTTCTTAATTTTTCGGACTTCTTCATATCTTTTTTTATGATTCACAACCCTTCAAAATGTTTATAAATTGTTGTCTCATCAATTCTCCCACTAATTTGATTGTTTGTATAAGTATGGTTTTTCCCCAGAAAACAATGTTTACCACAGCTTTCCTCGGAAGGAAATAAATGTTTAGTACACAGAAACACATACTGAGTTCCAATTATACCTCTGCTTTCATGTGTGGGTGCTTGTTTCAATGCAAACACTATGGATCTTCTAACCGTAACAGAACTTTCAAGATTTAGGTCCTACAAGTAATATTCTTAATAATAAACTTGAAACTACATAAAAATGAGCAATCAAGACAGAGTTATCAAAAACTAAATTTGGAAGGAAAATTAATATAAGAAGCTAAATTTTTGGGTGCCAAATGGAAATGTTATGAATCGACAAATGCGTAGCCCTCTCAATATACTGTAGTTTCTTATCGCGTAAACGACCTTGCACAACTGGAACCGACGTACTTGTTCTATACTATAAACATTTGGTCAATGGTTCTACAGTAACACGGCGAGTAAAATAATTGCAGAGCGCATGGCCATTGTAAAAAGTCCACAGCAAATTAATAATTTTTGTCACTGGCTTTTTTATCTCCGAAAAATAGGCACCAAATAAATGTCAAAAGTGTTTAGCGAGCAACTTAACCTGTTTGATGAAAACTTAGCCATAAATGATTCATATATACCTGGGTCCTTGCTTGTACAATTCATATTCTTGAAATAACTCAAACAAAAATTGTTTCAACAACTGAATTAAAATGTGTTAACGAAAAATAGTTCAAATAAAAATTAAAAAAAAAGAAGTTAACTTACAACAACTTTCCTATTTGTAACTTTTGTATAAGTAATATTCTTGTTCAAAAAGGCATACGATATGTGAAAATATGTAAATAATTAATGACGATTACAATAATTATTCTTATGTGTGAAAAATCGCTTGATATACCAAAAATACTGTGTAAGATAATTGTCACAAACCGGTGCAACTCGCTTGTGCGTAACGCTTCACGTGCGGGAATAGAAAAAGTATAGTGCTAAACACGTGCGTGAAGGTTTATTTACACTGGTGGAAAAGGTCAACTTCAAGCACTATGTGAACGTAATAACGAACTTAAAAGTTTCATATTTAAATTTATAATGACTTGCACACAATTATCATTGAAAGTTTAGCTTAAACAACAACAAATTTCGTTTGAAAAACAAATCGACTGACTCATCATGTCTCATCAAACTAATTGTTGCAATTTCGTTGAATCGTCGAATTTTAAATTCAATTAATAAAAGACTGAGATTTAACAGATATAGAAGTAAAAATTCAAGAAGCAGCAGGATTATTAGTCTGATTAGGCAAAAAAAATTTCAGCGATCTCTTATCAACCAACTTTTACAACTTCTTCGTCTAACTTATATTAAAACTGATGAAAACGTATTTCTCTCATACCATGAATTCTAAAGCCTTTCAATGATTAACTTCATCGATGTAGTAAAGTTGAAATGTAATTACGACCATTAGCACAAACGGCTTTTCTATATTTCACAGCATTCAAGTAATTGTTCTCAAGTTAATCTCATAAAACAAAAAGACGTCGCAATAACCCGATAATGAGAGTACAAGGATTTTCTATCTCTAAAATGGGAGTTATTTTTGTGAGTCGTACCTTAGGGACTCATTCTCGAAACAAAAGCAATGTTTTCAAATTACGCCGTTGTAAAACAATCAAAAATATTTTAGGGAATTTAATTAGATGTTTAAACGGTAGCATAACATAAGCTATCAATTAAGAGAAAAAGATAAGTGTTTTTCAAGTTTTAAGATAACTATCGTTAAAAACTGTAATTTCACTTTTAGTAGCGTCTTATTCAACGTAAAAACGCTTTGTTATAAGAAACTGAAAACTTCAACTTAAATAATTGTGTTCGCATTATCTTCTGTTGCATCTTTATAGTTCTATTATTCTCTGTACAATTTTAGTACTTAGCACCGTATAAATACCATCTGATAAAAACTTAAGAAATTCTAAACCATATTTTTGAAAATTCTGTATTTCAGAAATATCACCTAAGAACAATCAAGAGGTATACGCCTCTTCAAGTTTAGAAAAAACCCAGAAAGAACTATAATTATGTGGTCAAGATAGGAAAAGGAAAACCTTTTAGTTTTTAGGGTTAAATTAACTAATACATGGTTATGTTTACCATGCCATTACCCATACACGTGGAAAATAAAGTAAGTGACTAACAAATTTTCGGTTTATCAGCCCTAAGAATAAACGTGGTAACCCTCGACCAATAATAAACTAAATACATAATGGATTATCTCAGATAGATTTGCCTTTATTAACAGAAGTTTTAAATTCTACACTGGAGAAAATGGACAATCTGATCGTGTGTGGTACTTTTGGAATGTCTTAAAGAATTCTAAAATATAAATCAAGTAACAGTCAAAGCAAAATACCCTAAAGCACTGACAATAATCATACTATATGCATCATATATGGAAGAAGATGAAGAATACCGCGATGAAGAAAATTCATACATAACAAGAATAATTAAAAAAAAAACATTGATAAACTTGTAAAGATAAAGATCAAAATGGTAAAAAAAACAAATATATACAAAGAGGATAAGATGCAAGTGAAATAGATGAGAGCATTTTGAGGAAGACTAAATTGTAGAACCGCAGTAGTGGGTAAATTTTCGATTTTGTAAAGGTAGTTTAAGTTAAAAGAGACATAAATAAGGAAGAAAATTGAATACTACGAATATAAGATAAGAGCTAAGAAGAATACATATAAATTCAAAAAGACGAGCAAGCAAATTTTTAAGATAGGCAACACACCACACACTAAAGAATACAAGTCATATAAACTAAATTAAATCAAAATAGCCCAAAATTAAAATATTTCAAGTACCGGATAGAGTATAGCGGTTCAACGGGTAGGTTGGCCACTAAATCCTTACGCCGGAAATCGAAATAAAAATAGATTGCTTTAGACTTGGAGAAGAGTAGTAAATTTTACCAATCAACGTAAAATGATGAAAAGGATGAAAAAGAAAAAATCACAGAAAGGGTCATAGAACAGGATAAAAGAATTGAAATTTTGGAAAAAGAAGTAAGGAAGAAAATCTAGTGATAAAGGGAATAAAGACATCGGCATCGAAAATGAGGCGTGGAAGAAAAAGTATACACAATAATACAGAAGATCAACATAAAAGAATAATTAGATAATGCTAAAAGAATTGGAGATACACGGAAGGAGAACAAAGCCAATAATGATTAAGTTAATAAAATAATCCACGAGAACAAACGTATTAAAAAATACCAAAGCACTTAAAGGTACAAATATATGGATTGACGAGGACTACACTAAAAAAATAGTAGAAGAGAGGAAAAGACTAATACCACACCTGAAAGAAGCGAGGATATAGCTAAGATATAATAAACTAATAGTTAATAACGAAATATTCACAGTTGAAAATCTGGAAAAGAAAGCGGAATCGAAAAAAAAAAAAAACAACAGAAAGGACCCAAAAACTACTAGACACAGATAGAACCGGGAGCAACAAAGACGGACATGGCAACGAACAAGGAATGCAAATAACAAAATTAAAAATAAACAAAAACAAATAGAAAAGATAAATGTAAAGAAACACAAAAACTGCAAACATTTAATTTGCACAATAAATTAAAAGAAGCACCTAGAACATATAGAAAAAAACCTTCTGCTTGATAACAAATAACAACAACAAAGTCATAGGCGACAAAGAGAAGTAAAAAAAAATTTAAAAACTTACATCAGAAGCATGTTTATAGAATAAAAATGGGTATGGGAAAACAACTAGAAGATACCTCAAAAACTAACCTAGATTTAGAAGAAACTATGAACTCTTTCAATCTACACTAAACATTCAGTAAACGCAAAACTACACAAACATAAAAATATGTCTTTCTTTCTTTCATAACTGCCAGCGACACTTTTACAGCTACTTCCTGTAACAAAACTTGTAGTTTAAAACGCCATCTTCATGTAATCCCAAATTATTAAGCTTTATTTAACGCTTTAAAAATATCTATTACGTAGTACTACAGATTACCATACTGATGTACCACCGTATCTAAATTATTGGACGTCAATTTTTGTCGGTGATATTGAAACAATTTGGAAGCGGCACACTTTTAGCATTGGCGTTCTAGTAGCGTTATAAATACCACAACTACTAGTATACAGATGGCTCTTTCAAAAATTTACTAGTTTCTTACATTATAGCATAGAACATATTGAATTTAATTACAACAAGTGAACAGCTTCTAGAATTGTAGAAACAATATAATAAATTGTTTGGAATGAAACAGTGAATTAAAATTACTGCACCATCTGTCATGTAGTAGTGTAACCAAAGCCTGATGCACTACCTTCTCCTATCGTAGTTATTTTACTTACGACGCTACCTTTACTTACGGCGCTACCTATTGTCAATACTTGGTACACTATCAACAACCACGCATTTGTGCATTTGTTGTCCTAAATAATTTCAAAAGGGCAAATGAGCTATTCTCTGCGTTTGTTTGCAATGTCTTGCGAATGACAGCAGACGAATCCAGATAGCACAAGACGACACTATGTGTCGCAACACTTATTTGATTGTCCTCATGATGTTAATAAGTAAAAAACAAAGTTTTTAATTGCATCAATTATGCAAAATGACAATTAGAATATTACTTCTACTCAATGTTATATTATGAAATATAAGTCTGATACATAATGTAGTTTTAGTACTAATTAAAGAACTACATATTGTAAATTTAAATTTTGTTAATTTGTCTAATTATAAAACTCAAGAACAAGAGCTTATGGTTTTCAATAAAACTTTAAAAATTTTATTTAATTCGTCTTTGTCAAATTCTGATGTTGGTTCTATTATTAAAATTAATAATTCCTTTCTAATATTGTTTCATTTATGTATTTTTAAAAATATAATATTTTCAAATAAATTGATTGTTGGTAGAGATTTTAATTGCTCTCATAGTTTTTTATATGGTTTACATCAAATGATAATGATGAAACTAAACTATCCTACATTTAAAATTTTTAGAAACAAATTAATTACTCCTATTATTGATATTACTTTTTGTTCCAATAAAATTTTTGATTCCATTTGAAATATTTTGAAACAAAAAAATTAAATAATACAAAATATCCAAATCTGATTTAATATTAGATATATTATTATTTTTAAAAAAGAATATGCACGATTAATTAAACTGACAAGTTTTAATCATTTTAAAATTGTATTAAAAATTCGAAATGATTAGATGATAATAATAAAGATACCAATAATATATCTACTAATAATTGAAAATTTCCAAATGAATATATTGGACTGAAATAGTTTTTTATTTTTATTTTAAATTGAAGTTTTACTATTGAAATTTATAGTAAATATATCTATTTAAATCAACGTAGAGTAAGGTGATTAAGGTTTCAAATTTCTAAAAAACCGATCTACATTTTATTTAAAAAGATTTTGGTTTATATTGTATAAATACAGTCTTTCATTTAGTTAATTAAAATAATATTAAGTAGATTAAGTTGTTACTTGTAGCATCCATAAATGCAAAATTGACAATAAGTGTAAAGAGCTATTTTTAAAATGTTTCCGTTGATAATGCATAGAAACAGTATACTATAGCTTGTTGGTGTGCAAAAGTGTGAAGGTTAAAGTTTTCTGTACTTATAGAAAAACGATGGTCAAAGGTAGAAACATTGTATGTAGTAGGAAAGAAAAGTGAACGATTAAAAACGATTTAAGTAGTAGAAATTACGAATGAAGTAAATCGAAGTCGATCGATAAAAATTGATTGTAGATGATCGTTAAAGTAGATCAATAGGATTATAACACAAGTTGAGTAAAAAGTGCATTTAATTAATAAAATAAAATCTATGGCCAAAAGTGTAAGTGACCAGTGTAATTCAAAAAAAGAAAGGTCAAACAAGAAAACTGCCCCTGTCAACTACCCAAACTGACTGCTGACGTCACCAATGCCTTATGTTAGAACATATCACCAAGAACGTCGGTTTAACAAATTCATTAAAGTAGAAATAAAATCTCCCACATGTAAAATTACATTAGTTTTAACTTAAACTTTTCGTATTTTTTTTGTTTGCAAAATATTTCTTTTTGTGTTGATTAAATTTGTGGTTTTGTAAACTATTAGCAATTATTTAACGAACCAAAGCCTCATGAGATAATTAAATTATAGAGTCTCGAATTTTAATTCAATTTTTTTATATTTAAATATTTTAATTTTTTTCAGATGATAATTTTTTAAATCAATCTGATTTTCAGAAAAATATTAGAAAAAGTTTAATTCATTTAGAATCCATTTAATTGAAAATGATCTAAATTTTACAAATTCTTTAATAAAACAAATATTTTTCATACCTGTTCAAGATTTAAAAAAAATTAAATTTAATTTTCATTATAATTTTTTAGTATTAACGATACAATTAATAACAGTTCTCTCGTAAATCAATTAATTCCTTTTAATGAATAGTTAATTACAATCTTAAATTGATAAATTCCTAATAATTTCAATTACTTTAAATTTAAACATAACTAATATTATTATATAATGATTATAATTAATTAATTATAATTTTAATTGTTATAATTGAGATATTTATCCATCAATTAACATTGTTATTTTATAATATTATGACTGTTTACATTTTAATTAATTAAATTCACTTTTAGTTTTTATTTCATATAATGTTTGTTTTTATATTGTTAATATGTAAGTACCAATCTTTTATCATTTCGCTTCTTTTCTTTGCAAGAACAATTTAGCATTCATAATATTAATGTTACTGTTCCTACGTTTTCCCGTATTTTAATTTAATGTTTAGAATAAATTTTAAGTGATTAATTTGTATAACTACAGTATAAATAAATTAAATACATGGACTTCGCTACTATCTTTTCTAACTCGTTCTCGACCAAAATTTTCTTTTCTCTTCTTGATCAAGCTCAGGGAATAGAAGGAGAGAGAAGGAGAAAAATAAGGAAGTTGGAGGTAAAAAGAAAAAGAACGAAAAGAAAACGTAGGTAAATGGTAATACAGCAATTTAATGTGATACCTCAATAATTTTTCTAACGCCTACAGGGCAAAAAGGCATAATTTCCAGAGACCGCGAGCAATTATCTGGCACCATTGACACTAATTGTGAGATAATTGGTAATGTTTATCTACGTATACTCGTACCATAAATACTTTACACTATTACGAAAATGTAATCCACAATCAACGACGACAACATTATTAATAGCAATAATTCAAATAGAAACTTTGTAAACATGTGAAATTATTTTCTTTACTGTCTAGAATCAAATTTCAGTTTCAGGGAATACCATATTTAGACGTATTATAAAATACGAATTGAAATTAGCAACTTCATTTTAACTGGAATAATTGAGGCTCCACACGCAGAGTCATTGATGAAACAAAAACGATTCAAAAATGTAAGTGAAGTTGCCAACGTTTTTCTGCTATCGTAATGGGTTTCATCAAGGCAAAAAAATCAAAAAATTAAACAAAAAATACTAAAGTAAACTAAAATATAAGTAATTAACAGAGAAAATACACAGCATACGTTGTCGAAATGTTTTGTATAAAAATAAAATTCAGTTACACCATTTATAGTAAATAATAAATGTATAGTAATTTTGCAAACTTGATAACTTCAGCAATAATAATATGCATCTGAATTAATATGTTTTTTAGAAAAGTGCAATTTAAACAACCCCAAAACTGATTTTTAAAATACATGTAACAAAGTTACGTTAAAATAAACGCAAACACTTCAAGTATGTACTGATAAAGTATTTAAACTATGTTAAGTGTAATAGTTTACAAACTAAAATATGTATTCTCATGTGACTGGTGTGAACTATAACTACTGAAACAATTGATATGCGTGACGCATTATTCATTGTACGTGAGGGTGATTCGCAATATTGTAATACAAACGTATTTCTCTCCATTCTGCGGCTTCTATGAGACTACATCGTTCCATTAACCACGATCAATTTTAATTTGAAATCACCGCCTTGAATTTCAGATGCTTCTCAATTGAGTATATAATAAAACCATTTTATACCGATAACCATCAGAAGCAGCCATCAGAAACATATCGCGATATATTGTTGTAATCGTCTAAGGTAAATGTTTGCATTTCAAGGTAACTTTCACAAAAATTATTTATACTTTTAAGAGATTTTTAATTTGATTGTGGTAATTGTCGTTGTAATATTTATGAAATGTAACAGTGCTCAAATGCATGTCCAATATTTAATTACTTAAGTTGTATTCCACAATTAAGAAGATAACCTTACAATACCATCAAATATACAGGGTGTCTGTAAAAAATCTTTACACCAAATTCCTTAAACCAAAATAAACCGTTTTAAGTAAACTTATATTAGTACATAGTCGCTTAGTTTAGATGCTATTCGGTCTTGAAATGGTTATAAATTTTTATAAATTTAAAACGGCTTATGCAATTTTGATAAGATTTGGCATGATCAGCTAGGTCTATTCGTTGATTGTTTTTCGAAAGTAAATGAAACACGCATGACCATTATAAAAATTACATAGTCTTTTTTGTTGTCTGTAGTAGAGATACAAATTAATTTTTATTCGATAGAGAATTCAAAAACGATCAAATTATATCTCATGTAAAATATTTTTATTTTATTCACTTTCGAGAAAAATGAAAAAAAGCTTATGGAGGTGCGTTTAAAAAAAGCATTTAATGCAATACAGTCACCTATGATTTACATCATAAACAAATGAATTTCGCACGGCTATATCTACTGCTCAAATAAAGACCACAGGCAAAAGAATAGTAAAAGTAAAAAAGTAAAAGTTTACGGTTTCGTAGATTCTAAGTAACTAAGATTTATACGACGAAGAAATTAAACTGTACTCTTTATAGTAAATAAGTTACCCAGAATCTCCAAAACTTTTACTAAGCCTATTCTTTAACTTGTAGTCTTTATTTGAACAGTTTTAGCCATGCAAAAATTCATTTGTTTATGAAAGATATCATAGGCTACTAGATTATCTTATGCTTTTTTTCCAACTCACCACCATAAGCTTTATTTTCGTTTTTTCTCGAAAACGAATAAAATAATTAAATTTTAGAAAAAGACACAATTTGATCGTTTTCGAATTGTCTATCGAATAAATGTCACTACTGGTATTAGTCTTTTCTAGAAATTTTCTCAAAATATTCGTCCAATAATACTAGTTTACCGTATGAAATCAAAATTTTAGATTCAAGGTCGCTTAGCGCCTAAACTAAGCGACTTTAGACTAAGGTAAGTTTACCTAAATCGGCTTGGTTTAACGAACATGTAGTAGGCGTGTGTAAAGACCTTTTTCATGCCTCCGGCCATTATTCCCCAGAGAGCGGGGTGGCACCATTGTTACTTAATTTTCTAAATGTAAACAAAACGGACACAAAAGAGAAAAAGCATCCAATGCTTAATAAACAAATAAACGTTGATTTTAATGGAATCCTCTCGCAGATGTAACCGTAACGTTAATGTAAGTACCAGTTAATACTTTTACATAAACCTCAACTTATGTGATTACTTTTTAGGTTATGTGTGGTGAGTTGTAAAGCAATTAATTTTGAATATTTTTCAATGCTGATGTGGTTAATATTCAGAGTTGATTTTAACATTGAAAATATGGACCAAAGAGTTGCAGAATTGTTTTTTTTTATTTCTCATCAAAATATACATCATACTCGTTGTAAATTTTAGTGGTACTATTACTATCGCACGCTTTCCAGTACCGAGCTACAGATTTTGCTGGTAATAAATTATTAATCCCTGCTTCCGCTGTATCTTTTATGTGAGCTGGTGTTTCCATACTTTGTTTTCCATTAAATTCTTCACCACAAAGTGTCGCTTTATTTAAATTTAATTATGTAAATCAAGTAAGTATGCAGTGACAAGTGGGTACCAACCAGAAAAAAATAAATCCTTAGAAAGAAATTGTTGAATTAAATAATAATTTTGTAAGTATTTTGGGATTTGTCGACATAAAAAATTTTTGTGGATTAAACGTCCAGAAAATGTCTTGCGAGTGCTCGTGTTGCTCCGCCTCGGCTAGGCGCCTCGGCTACACAATATCACCCACACTCGCAAAACATCATTTTCTGGACTAGTTATCCAAATAACTATTACAGACACCCTGTATATCTATGAAAGAATACCATAATTATTTTTATTGTAGATTACATTTCACTCCTATGTTATTTCCATAAATTATTTCAAGAAAACAAGTTTTTTTCTTAAAACTTTCTTTTTCATAAAACATGAACTATACATTTTAAGTATAAAATATGTGTCCATTAATTATGTATTTGTTTATAATTACCTGAATTGCAGAAAAACTTTACTTTAATTTTTTTTTACTTTTATTTTAATAAACAGATCGTCAAAATTATTACAGCAATTAAATAAAACTATTTCATATTAGTTTAATAACAATTTAATGAATACTTATTGACATGAAAATTATTTAATTATTTTAACATTAATTTCAAAATTACAAAAAATTGATATAACATGCACAAAGTCAAATAATAAATTAGGATTAGCTATTCGAATATAAATAAAGTTTAAAAATTTGAAGATAATTGTAGTAATTAAAGAGATGAACTAATTCTTTGTGTTTTAGAATGATTGTTACATGATAAGTTTTTAGCAAAAGTTGATCGAATAAAAGTGAATTTTGATTATATTTATTAGGATTATCTAAATTTCTTATGTGTTCTTTTAGAGGGGTTAAAATTTCTTGAAGTTTTAAGTACCAATACAGTGTTTGTCACAAGAACATACTAATTTATAAGTTCCACTACATTCTAAAAGAGTTGGTTTATCTAATGAATAGAAAAATTTTATAGAATTGATTTGTATACAAAATAAAATTGATTTGTATAAAAAATTAGGTTCAGTTAATTTATTTAGGTTATTAGTGAATTTAGATATTTCTCGGATATATTTATTTATTTATTTATTTCTTTTTATTGCCCCCTCTTACATGAAAACGATACAAAAAAATATGAATAAAATTAAATGAAACACAAACAAAATAATTATAGAACGCAAATTGTAGTAATACAATGAAGGAATAACAAAAAAATAATATTAATAACTGTAGAATAATAATAATACGTTAAATTAAGTTAATTAATAATTAATACATAAAGCATATCAAATCAGTGTAACAATAATTCTGATTCAGAAGTTTGTAAATGAAGACGACAAGTTAGTTATGGATTAAGTATTGAGTTAAATGTACGCGTACAGCATGAATGAAGGCCATTTGTGATTGATGTCGATGTATGTTTGTAAGCTGTTGTATAATCTGCACATTTCATGAATTAGCAATGACGCATGATATTAGAATTATATTTCATAATATACAAAGTGGGTGATTTCGCAAACTCTTCTGAGGAACATTAAAACGCAGTAACGATAGGGCGTGACTATCGTCAAGAAGATTAAATTATCTTGCGGAAAGCTCTGGTAGGATTATATTATATATACGATTAATCTGAAACCATAAAGTTTTTAACAACCTACGTTAACAGTTTCTAACAAATGAATATGATAAATATTATGAGGCTTCCAAATTATGGCGGCATATTCTAATTTCGATCTGACCAGGGAGTTATAAAGACTGATTAATGCATCTTTTCTATCAAATTCAAGTGTATTACGAATGATGAAACCTAACGTTTTAAGACAAGAAGATATGGTCATTGAAAGTGAGCTTGGAATCAAATGTAACTCATAGGTCGCGCGCGGAGTTACTCTTTGAAGAACAACGTCATTTAAAGAATAATCAAGGTATGTTGGAGGTTTCTGGCGGCTGAAAGATAGAACTTTGCATTTGCTGATATTCAGATGAAGTAGATTTCAGTTACACTAGTTTAGAACACTATTTAAGTTATTTTGCAGTTTCATGCAGTCATCGAAGAACAGATTCTAGTGAATGAAAGACACAATGTCGTTTATAAATATATTAAATAATAAAGGTCCTAGATTGGAACCTTGTAGAACACCGGATGTAGGTTTAAAGATGCATAATATATGCCCCAAATATTCAACGTACCGGGTAGCCAACTAAGAATGGACGCCGGCTATATCTCGGGAATTATAAATCTGACAATATTGAAAAAAAAAATTTTAATAGGTAAATCGGCTACGAGAAATCGCGGGAAATTATTTTTAAGTTTGTAAGATGGCCGCTAGGGGGCGAAACTGTTATGGCCGATCATATAATTGGTTCTTTCTCCAAAAATATGCAAATATAAATAAATTTTGAATATTGCCGTAGTAGAGGCTGCAAAATTTCAGATTTTTTTGCTTAGAGTATTTTACTCTCTTGGTGCTGAATTCTTGCATCCAGTGCGAAATCGTTCTTGACCAATTGTGCATATTATGGACATTTACACTGCCATTACTATGAAAGGTGGCCTCATCTGTCCACAATATACGTGATAGAATTTGGGGATCGTCTGCCATCATACCCAAGAGCCAGTGGCAATGGTCTAGTCTTCGATCAAAATCTGCAACAGTCAATGCCTGATGCAGAACTAAATGATATGGATGTAACCTAAAAGATGTAAGATGATCACTACTGATTCAACAGTAGGATAAGTATTAAGTAAACATTTGTAAGTTTACAGTAGAGTTTCAACATTGAAGATTCGCTTATCTGTGCTCTTTGAGAATGTTTTCAACAGTAGATCGAGTTACTCCCAGATCCTGCGCAATACTTCTAGTACTTAGGTGTGGATTAAACTGCACATAAGCTAAAACATTAATGTTCTCTTCGGTACGCGTCCTGTGTTGTCTACGGTATACGGGAATATGGACGCTTCCAGTTGTTTGTAAACGATGGATAACTCGCAGAAAAACCTTTTTACTCGGGTGCCGTCTATCGGGATATTGAAATTCAATTATTCCAATATTTTGACGTATTGCTTCCAATTTTATTTCACAGCCTACTAATTTCATGACGGGTGCCTTCGCTAAGAACTGATTATTATTTACCATTTTATTCTCTTCTTTTGCATACATTGTCGGTTTTAGATGATTAGTGCATCGAAACCGATGAACGACTGTTTGAACATTTAGGGCGGCATTAATTAAATGGTTTCAATTAATTTAAATTTATTTTCTACGTGAAATATGTAATAGATGTTGCATAATCAGCGGTGAAACATTTGTTTTATTGATATCTTCGGTTTCAAAAAAGATAGGAAGTTGCGGTTCGCGCGACTGTTTAGGAATTTTGTCCCCTATTTAACTGTGTAAAAAGATACATAGGGTGTTATTTAAAAATCTCATGATAATGCGCAATAATTGTTGTAATGTTTAACAGCGCCCTCTAGCTATCACGTCAAAATTTATTCGCACTATCTTTATACTGCATATTATTAAGTAAGAAGAGCTCTTCTAAACGATACCTAGTTTGTTCAATTTCGTTAACTTATAGCGGAATTATTTGCATTTAAATAAAACATGTTTGACGTTCCTCCACCACTACATTTTCTAAGACCGAGTAAAATACCCTAAACAAAAAAAATCAGTTTCGCCCCCTAGCGGCCATCTTAAAAACTTGAAAATAATTTCCCGCAATTTCACGTAGTCGATTTACTTATTAAACATTTTGTTTCAATATTGTCAGATTTATAATTCCCGAGATATAGCCGGCGTCCCACTGGGAACGCCATCGACAGATTATAGAAAAACTGTACATGGGAAAAATTTGAAAATTTGATAGTATACTAACATCGACGGGGGAAGTTCCGTTAAAATATTTTCAAAATGGTGGAACTTCCGGTTATACCGGAAGTATGTGTCAAGTTGCTTATTTTAAATGGAACATCCTATATATTATTCTATTTTGGATTTTGCACAAAATTGTAGACACATTTTGTGTATAATGTCCTATACCTAAGTCTAACTGTTTTGGACTTATTTTAAATTTTATGTCAAAAATGACGTTTTCAGGCCTAAACAAAATTATAAAATTTTCCTATACTAATGCCTTTATTATTTAATTGGAATAGGTTTTCTTTTAGCAGGGACCTATTTTAGTGGGCAATGTCGATATTTGGATAATAAATTAATACAGGGCGATCAAAAAAAGGATTAAAATTAAATTCAAAAACACGTCAAAAGTCATTTTTTTTAAATGCAAGCACCATGTTTTTATAATTTTATCTTAAAAATTCATGGTTTTCGATACACACAGCTTGACATATCCTTGACAGATGATTGTTTCCTAACGCCATCATGGCCAACTAGGAATAACCATTCATATTAAAAGAAATACAATAGCATTTGTGCAACAAAAAAAAGTTAAATTGAAAATATTTCAAAAACCATGAATTTTTTGAATAGACAACCTTGTACAAAGTCAACCTTATTTTTGATGCTAAATAAGATAAAATTATAAAAACATGGTGCTTGCATTTTAAAAAAATGACTTTTGACGTGTTTTTGAATTTAATTTTAATCCTTTTTTGGTCGCCCTGTATTAATTTATTATCAAAATATCGACATTGCCCAGTAAAATAGGTCCCCTGCTAAAAGAAAACCTATTCCAATTAAATAATAAAGGCATTAGTATAGGAAAATTTTATAATTTTGTTTAGGCCTGAAAACGTCATTTTTGACATAAAATTTAAAATAAGTCCAAAACAGTTAGACTTAGGTATAGGACATTATACACAAAATGTGTCTAGAATTTTGGGCAAAATTCAAAAATAGAATAATATATAGGGTGTTCCATTTAAAATAAGCAAGTTGACACATAGTTCCGGTATAACCATCTTGAAAATATTTTAGCGGAACTGCCCCCGTCGATGTTAGTATACTACCAAATTTTCAAATTTTTCCCGTGTACAGTTTTTCTATAATCTATCGATGGCGTTCCCGGTGGGACACCCTGTATCTGAAAGGTACGATTTGAATAACTTGACTAGTCTACTATGTAAACCGTACGACAGTCATTTTCAACAGAGAATACAATGATCAATGATATCAAACGCCTCTGAAAAATCGGTATATATAACGTCAATTTGTATATTTTCATTCAGTGAAACTGCTAGATAGTTTGACAGATCAGTGAGATTTGTGAAAACGGATCTGCGTTTAAAGAATCCATGTTGCTTGGGAAATGAAAATATAAATATTTTTTTATTTAGTTCATTTGTTAGCTTTGGCAATATAAAGTAAAGAAAAGGTAGCCGTAGTACGTAAGAAGAAAGATCGGATACTTATCCTTAGAGGAAGTGGTAGAAGAAATCTCTTACAAACTTTGAGGGCGAGGATGGGAGTGACGTTTAATGACTTTTTCGATAACTTGTTTGCTATAACCGTTTGTAATGAAAGTATTAGTTAGATGGCGCAGCTCCAAAGTTAGATTGTTAGTTGGACATATAGAAAATGTTCGAAACAGTAATGATTCAACATTAAACTTTTTTTTGGGCAAGATGATGATGTGAATAAGCATGTAGGTATCTGTCAGTATGAGTGGGTTTGCCATACACCGAATGACCTAATTCACCGTTGGTTTTCCAGGTGACAAGTACATGGAATGGTGAATTAGGTCGTTCGGTGTGTCGCAAACCCACTCATAATAACAGATACACATGCTTATTCACACCATCATCCTGCCTAAAAAACATCTATTGCTAAATCTTTACTTTTTCGAGCATTTTCTATATGTCCATATTAATAACAATGTAATTTTTTGAGAACTGTTTTTTCTCAAAATCTAATTTGTTGAATTAATAATTTTCACGTTTCACGTTTCCCTAATAAAAAATTAAAGAACTATATAAACTAAGAACTAATAATCAAAATAAATTATAACTTTTCATACAAAACAACTACCAATCTTTCTATTAGTTTTTCCTGTAATATTATATTAATAAAACCTGTCTGAAAGAACGATTTACATAGTCCTAATTAATCAAAATCCTTCTACTGTTTGATCAAATTTTTCTGAACACTTATTATGTAACAATTATTCCTGAAAACATAAAGAATTAATTCTGTTTTTTTAGAGGGTGGAGTAATGTTTAAAAAATCTTTGTAAGTACCTTTTCAGTTCAGTTCCTTATTTTAGTAAAATAATTTAGTATTGTGTTCTCTACGCCGCTGGCTTAACTTTGGAAAATTGGAAAACACCGTAAGGGCGAGAAAAAAAAAAAAAAAAAAAAAAAAAAAAAAAAAAAAAAAAAAAAAAAAAAAAAAAAAAAAAAAAAAAAAAAAAAAAAAAAAAAAGAGAGAACGACAACTCGTGGTAGTGAGCGGACGTGAGTTTAAAATTTTGTTATTTTTATTAAAATGTAAGTACTAATTTAGTTATTGTAAATACTTCTGTATATTTTCGACTTACGTGTGCGCATTATTGTTTTATATTTTATAATAATTTTTTTTCTGTTCAAACAATGAGGTGCTAGTGATAGTTTGTGTAGCCAGTAATATAATATAAAGAATTTATTGGATTGGGTTTAATTATAACTCTTAAATTCTCTTAACAGTGTTATTTGCACTCAATCCGAAGTGTTTATCACTGATTATTATGAACACTCGATCGTTGTAATAATATGATGGATACGAGAAAATAACTTGAAGCTGTTACCCTGGCCAGCAAAAAGCCCAGATTTTAACATTATCGAAAATGTTTGGGCTCGAATACTTGCTGTTATCCGAAGACAACAAGGGCCAAATTTTATACCAGTAAACCGTAATGCACTAATTGCAGCCATTGATACCGCATGGGAAACGATTAATATTAATTATATTGATACCTTGATAGCGTCAATGAGCAGACGCCTCCAAGAATGTATCAATAATAATGGAGGTCACACCCATTATTGATTTCTTATATTTATTTATATAGTAATACCTTTATTTAAAAAAAAGTTTTCATTTAATTTTAAACTATAACTTGGTATCTTAATTATAATTATGTAATAAATTCTTGTCAAAAACTAAATATATACGTTGACAATAAGAATTGCCTTAGTTTTTATTTTCACTTTTATATTAACTACAGAAAAAATGAAACGTCATAAAATATACATTTTGTAAGGACTAAATATTATGAATAGAGAGTTTAATGATTTTTTTAAATAACTTACAATAATTAGTAGGTTAGATTTATTTAAAAATAAGTAATAATCAGTCAACCCAAATAACCATGTTTAGTTTTTTGATTTAATTTAAAAGTTATTGCTTGTAGACGTTTTTAAATCAAAATTATTTCTAATTTTATTTTGTAAACATTTCCTAAACAAAATTTTGATTCGATAATTAATCGAGCTATGGTGTTTAATTAGCGATACCTTCAAATATATTCTTTAAAGAAAAAAATTAAGTAAGCAACATAAATTACCTATTTTCTAAAACGTGCTTAGTGTAATGATTCATTCTACAGTCCTTCTATAAGATAACCCCTGCTGAGACTACCTGCTGTTAGAATTGTAAATGATACCCTTAAGCCCGCTTCACAATGTGCAAGCTTTTGTTTACAGAAATTGTGGTGTCCAAGTTTTAAATTTCATGGATGTACATAACAATTTTTCGAGATCATTAGGTTCAAAAATACCATAAAATTTTTATTTTAAAAAATTTTGTATATATAGTGTATCTCAGAATATACACTGCCCGTTTAAGTTATTTTTTCCGCGACTATATACGAAAGTGATAGTTTCCTTACAATCTAGTAATCAAGAAAGTTGACGATATCACCCACCTTAAAAATTAGGATTCACCTGTTAAGTCTATCTCTTTATTAAAGTTATGGTCGTGAGAGAAATAGTGTACACGACTCGCACAAAAAGTGTATATCTGTGCTCGTGAATTTCCATAGCACGATATCATTCATTTTCCGTGCTAGTCATGTAAATAACTATAACAGGTGTGACTGGAGTTTTTATTTATTTCTTTGGTTGGTTATCATCTTTAGATTAGAGTAACGCATTTTGTATCCGCTCCGCTCACTTCACCACAGATATGTTAGCCGTATTGTCTACTCTATAATCATAGAGATCTCGTCCTTTTTTCAGTGAATTTTTATCACTTATTAAAGTACATCCTCAGAGTATATTTTGACGTATTAAATCTAAGCTCTTGATGTAAAGGCTTTTATTTTGGTATTCAATTTTATTTATTTGTATGATACATTTTTTCATTGTTGTATTGTAAGTCTGATGACGAAACATGTGCAAACAACTAAAACCTAAACATGCCAACCTTTACCCACCTGAATATTCATATATAATAATATTGATTGAGTGTGTAAACATTAAAGAAGGTAAATAATAGTAGCCACATATAATGGACCGGTCACGAACGAAAAAAAATAGTAGTATAAAGTATAGCAAACAAAATAATGGAAAAACAGATAATCAGGACAGAGAATACAAAATATTGCTTAACTTCAAATGTCCTTCAAATTAGTAAGCCATAATACAGCTTCATTCGTTAAATTATCAATGTTAAGTTGCCTGGTTTAGTGCCTTTGTAACCGATCACCATTTCATCTACTGAAAATAAGTTTTCTTGTGGTAGTATCATGCATTTATTGCAAATATGTTCAAAAATTGGTCGAATTTTGAAATTTAGGTCTCATTCTGGATCTAAATTGTTATCTTAAAAATGCAGGCGCTGAGAGTTCGTGTTATATCCAACAGTAAATGAATAAAAACCTTTGGTTTCGAGTACATTACTTGTGTACAGAAATCCGTGGCAAGTGTGGAATAGTATATTGAAAAACAAGTGTCACAACACCACTTTTAGTCGCACGAAGACAAAGTTTGCAAACCGACCGAAGGGAGGTCTGCAATTGTCGGAGTGCGACAAAAGTAGTTGTGACACGTGTTTTTCATACTATTTTTTCTATTTCGCAAAAATTTACTTCAAATACTTCAAAAAATAAATGTTAATATTTGATCTAGTGTTTTTTTTGGTTTAAAGCTATGTTGGTAGAGTAGTTGATATCCTAATAAAGTTAGTAACAAAATAATGTGTTGAAATTTTTAATCGCCGTTTAATTCACGAGTTAGTTACAAAACTTTTCCGTCGATCGTACTTGTAATTTTAATAAAATTATATACTCTAATAATTCTAGAGAAGAAATGCTATTGTGAACGCACCTTTTGTAAATTACCACAAATTTATAACCTAACTTCATCGTTTCTACTTTTTGTGAGAGCTTGGCCTTTAATAATTATTACTTTTTCGTCTTTTATTGCCAACAGTATTTTAATATAAGCTCACTAAGTTGATGGAGAATTAAATTACTCAATTTCGATTGTTTTGTCGAAATAAAATAGTTTTCATCACAGTAAAACAAGAAGACTAAATTTTTTTGTGGGAACGGATTGGTGCTTAATGAATATAATGGTCCACCTTCAAAGACAACAAAAAGCGTTTGACTATGTTTGATATATCATGGATGTAACTTAAGCACATCTCGAACAAGTTGAACTTTATATAATGACTTGTCACATCATACCGAAGAAAGATATTTATATCCTTACTGTGTGCAAGCAGTTTACCAACTTATTGAGACAATTATCCTGTACATATTCAATACTGTCAATGGTTTTGCAACACTTTTATCAAGGACATATTTGCTTAGGACTCCTTATCGATAAATTTTTGTTTTACATTTACCGTTCTATAATTTCACAAACATGTGCATGTAGAGTTTACAAAAAACATTTTGTTAAAGTGGTTCCGCTCCTCCAAAAGATCTTTTCAGGAGTCGGAATGTTTACTTTTTATAGTTTTGATTTTTTCTTACAGCCTTACTTAAAGAATCTAACTTTTGAACAATAATTAAATAATATTGAATAACTGCTGAGATAATAGTTTGTAAAATAGATGAGCTGAACACCCTTAACATGTTATTAAACGTTATCATTGGAATGTTGCAAACAGTACAAAAATGTCTTAAAAGTCACTGTGAACAGATTTATTACAATTATAGATTAATGTCGATTTGTTATTAAAATTTGCTTTGCTACAAATTACGACAGATTTTTTATTTATACTTTCATGTTGTAGTTGATTGAAGATAAAACGATAATATGTATGTATAGTTGCCTATACTAAAATCAATTTTGTTTACATTAATGTAAGTCAGAAATGCGCGGTCGATGGAAGAATATTGTGTGTTAAAGTTTTGTTTCATAAATTAACATTAAATTTTCTTTGAATATTAACATGTACTTAATAAGAACTAACCAAACAAAACCTTACTTAATTTTCTTACATCAAAATTAAAACTGTAAATTATTTGGTTATATACTAAAATTTTTAAAATCCCTAAAACAGTACGGAAAGAGCTTCTATTTCCGTATCGTGTACAATACGGAAACGAAGCTATAGAAATTGCGAAATAGAAAATATAAGTTTGTTTCATTTATAATTAACTGATACAAATTTTCATCAAAAAAAATTGAGAAATACTCGAAATACGTGCAAATTTCGCTTTGTGTATCAAACTACCTCTCCTTCTATTCCTATTATTAATCTTTATTTGATTTTCTTTGTCGTCGCTGCACGACAAATCAGCGTTTGATATTTTTGGGTCAACTAGAGATACTGCTACGGTATCTTTGGAACTAGCGCTTTTACATTAACAAAATGGTACGGATTGATATGCAAAATTAGTTACAGATTAAATAAGACGTGTATCCTACGGTAAACAATGACCAAAGTTGTTTCGCTATGGTAAAGTTTGTACGTATACATTTAATTGGCCAGTGCATCTTGGGAGATACATATTTCGATCAATTAAATATTATTTTGTATCCTTCTTTTTCCACACTTTGTTGATAAAAAACTATTTTTTATAGCACAATTAGATGTCAAGATTTTGAGAAATATGGTACCTTTCGGAGAATATTTTATAAACTTCTTTTCGCAACAAGATCTAATAAAATAGTGACGTTCTTTTGACTTGTGCTTTTCTTTCCATAAAGAAAGGGAGTTAAATGTACTACTAAATGAGCTCATAAAATACAGGATGTTCCATTTGAAATAAGCACGATATTATGATTTGAATGTGTTAACAATAAAACCAATATTGTGGACACCCTGTATAACTTATTGTGTTTGTAAAGATATTAGTCGATTCGGTAAACAGTTTTTAATCTAACGTCAAAAGTGGAATCTGTTAATCATAATTTGCTTTAGGCTACTGAGTTTTTTCTTAAACCTTGCATTTTTAAATAATGTTAAATAGTTCAAGAACCTGAGGGTTTACGTATAGGAAACCCTCATATTTATTTCTCAACTACAATCCAAAATCGCGTTTAAATACAGGGTGTTCCATAAGAAAAAATATAACTTTGGAGTGCCATTTTTTTTATAGATCACCCTGTATATTAGAAAATATTTTTAGAATGCGCCCCTTATTGACCTACATCCCCATGCTGCAATAGGGTTTACGAAATATATTCTATTTATCCATAAAGTTAATTTACCGCGGTCGTGACTCACCCTGTACGATCTTGAAAGTTTGCACAGTTCACACATTTATTTCAAATCTCACTGTATTTATTGTGTTTTATTATTGATAACGTTAATCAAAAATAACCTTTTAAGTTTCAGTCAACTTCTGTGCATTAAGGACTCATAATTGAAAAATAAACATTCGAACAGGTAATTGTAATTATAATGTTCGAGTTTTGTATTCCTTTATTATGTATGCGCCATTAGCAGCACATTGTAAAAACCAATACGGAAGTAATCACATGTATAGTATGTATACTTCTAATGGAAAGTGTGAACAAAAACGTTTCCCCTTTTCTCTATTTTTTACGTTCAATTATAAAATACACTCGGTTTAGGGTAATTACCATCGAAAATTGCCCGGCTTTGTGAATACCGTAATGACTTAATCTATAAGCGCGGTTAGATGTCGTTTTGAAATTGAAATATTAGATGCAATGAAAAACGTTCAACGGCAAACTGTTGCAGTTTAATTAAGCGGACATTACAAGACCAGTTGAATTGTCACTGGCATTAAAGATGATGCAGTACCAGCTGATGAGTTTTCCTGAACGTTATTAAGTCACGTTATTTCTCTTGACTACGCAAAATTGCAAAATGAGCATACTATATCACGTTGCATTTTGTAATTTATCGGTTGCAGATTGCATTTAGGTGGAAACCTATTAAGTTAATTTTGAGCAAACGTTATTAACTTTTACCTGCAGTAAGTTTAATAAACTGGCACGAGATTAATTTTCCATTAAAACGGCAACTAATTTAAAGGTCAAAAATTTGTTATCGCAAATTATAATTTACTTAAGTATTTGTTACAAAGTCGATTAAGTTCAGTTTAGAACATTTATATATTATTCAATTGTTTGTATTGTTGGAGCGAATAGGTTGCAAACAACTACATTATAGTATTTTATATATTAAGAACAGTATAGGCACGACCGCGAAGCGCGAGGGTAGGTAATATACCGTGCTAGTCTCAAAATTGTTTGCAGCTCAAATTATGTACAATGATTTGCTATGTTCACAAAAAAAAGTTCAAAAACATGTAATACGCAATAAACGTCAACAGGAATTAATTCTAACTGTCAATTCGTTTTCAAAGATTGGTATGGCATATTGTACATCTTACCAATTCATCCATCAGTCCGCCCTGATTGAACAATCGACTTGAACTTCTTACGTGTTAGTTATTAGCACACGTCTTGTTTTTGCCCATCAGAATAAAAGTAATAACTTGATTATAATTTTGTTTTGTATATATCTATTATTTTTTAATTATAATTATTTATAGTACTATTTGGGCTTGTCTTGTAAATATAAAAAATAAATATAAATTTTTTTTCAGTGTTCGTATACGGGGTTTTCAAACTTAAGTCGGCACTATTGCTAACTTTGTTATTATTAGAGCTACATGGTCGGTTAAATAGGCAAACTAGTAGTATTTGTTTCTCTCATCACTATGGTGAAAACAGAATAAAAATCGAACATCGCGTTCGCGAGTTATGTCAAATTGTTCCATTTTTTCAAATGGAACACCCTGTATACAATATTCACAATCGATAGAAAATTGAATACTGAACAAAAAGTGTCCCATTATTTTTTATCCTAAAGTCAAAAATGACAGAGCTAAAGTAAAAAATGACAGAGCTATTGATGATTTTTCAAGTTGGTTAAGGTGGCTGTGTTAGTTATAACTTTGGCTTACCATAAAGTAGAAAGTAGGAAGAACCCGCGGGTGGTCGAGTAGTAATGCTAAGAACGTAACCAGATTTACTAGTCGGAAAACCGTTGGTCGAGGCGGTTTGAATCTTGTTCACAGCAGACACTTATGATGGAGATTGATAGATGAACATACAAAATTCACAGTGGCTATATCCAGCAGAAGTGAAAAAAAAAGGAATATCCATAAAGCGAAAGAATATGGTTTATTTTAATTTATTCTGTGATTTCAAATTAGATGCTCACCGTCTTGGTCCAAACATTTTTGAGCCCGCCTGTAAACGCTTTTAGTGGCTGTAAACTGTTTACCAGTGAAACTTCAATTTGACATTTTAACCCTGATCACATTTATACAACAAACGATTATAGTTTATAAAATTACAGCCACTTTAAGCTTATTTGAAAATCATCAATAGCTCTGTCATTTTTGACTTTAGGATAAAAATAATAAGACACTTTTTATTTAGTATTCAATTTCCTATCTATTGAGAATATTGTGTACAGGGTGTCCTTTTTGAAAAAATGGAAGAATTTGACATAACTCGCGAACGCGACGTTCGATTTTTAATCTGTTTTCACCATAGTGATAAGAGAAACAAATACCACTAGTTTGTCTATTTAACCGACCCTGTAGCTCTAATAATAACAAAGTTATCAATAGTGCCGACTTAAGTTTGAAAACCCTGTATACATGTGTAAACGTTAATAAGGCACCTTTGTTTAAATCATGAAAAGGTACACAGATATCAACATCACACATTGAAATGTAGGTAAAAAAACAATGGCCAAACAAATTTAAAATTGAAAATAAATGTTTGATATTTTAATAAATATAATTAATTTAATTTATAAAAATATCAATATTCGAATACTGTATTCTAAAAATGTTGAATTTCACATTTAATTAATCCAGTTGTATTTCAAAAAAGGATCAAATGCCTTTAAAACAAGTAATGTATTTCAGAATTAACAAACGAATTTGAGAAATGTTTAACAGTAGTCAAAAATCAACGCATATCAGAATAGTCAAATGTACGTCGGAAAGCGTTAAATTTATGTCAGAGGTGTGATTCAATGCATTTAAAAAAGCGTTATTTGTTTTTCAGAATAGCAAAAATATTGTTAAAACAAGAACCTATTCCGAGATTGGACCGTGTGCACCAATTTCGACACAGTCCAATCCCGGAACACGTTTTTGTTTTATCAATGACTCCGGTCGTGCAAGCATCAATTCTCCCAGTGAAAATATTACTGTATTTCAAAATATAGACTTTGAACGACGTGTCTTTTGTTGAGACTATTTGTCAATTTTTCGATTCTGATTGTTTTTTGATTTTATGCTCAACATTTGCGAATACTTTTGTTTCGTCGACTTTAATATAATGAGAGGTTTTTCTCACTTGCTCCAAAAAAACAAAATTGCAAATGTTAAGCAACTCTTCGCCATATAGCTTCAGTAATTTTCCAGCCACTACGTTCTCTACACCTACACCTTTTCTTACTTCTATTCCGTTTTTCATGTCAATAGTTTCTTCGAACTAGTTCAGTAAATTCCTCCAAACCATTCAAACTTTTTTTCTGTGTCTGTGTTTAATAGTGATTAGTAGAATAATTTTGTTTTATTCTTTTTTCGAAAAATTAATATTATAGTATATAATGCGATAATCAAAATTAGGGTAATTTTAATTTAAATTTAAATCTTATTATGGTTAATTACATAGTTTCAATATAAACGTTAATTTATTCAAAATGAAAGTTGAAGAGTAATTGAATATTACACTTTGGCGCATGGAAAGTGAGGCAAGTAAATAAGAAATAAAAATTCATAAAGCAAAAAGAAATACATGAGTGAGATAATAAAAATGAGAATGAGAAATATGAGAAAAGAAAATTAAAAAACAAATGATAATTTGAAGAAAATAGGTAGAAAATTGAAGAAAGAATCGATAAAATCTCGAAAAAATTCGATAAAAACTCAAACAAATTAATTAAAACTTAAAAAAATAAATGAACGATTCAATGAAAACTCAAAAATTTATGAAAATTCAAAAACAATGAATAGAAGACTTATACAAAATCAAAACTTAAACGATATACAAAATGGTAGAAGTACAAAGGAAAGATAAACGTAGAATAAAAACAAAATAGAGAGAAATAATAATGAAACAAACGACAAGAAATATGAATAAGTAATAATTAGAAAAGAAAAATTCGAAACAGGAAGAAGTAAACAAAAGTTTCATGCAAACGTGTTACATGAATGTCAAAAGAATATAGATAACGAGGATGGTAACAAGAGTATTGATGAATGCGATTGCATTGGCTGAAACGATCGAAATACAAAACCGAATAATACTAAAATTACAAAGATGCAGCTCACCGGACAATGGGAAAGCGAAATATCTATATATTACCGCAAAAAGGAGGGCACCTTGGTGGAATAATTCGTGCAGGGATGCTATAAAACTAGCAAAAAAGCTCTTTATAAATTGAAACGTAAGAAAACTGTTCAAAACCTCTTGGAATTCAGGTGTTTGCGCGCAAAGGCCAAACACATCATTAGAGAAAGCAAACGAGAATCTTAGAAACAATATGTGTCGTCCATAACAAGTGATACTCCGGTCACAGAAATGTGGAGCAAAATAAGAAGAATCACCGGCTTGAACAGTTCTTTCTGTATTCCGCCCTTACATATTAACATCCAATTAATCTCCGACAACGAAGGAAAGGCTAATGCTTTTGCCGAATATTTCAGCTACAATTCTAGTGACAAGAAGTATACTAAAAAATTTCTGTTAAACAAGTAACATGAAGAACAAGATCATCTATCCTTTAAAGATGTGTCATCTAATCCACTAAATTTGAGTATTTCGCGGGAAGAACGAGAAGATACTCTTGCCTCCTGTAAAATCATTTCCAATCCTGGACCAGACGATATTCCATATATCTTTTTAAAGCATCTTCCTCTTAATGCTACAAAATACTTATTACTGATATTCAACAAAATATTATCAGAACATCAATTTCCAGTACAGTGGCTTCAAAGTGTTGTACTTCCCCATTCAAAAACCAGATAAGCCAAGATATAAAGTAGCATCTTACAGACCGATATCACTCACCTGCACCATGCTGTAAGCTCATGTAAAAAATTCTGAATCGAAGATTAATGTTCACCTTGGAATCTCGCGGTTTAATATCCAACATTCAAAGCGGTTATAGGAAATACAGATCAACAACAGACAACATTATTAACCTAGAATCAGAAGTTCACGAAGCATTTGTAAATGGTCAAATAGTAGTTGCTGTTCTTTTAGACATCGTCATGGTGTAACTAGACAACTCCAGAGATTGAAATTCGGAGGCAACATAATGTTCTTTATACGACAATCCAGAAACTTTTACGTTAGAGTAGGGCAAAGCTCATCTAGTACACACTCATCACAAAATGGCCTCCTACAGGGTTCTGTTTTAAGTGTAACCTTAAGCAAAAAGCAAGAACATCGTTTCAATTCAAGAATGTTACTAGAATACACTCGAAAAACTAAAAAATTGATCTAATACTTCTGGGTTTAAATTTGCAGCCACAAAAACCCAATGTATGATGTTTTTGAGAAGTTGCTTAACGAGTGAGATTAAGTTGCACATTGGTGCAATGATACCCTGATGAACTTGTATAGATGTTTAGTTCGATCAAAATTGATTACGATTCGATCGCCTACGATGCACGTAGTCGTATCACCCTGGGAATTGTCGACAGAATTCAATCCGCTGCTTTGAGGATAGTATTTGGTGCGCTACCAACGAGCCCAGTTCAGAGCCTTCTTTGGTTGGCCGGAGAGTTGTAGGAAATCTACGTAGGAAATACCACTCCATATCATATTTCTCCGCTGTATTATCGAACCCTTCAACCATCAATCACCAACACTGTATCAAGACACAGTATGAACAAAGATTTCGAGAGAAAAACTACAAAGATTTATCATATCGCAAAAGAACATTGCATGACCTTTCACTGCAGTCACAGATCCCCAGTAATATAACAGATTACTCCCTATATCCAGCACCATGGGTTCCTAGCCTTTTTCACGTAAACACTTCTTTGACATCTTACAAGAAGTCCTCAACTCATCCGATGATACTTCATCAACCGTACCTAGAACTCATATCCAGATACAATAACCACAAACTTATATTTACGGATGCATCAAAAACAGATAATGGAATCGAGACGGCTGTTAAAACAAATGAATATAACTATAAATTTAAGTTACATCCTTTCACCACGGTATACAATAGAGAACTGCATGCTTTACTTCAAGCAGTCAAATACATACAAACGTGTCCTAATAAAAATTTTGCAATATGTTCTTTGACCAGTCTGAAAGAATTATATACAAACAATAATATCACTAAAGCAATACGCAATTCGCTCCATTACCATCGAAACGATCGAATATAACTTTCATATTCATCCCATCACATTGCGGTATTCCTGGGAATGAAGCGGCCAATGAATTAGCTAAAACAGCCGCAAACTCTTTAAACGAATCTATCCAGTATAGCCCGCCATCATACACCGATATTAAAACCAAGTATAGAATAGATATAACCAACTACTGAAACAGTAAATGGTGTGAGAGCGCAAAATTCTTGAGAAGAATAAAACCCACATTATTACATAACCTATCACTACCAACAAAAGGAGAGATCATATAGTTGTCAACCTAATAGGTTAGGCCACACAAGACTCACACACAGTTATATTTTCAAAAAATGTCCGCCACCAAGATGTGATACATGTGACAAAATACTTAATGTTGATCATTTTATCTGTAACTGTCTCCTGTACAACTACTCAAGAATCTCGTACCAGATCCCAGATAATACCTCTATTGTATTAAACGGCACCACTCAAGAGCTGCAGAAGACAATAAACTTTTTGAAAGACATTCGTATTTATCACAAAATTTAGTTACGCAATTGTGACTGTGCTATCATATTTTGTTAAGTGTTGACTTATGAATTATTAATTTGTAATTTTGTTGCCATCCCGCTAATGGCCATAGCTGCTGAAGCGGACAAAAAAAATGTACAGAAAATTCCAAAGAAATGATACATAGATCGATTTATTTACTATAGTACAATAAATTACAGTTTGTAGAAAGTCATACCCAATAAAAATATAAATCTATTTTAAATTTTTTAATGAAAAACCAAAAAGATGATAAGTATAGAGTATAAAATACAAAATAAATTATGGAATTGGGAAGTAATAAAATTAAAACAAAACAGAAATAATCTGGAAGGCATAATTAAAAAAATTAAATTCACGTTTATGTTTTAATAATTAAAATTTTTACAAAATTTCGGAAAGTAGGTAATAATCAAAATTGGGATCGTTTTAGATTTGAAAATTGAATTTAATTTTGAATAGGTGTATGGTGTGAATGTTAAAGGTTAAAATTTCTCACAGTAATTTACGGTACAAGCCCAGTACCTTACGTGTGAGCACGGTGTTCAACTTCAACGCTAACAAGCCGTTATAACAAGAAATTTTTTGCATTAAATTGAAGGATTTTATTACTATGAACCGATTTAGGTCAACTGTGCCGTTTTGTTCGTTAACTTGTTGCCGTGTGGTAATTTCATTATGCCTCTCTTATAGAAGCCCCCGTCCCTATTGGCAAAACATTGAGACAAACCTCACTTGAAGCGAATTTTTAACCACCAAAATTGTTCGTCATGGAAAGGAACAGATGGTAATGACTTGGTTCCAGGTCAAGATTATAAAGTGGATGCATAAGAACCTCCCAACCAAGCTCCCGTAGCTATTGGCGGGTCACTATCGATGTGTGTGGCCTGGCGTTGTGCTGATGGAACACAATTCATCTCCTGTTGGCCATAGCTGGCATAATCGATATTTTCGACAATTGGCTTTCCACTTCTTGGTGCATCTTTAACATCGTCATTATCAGAACGGAATCGACAAAACCAAAATTGATCGTAATAGCTGTTACATTATCAGGACCATAAACACTGTTCACATTTTCAGCTGTAAACTATAAAAAATAGCGTATTTTCTCCATTAAAAAAATTGAGAAAGTGTATGCAAGATTTACAAGGATAGCATCAGCGTTGAAATGAACTAACACTATTTATACGATCACTCATAGTAAATTATGTATCTGTAGTATGGAACATTATGATAATTGGTACCCTTTTGCAGTGTCCTAAAACATACTAACACAAAAATGACCTTCGGAGTTTAAATCGCTAAAAATAATTCTTTAGATTTAAATTAACTGATACAACATTTTTAAAATTAAGCTAATACTTTTGATTCATGTTTACTATATAAGATAAGTTAACGCCCTTTATACGTTAACGTTCTGATTTATTACAGCTCGTAAATACACATAACGAGTGATGATAGAATAAGCGCATTCATTTTAATATAATTAGATGGTGTTGTGTTATACTGGTAATTATACGTATAAATAAGAAGCGCCTTATGCATTCATATAACAAAATAAGATGTCGTGCTAATATTAGTACTTCATTAGTTTAATCATATGCAAAAGACAGACGTAATCGCACGGGCTTGTTAATGTTATTTATTAGTATAACATGTATGACGGTGTTTAATGTGTGCAGATACTAATTAGTCTACATTATTTATACATTAACATATTAAATGGTATAAGACTCGTGTTCGAAGTTCGCTAAGTTGTAGGTTAAAGATCTAATCTTACATAGTAATAGCCTTTTAATGCTAAATATGTTCGTATAAAGGATATATTAAAAACTACACCAAATATTCTAAACTGTCTTTCGTCAGAAAGTACAACTAATTATTCCAAAATTTTTATAAAAGTATTCAATTTAGCAACAAAATCAATAAATGCCAATCAATTTGATACATTGTGTAAGATAGACAATGATAAAGAATTCATTCATGTTTTTTTTGTCTATTTATTTATATTATTACAAATAAAATTAAAATAAAAGAAAGCTCGCAAGGAAAACGAGTAAAATCATAAAAGTTAATTTAAATATTAAAACATTAATTAAATAAATCTATAATAGCTTTAATAAATTAAATTAAATGATTTTAAAAATTTATAATTAATTTAATAATAGAAACACCAGAATTTAAAAACTAAATCATTTTCTAATACATATATAAATTTTTTGAAATTAATATAATTTAAAGATATAATTTTAAGATAATTACGATTTATTACAAATTTTAAACATCCACAAATTAAATGAAAAATGTTTTGAATAGAAAAGTTATTGCAAGGACATAAATAGTTATCAATAATTTAAAATTTAGATAAAAAAATTACAAAACGAATGACCAGTAAAATTTGAGTTGTTTCAAAAGAAATTTACAAGAATTTTTTTTAAAGAAATAAACTGTAGGAAAAAATGTTTTAGTTATACTACATTGTATAGAATTTTGATAATTTTTTTTATGCTTCACGTGGTTCCTTTTTACAAAAGTAATATTAAATAAATTGAAAGATGTTTTTAATTTAGAATTAGCTCCGTGTTTAGCTTTTTCCAGGGAGATATTAGCCAAAAAATTTTGATTTATGTTTTTATTATTAAAATTATTAAACGTTGTTTGATTGATGAAATAAAAATTTATTAGATACGGTGTGTAAATAAGAAATAGAATCGGTAAATAAAACAGAAGATAATATATTTTTGGAGAAATAAAAATTGGGGTAAATTAATTACAAAAAGTTCTACTTGAAAAATAGAACAATAATTTTCTCATTTAAATTTTTTTAATTGAAAAATAGAAGCATTTTATTTAATGATAAACGCTGAACCGACAGAATTATTTAATTTTCTACCATCAGTATACATAAATATATTAAATTTTGATTCGATATCTAAAATGTTATTAAGTGAAATAATTTTACTCCAATTTAATTTAAAATTTAAAGCTGGGTGAATATATTCAGAAACTGGAATTTTGTTATCATATAAACGGTCTAAAAGTAAGTATTTCGTATTGTTTGTAAATTTAGTGTTTTGAAATTTCTTTAATTTTTAAGTCTAAAGGGATTAAAGTAACAAAGTTGAAATAGTAGACATTGTGTGAAACCCACGACAAATTATAATACTAAAAGTTTTTGAAATGATAAAAGTTTGTTAACATTATATTTATAATTTAGAGCATTTTTCCAAACATATCAGCCATATGTAATAAAAGGTTCTACAATTGATAAATAAATAGTTTTAATAATATTGGCTTTATAAACATTTATAGCTTTAATAGTAATATATGAAAGGTGACTTTTAAATTTTAATTCCAAATCAGTAATATTACCTAAATGTTTAAATTCATTAACTTGACTAAGAATAATATTGTTAAAAGTAATTAAATATTTTTTGTTTTTTTTGAGCATCAAATAATTTTTGTTTTTTCTATACTAAAAGTTTGATTGTATTTCTCCAAATCTGAATTCTGTTTAGGCAAGAATTTAGATTTGTAGTTAATATATTATTATTTTTATTTGCAATTATTACTGAAATATCATCAGCGAAAGCATGGATAAAAACATTATTAAGTAAATTAATTATAAAACGATTATCCTTATTAATATTAAAAAAAATGTAAAATAAGTTCTCCATTTTTTTAGATAGTTAACAATTAATTCATAATATCATAACCATTTTTTTATAAGTATTTATTAAATTAATAGTTTTATTAAGAGCTGTTATTGTAGATTTTAGTTTGTTAAAGCCAAATTGACTGTCGGAAATCAAGTTATTTTTATTTAAAAAATAAGAAAGTCGGTTCTTTAATAATTTTTCTAATCTTTTTCCAAGCATACCTAGGCAAAAGTCCTATCGATCTAAAAGATGATGGTATGTTATAATTATTTTTTTCTTCAAGCGACAATAAAACGGCATATTATTAAACTACTGGCAGACGCTAAAAACGCTTTTTACTGTCTAGTCTAAACATTAAAAGCAACAGTTCTTTTGTTTTCACAACCATTTAGAGGTTGGTACCTCGGTTATGTCATATATGAATGTAACAGTAAAGTACCAAATTGATTCGTCGAGAAAATTTTAAAATAACACATAAAAACTAACAATAAACGCTTGAAGAAAATAGTAGATTATTTTACTATATATTATTTTTTCTTCAAGCGTTTATTGCTAGTTTTTATATGTTATTTTAAAATTTTGAGATTCTCGAATGTTATTCAGGTATTCTTTCGTGCGTGTATGCTACTGTACAGAAATACTTGGCTTTATCGACTCGAGTGTTTGTTGCATTAAAATTATCGCTTAGATAACGATTTCCAATTAAATACATTCATCGTCGTTACAGATATATGTTGCCATTGCTTAGTTTGTTACTATTCATACGTGTTCCTGTTTTACACGAGATGTCGTTAGACACAGATTTCACTTATTGGTACTTTACATTTATAATATGACATAACCGAGGTACCTACCTCTAAATAGTTGTGAAAACAAAAGAACTGTTACTTTTAATGTTTAATAATATGCCGTTTTATTGTTACTTGCTTAATTTGCTGTATCGGCTAACGCCTCGCCACCAAACTTTTAAGCTCAACAATTATATTATTTAACTCCTAGTAAAATAATCTACTATTATTAGGTTTAGGAAAAATTAGTATTTTAGCTTTTTCCAAAGGGTTGGGAAGATTGATAAATTTAAACATTTGTTAAATAATATAGTTAAAAGATTTGGGAGAACATCAACTTATTTGAGAATAATTTCTAAATTTATAAAATCATGTCCTGGAGCCTTCGTTTTAAAACAATTTTGAGCTTCATAATTTGTAAACTGTTGATTATTATTATTTTGAAAAATAATGATTTGAATTTCTAATAATTTTGAATTGGTATATCTAAATTAGAATTATCATCTTGGAAAAAAAGTTTTACCATTTCTATAATAACGTTAAATATTGGTGCATCTTTGATGTTTAATATATCCAATTACAACCATTTTTATCCATTTTCTAAATGAATTCTATAAAATAGAATAATTAAAGTCTCCAGCTAAAAATCATAGAAATATTAGTATTAAAAACAATCGATGCAATATGCAGAATTTCCTCATGTCAGTTCTTGGTAAATTATTTATGATAATTAATCTAGAATTAAAGCCATGTTAACTAATATTCAAAGTAACCCTTATAATATGTTTGTAATTTGAAGATATCGATTTATGATTAATATCATCTATTTTTATGGAATTTTGAATTACAATTTATACAATTAATGCATTTTGGAGATCATTATAAATTAGGACAATTTCCATGATTATGATTTACTGCACAATTTCAGCATAATTTAAAGTTATTCTTACAGATTATTTTTGTATGTCAAAATCCTAGACATTTTAAACAACGTTTAAAAGCAAAGAATTCATTAACATAAAGTTGGTACTGATTGATAAAAATTTTATCATTTTTCATAATACATATATTTGAATAATGTAAGTGATATTCGAAAAACGAATTTTAATATTTTGATTAAAAAGTCTTACAAAAATTTAATTTTAATACTTTTTTTAAAATCTTCATAATTAAAATGTTTATTAATTTTTAAAATAGTATTATCATCTTTGTTTATTCCTTAACCAGAGTTTTTTTCTTAAATTCAATGGTTTTAATTAATTTATTTCATTTGTCGTATTTATAATAGAGATTTTGATCAGGTTCATTTTCAAATTCAACTTCTATCATTTTATTTTGTAAACTAAAAATTTTTTTGATACCACATTTTGCTTTTAATTAATATTTTGTAAAAATCTTTACAATTTCATTTGAACGTTTTGAATCATCAGTTTGATATTGGAATATTAATTTTTATTTCTGAATTATTTGACGCAACTTGTGCCCATGTTTTTGATTAATACAAATATCTTTAATTTTAGAAATATCAGCTTCAAATTTATTTTTGATTATTTAAGATTTCTTGAAGTAAATTATTATTTATGGCATTATTGACATTTTTCAGAATTATAATTAAAGTTGTTTGTTATTTTTCAATATTTTCCAAAAATTTTAAAATATTTTCTTTAAAATTACGTTTTGTAACGTTTCTTTCCGGAAGCATCTCGCATACTGATTTCAAATTACATTTTAAAAATGATAAGTAAAATCACGCTTTGCGAGCTTGGGAATGCGATGGTGATAAGAGGTATTGAAGGGAGAGCGCTTTTGTAAACGTACGAAAGCAGACGTAAAATTCTGTTAATCGTTATTATTAACGGAGTTGTTAAATTCATTAATTTATAATTGTAACGCTTATTATACAGAAAACATAGAAGTACCACTAAATTTGGCGTGCATTTACTGTGGAAACCATTCTTTGAATATTTGATTTTCTTCGTTTTCTTATTTTTGGTAATATAAGAGATTGAGGATAATATTTGCTTTGTGTTCAGCAAAGACAAAACGGAATATTTGGTTAATCAGAGACCCAACCGCTTATTCATTTTATAGGAAATACCGAGAACGGCACCAGGACGTTTTGTGCTGCAAATTACCTACCAAGCTCTACCGAATTTTCAAGCTGCCGGTGCAATATTAAAAATGTGGGCGACAGTTTAATATTACCAGAAAGGTCCATTTCCTCTCTAATCAGGGGTATTGCATTATCAAGACACGTAACGCCATAAAACGATACTTTCTCAAAACAATCTAAGGAAATAACCTTTGATGAGGAAATTGCTTGTCATACTGTATAAAACTCGATCATTGACGTCAAATTTTTCGAACATACAGGTTTATTCACCCAACCCGTTCATTAAAAGTTTATAGGAATGTAATTTAGAAAGTATTTAAATATTTGGGGTTAAGTTGTACTTTTTTCTAAAATATTTACCGGAGTTTCTGTTATTTTTAATAGAACGTCCCATATATTATTTCATTTTTAGATTTGGCGTGAAATTCTAAACGCATTTTATGCATAACGTCCTACACCTATATCTAACCGTTTTTGAGGTTTTTGATTTTGTGTAAAAAACGTCCCTCCTGCGTAACATGTTTTGGATAGCATATTTATTTAATTTTTCGAAGTTTGAGCCTCGTAAAAAGATACCAACCACTACAATTGATTATGCAGGGGAAGATCCAAGGAAAACGGAGCATCGGTGGAAGGAGGATGTCATGGCTGAGAAACCTCAGAGAATGGGTTCGGATACAGCTCCAATCAGTTATTCCGGGCTGCAGTATCAAAGATTCGTATTGCATTGATGATTGCCAACCTTCGTAGCGGAGATGGCACGTAAAGAAGGAGAAAAAGAAAAAGAGTTCTAAGTTTGCATTTGTAATATTTGCTGTCTACTTTTATACAGGGTAATCAACATTACGTGGTAAATATTCGCATCTTCAATGTCGGTAAAGTAATTTTTTTTAAATGTAACTTTATGTGTTATCTAGTCCATGATTATTCTTATATTTATTTTACTTTTCCCCACCTTCCTGGGGCATTCTTTTAGGAGATGTAGGAGTGGTATTTTTGATTAAAACTCCATGTATGTACCTTATATAAAATCCGACGTTTTGGCTAGATCATGACTGACTTTTAACAAGGTCATAAAGAGTTGAAGCCAAACGATACTTAAATGTCAACAAATTGAATCTACGTGGTTTATTAAGATTTATTTTAAAAACATTAATTTGTTGTAGTGAGCAATTAAAAATTATACAATAATGTAAAAGCGATAAACTTAATGTGTAACGAACGTCGTGGAAAAGAGCCACTAACATTGGGATAACGTGTCGTGCTTTCGTGCTTAGATATAGAAACAATCCGATCACGTTATTGGCAATACCTTGAAGAAGCGCACCGGCACTGTGTTTTCTTTCCGAATAATCCAAACCAACAGAAAAACACCAAAAACTGCACCAAAAACTTTACTCGGACACGTGTTTCAACAGCTAGCTGTCATCATCAGCGATAGGAGTAAAGTTTTTGGTGCAGTTTTTGGTGTTTTTCTGTTGGTTAAATAGACGCTGCAGTTGGTGTTCCTTTCCTTTGATCAAGATGGCTTCCAGGTCTACGCTACGGAACAGGTTCTTCAAGATTAAAAGTAAGATTGCTTTTGTTAAATGTGACATTGAATTTCTTAAATCTTGCCGCAAAGCAGGTGTTTTTCCAAAATTTATTAAAGTTTATGCAAATTTTAATTTATACTTATGTAAAAAGGCGCTTGAATTTGCTAAGCGTAAATGGTTAGATTTGGAAATTAAATGTCATTATGGTAAATTAGGTAAATTAGAGTTAGAAGCATATGAGTTACATTTAAAACTGACTTCAGGATTAAATGATGACGAGTATGTTCAATGGATTAAGTTTTTGCACCATATTAATGAAATTATTCAACACAAATTTTGGCAAGAAAAGATGACCCATAACAAAAAAGTTCACAGAATTATCTAAAAAGAAAAAGAGGTGCACAGACTTGATCCTCAAAAACCTAACATAGTGGTAAACAAATCTTCGGAGATTTTTAACAATGAGGAATTAACTTTGTTGAATAAAGGCTTGAAATATAACCTCAAATTTAACAAAGCGCCCATAGATAAGATTATTGTAGGAATTGAAAGTTCGATCAAACTTTTAGATGATAACTCTAAAAAATTCATTAGGAATGCCTGTACAATTCAAATTTAAGATAATATTCAGCAGTTACCAAAATTTAAATTTAACGCGAGAGAAATAAACATTGTTAAAAATCTTAAAGAGAAAAGTTGTTGTTATCTCAAAGCAGATAAAGGCAATAAAGTAGTTATTTTGGTCAAAGAGGATTATTTTGAGTCAGTTCAGGTGATGCTTAATGAAGGCCCCTATTCATTAATAATAATAATTAATAACTCTCTTCCCAAAATGATTGCTGATGCCCGTAGAGTCTTATTAGAATGTGGAAATATTATACCAAAACAACTTAGGTTTAGACTAACGGTATCTAACCCGGTTCTTCCTAGAATGTATTGTTTACCTAAGATACGTAAACCCGGAAAAGCAATGCGTCCCATTGTTTCAGGTATTAATGTTCCTACTTATCTGATATCTAAATGGTTGTCAAATAAATTCAACAGTTTTGATTATCAACAATCAAATTTCAGTGTTCAAAATTCATACGATTTTATTGAAAAATTAAAAACATTGAGCTGACTGAGAACGAAGTTTTATTTTCATTCGATGTCTGTTCATTGTTTCCAAGCGTTCCGATAGAAATTACTTTCGATTATTTGAAAGATATGTTACACCAAAACCATTTAGACAATTCAGAAGTAGATAATTTTATTAAATTAGCAAGATTATGTATGAGTTTATTTTTACTTTCAAATTAACAATAATATTTATCAACAAAATTATCGTACAACAATGTGTAACAGCTTATCTCCGTTTATGGCTAACCTGTTCATGAGTAAAGTTGAAACTGATTTAAAAAAGCAATTTAGAATATTTTCCTAGAATTTGGTGTAGATATGTAGATGACGTTTTTTGCAGTCATCGACACTAAAGTTTACAACCCTCCAGCAATTTGTAGAAATTTTAAATTCAAAATTTGAGACGATCAAGTTTACCTATGAAACAGAAATAAACCTTAAGTTACCTTTCTTAGACACTTTAGTGACAAGAAATGGCAACAAACTAGATATAGATATTTATCGTAAAGACACTAACACTATGAGGTTTATAACAAATGATTCCAACCATAGTATGCAACATAAACTTGCATTTTTCAACTTTTTGATTCACCGATTATTACATTTCCCATTGTCAAAACAAAACTTTGATAAAGAACTGCAGAAATATTAAGCAGATTGCATCATACAATGGTTTTCAAGAATCAATTGTCACAAACATAATTAGAAAACATAAACATAAGTTAAACATTATAAACATTACAACGTTAGGAACTAGTAATAGCAAAATAGATAAGAAATATGTCAAATTACCAAATTATCCCACATACACAAAAGGTCTTCAAAAAATATTTTCAAAATTTGATTATAAAACAGTAACCTCTAGTAGTAACAACTTGCAAAATCTTTTAGGCAATCCAAAAGACCCGATAGAAATGTGTGATAAATCGGGAATATATAAAATTAATTGTAAAGACTGTAACCAAGTATATATAGGGCAAACCAAAAAACCTCTTAAAACTCGTTTTAAAGAGCACGTAGCTCATGTCAAATATCATCGCACAGATAGGTCCAGTGTTACCATGCATATGCTTAAAAATGGCCATAGAGTAGGCGACATTGAATTAATTATGAGGGTAGATAATAAAAACGATCTTGATTCTTATGAAAGTTTAGAAATTTTGAAAAACAGAAATTAGCTTATGAATTATGATGATAACGGTTCATTAGGATTTTCGGAATTATTTAAGCTTATCTAAGAACTAATTAAGTTTAACGATGCGTGATAACAGATAGTATATACAGGGTGTCTCAGATAAGGGTGGCAATATTTCAAGGGTACATAGAGAAACTCCAGATTAGAGATTTGAGATAATAAATCTATGTCCGGAAATGCGTTGCTTCCGATATACAGGGCCTTGAAAAAATTCAAAAATTAATATGGTAGTCAAGTGTTTTTGAAGTTCAGGTGAAGACAACGATACTCAAACCTCTTGCCAGTTGCGGTATTAATTTTGTTTTCGTTGTCGCCATGACAATATTCATTGTTCACTACGTTTTTATTGTCACCTGAAGTTTTTCGGATAATGAGCTCTTTGAAAGACATCCAAATGGATTTTATTTTTTCGCGGAAACGACGCGTCGGAGAAGAAAAAACAAGAGAGCGTTTCTTTTCCAAATTGATTGGGAATGTGAAAAAATGATTCCAATATTTGGAAAAACCAGTGGCGTGCTACATTTTTTTTTTAAAACTAAGTGAGAAAAACCGAAAGTCCGGTCCTGGAAATTTTTAGAAGAGTCGGATTGGCACATAAATATGACCAATACTTTGCTTGACATACTCTGGAAATTTTAAGAAAATCGATCAACGCGTTTTCAAAAATACAGACAAAAACATATTAATTTTTGAATTTTTTCAAGGCCCTGTATATCGGAAGCAACGCATTTCCGGACATAGATTTATTATCTCAAATCTCTAATCTGGAGTTTCTCTATGTACCCTTGAAATATTGCCACCCTTATCTGAGACACCCTGTATAAGCTTCCCGTTGTTTTAATTTTAGTATCGGTATCGCTGATGATGACAGCTTAGCTGTTGAAACACGTGTCCGAGTAAAGTTTTCGGTGCAGTTTTTGGTGTTTTTCTGTTGGTTAAATAGACGCTGCAGTTGGTGTTCCTTTGACCGAATAATCCAATTTCTACTTTCCAAAAAAAGGGTCCAAACTTCACAAATTGTTCTGCTTTTGTGGTGTAATTTTGCAAACCTCTTCAGCGCAGGTAGGTTGTCTAAATGTAATATTATGTGATGATGACGTCTACATCCTTCTGTTTCAGAATGTTGCAGAAGATTTTTTCTTATGCCAACTGCGCTCACTGCTCGACCGTTGAATTTCACGAGCATGAGTCTTGGGGTTACTCTCTTACAAACCAAGCACGCTGATTTTAAAATCCTATCAGCAGAGCTTCATTGTTGTATCTAACAGGTTCTTTGCACAATCGGACAGCTCTTATCCAAGGGTGTAGGAATTAAGAAGATGTGCGTATCATCCGATTCAAGATTAACACTTTCAATAATGTGTGGTTATTTTTTTAGGCTTTTTATTATTTTTATCAGATTGAGAACGGCAGTCCCTAACTGTATATGGTTTCAAAAGAGTGCAGAATAAAGTTTGAGAAAATGAACATAGTTTGGATCCATTGTATTGGTTGATTGAATCAATTAAATCCAAAGAATATAAAAAAGGTGTATCTTGTCTTGACCAATACTTAAATTTATTACTTCTTTAAAATGCTTGACTATAGTTTCGACAGCTAAAAAATTCTAGCGTCATCATCAGAAGGTAAAGATAAACATGAAATGAAATTTTGTACACCATGAATATGTACAGGCGATATGTCGCAATTAAAATAACATCTGGTGAAATGTGTATCGAAGCCCACATTACAGAATCTAACTTCGGCTGCTTATAATGTTGTTTAGAAGTTTTCTGAACCCTCTCAGCAATTTTTTTTAATGAACTCTATGATATTTAACCATGAAATCTTATTAGTGGTCATCATCCACATTTGCCGTAAGGTCTTCCTCAAGTTTTGATATGAGCTCTTCCTGAAACTGCGATTATCTTCTGGTCTCTACTTACACTTTTAACTGTTAAGAATTTCGTCTAAAATGACTTCAAACGTACCAGTTCTTCCTGAAATTGTAATCAAAGCTGGTCTAAACCAAACTGCAAAAACGTTAATATTTTCTATTAATAATGGATTCCCAATTAATTATTAGGCCTTCTTTTAGGAGTTTGGCATTGGAAGCTCTAGAAGAAGACCCAATAATTAATTGGAAAGCCATTATTAATATAAATTACTAGGAGTCCATTGTTAAAAATGAATCAATTAATCGTGGCTGCCACATTTCTTAAATAAAATTAATAATTGACAAGTTATTTCCCCCTTATAGGGACAGGAAAATAATGTCGCTTTCTTACATTAAATACAATCAAATAAGTATCCATTTCCAATAAATAATATAATCACCCTCGTTATCAACAACCTTTGGCTATCTAGTGTGTAAATTTTCAATCCCGAACCGATAAAAATCAATTAGATTTGAGTAAAATATCACGAAATGGCGTTTCCACATCATCCAAATTTTAAAACTTTTTGCCACTAACTAGGGATCGGATTAAATGGAAATCCGAGGGTGCGATAACAGGCGAGTAATTTGCTAAAATGTTATTAATACAACTGTTTCATAAAACTATAGATGTAGTTTTTATGTACTATGTACATATGAATGGTTTTTTTCTGGCTCGGATTGAAAAACAGCTATGCTAAATTCGCCAATTGTGATTCTTTTTTCACAATAATTTATTATTATTAATTTGTTTCATCTTCGGTGATCAAACGATCAAAATACTGTTTGGCGCCGTTGAAGCAATACGTTGCATGTGATGGATGGGTTCTGCTTATTTTTTCAATACGATGTAAATGTTCCTGGAGGGTTGACAAAGGTTGGTTAAGAGCGTTTGACAGTTCCTCGATTGTTTGGCATAAGTTTGTTTTCGCTTCCGCCATGTCGTTATCTAATGTTGTTGATCTGAAGTTCGGAAACCATCTTTGGTATTTGCGAACGTCTAATGCCTTGGATAAACATCGCAAATGGATTTGGTCGCAACTTTTGCGTTACTATTCTTGTGAAACTCAAAAAGCATACAATACCGGAGATGTTCTTCAGGTATTTCCCTGGTAATTGTATCCCAAATTGCAAAACAAAGTTTAATATTCAATTATTTAAAAGTGAGCAACTCACAATAACCTTAAAATGACTTTGGCACGCCTTCGAGATACACAATGAGCGGCAATCAAATATCGACATGCCCAGAAATGACATTGTTACGGTTCTATTTCTCGTATTTAGGACGTAGGTCGTAAGCCGCTTTAGAACGTGTGTCACAATTAGTACGGTGCGACGAAAAGTCGTATTTGGCGCGCACGCTACTAATTTGCCATTGGTAGAAATTTAATTCGATCAACTTTCCGAGACGGACTACGGACATTTTTTCTTTTCTCGTTGTTACATGTGGGTGGTTTAGCATCTTCTCTGAAGTGAAACTCTCACCAAAAAACTATTTAATGTGGGTTTCACAATTTCCAATATAAATTGGCGTTTTATTAATCTGGCTACATTCACCGTGAGTATTTGGGTTTCTTTTCTATTTGTTTTAGTTCTGATTGCTGCTAATGCTTTTAGCACGTTGTGTTCGGCATCTTAAGCTGTGATTTTACCAAGCGCGATAAATTCCGTATTAGAAAAAAGTGGTACTTAACAGATTGCTTACCCCTATTACTAATAGACTCCGATTGATCACTCGTATAACTAGAAACACTGATATCATCAACACACTCCATAGCATCTTCTTTTTCTTCGTCTTCTTCATCCACATCATCCTCTTCATCAGCAGTATATTTTTCCTGAACCATAAGTAGATTGACGTGATGATGATGTTTAGTCTCAGACGATAGATAAGTAGGAGTTATTATATATCTTCCATTTTTCTTCAAACTCAGGATATACATATTTATTGAAATATTGTTTTGCCGCTCAAACTTTGGAATTTGGTGTATAGTCATAGGCTTCTTAATATTATTAAAATTAAGTTTTTCACGAAAATGAGGGTAGCTGGTTACGCGATTCGCATTTACTGTACATGGGAAGAGGCTAGCCATAATGCACCATGCGAAGCAAAACTCATCATCGTTTTTAATATTCAAGACAGCTTTTTTTTGCTTTATCTGTGATGGGTATCTCGATATAACACGAACCTCTATGTAACATCCCACAGCTGTTGATATTTGTTGTAAGCCACTGAATCCCTTGAAGCCCCCAACCGTTCAGATGTTCTCTAAACTCCTCCAATTTTTTTATAATTTTGGCACTAACGTTGGTATTGAACCAATTCATGAAGTTGTTTTTATTCATCAAATCATTTTCATCGTTTAGTAATAGCAAATGGTTTAGAGTAGGGAAATACTTAATGTCCTCCAAATACTCCCCTTCTAGAGACTGTTTTATGAATTGAGCAGCTAAGATAAAATTTACCTTGAGATTTGCCTTCCGCCTTCTATGTAATAATATAAGACGTCGCCAGATTGCTTGGAAACAGTCCTCAAAAAACGATTCCAGATACTTGTGTGAGATATTCACTATAGCGCTTGTTCTTAACCGACAACGGAATGAACTATCGATATCCACCCACTTTACACGACTTGATTGTTTTTTTTTTTACAGTTTTATTACTTTTTTTTATATATCCTGCAGTAGGGTCTTGTATGTTTGTAAAACAATTACAAAGGTCTCGATGTGAACTTTTAGACCATAACTAATATCTTCTTTTGTAATTTAGATGCAAGTCGAGTATTAAAATTGATTACATAAATTAATAAATTTATTTATATTGCGCTTACTTCGTTTAACTTTCTTCATTACATTGTACACATTTTTTATTTTTTTTTAAATGCTTGATGTTAGCGCAATAACATTCTCGTTATTTAATTTCATTTTTATTATTTTAACACACATTTAATTTATATTTTAAAATTTAAATTGAATTTTCATGTTTTTTATTATTTGCTACATATTGTCCACACACACACACACACACACACACACACACACACGCCCGCATGTTTCAGAATATTCCGCATTCACTGAATATATATTACTGGAATAACTCTCGAGGGTGCTGGAGTAGCTAACTAAGAACCTTCCCTATTAATGCACGGCAACACCACGGCTCCGCAGTAATTAAGCCGCAGACCAACGAGAAGTATCACGTCGTCAGAGGTTGGAATTGTCGTATATTTCCAGCGAGGGAGTCACCGGTGTGCTGTTTTTCTCCGTACGCCACCCCTAGAGGAATCCTTGGATCTATCTACCTTCACTGAATTGTCGATACCGTCGCTAGCAGAATACTTTCATTCCCGGAACTACACTCTACGTATTACAGCTAAGTTTTAGTATTTAAATCACTTACTCATAAATAATTAAGGCGCATGAAGCTCGGGTACAGATGACATAAACGGCTCAATAGTTAACATTTAAGTAACTTTATTCGGTGTATCCTCATCAACCGTAAATTTGTTTTAAATGAGCTCAATAAAGGCTGGGGTGCTTAATTTTGGAGTGGTTGTCGCGGACACAAAAGGCCGTTTGGGTTTGCGGGAGGTACTTACCATTTCTTTTGTTGTTTAGAGTTAGTGTAACCAGCCGTGTGTAACTGATATGTGTACGCAGAGCCTTAATAGCAGCTACTCCTTCGGTTTAATTTGAATGAGCGTTTCACTTAAGCTTACCTGCAACGCGACATCTTAACTAGAAGTCTGATTTATTGCAAACGAGGCTGCTGCTAACGCACGTAACTATATGCGACACTCTCTCTATTTCTGTCACCTCATCCTACTATTTTTGTTTATTTTTAAGATTTGTTTGTGATACTGTATTATATGTCTCTCTCTCTGGTTTGTGTTCGATCTAGCATATTAGTTTTAAGTAAAACCTGTTGATCTCCTGTTGGTCGGTTTTATTTCTTTCTTTACTCAGCAGGTGGCGCTTTGTTAGACCAGCAGTCAAAATTCTTAAAGCTATTCAGGAATCCACGCAACTCCTCGGCGAAGCCGGATTACTATAACAATTTTGATTATCCTCCACTAATTTAGTGCGCTACATCGAGCCAAATTCCCTTACTTTTTCTTTCTAGGTTGAACCGCTAGAGCAGTCGCTCCATTTGATATAACCGTTACAACATATCTTTCCGGTATCCCTATATTTACCATAAAGTTTGTTTGAAAAGATTTTTATGTAATCAAACACACACTACAGAAATTAAATTAAACATACAAACATGTTAACGGCTAATTGTCCAATTTTAAATTCTTATTCTCACAGCCAAAGTCTTCCTAAAGTAATTATGCCAATTTTTACAAAACTTAAATCCACGAATTCATTATTTAAAAAATACAAATTAGTAGAAGTGAAGTAATGGAAAACTAAAATGAAAACACAACAAAAAAAAGCTAAAAGTATATGTCAAAAGAAGAAAAGCAGTAGATAGATAAGACGGTCAAATAAACAAAATTAACAGAATTTTAAATTTTTACCAGAAATTTAGCGTAGGTACTTATTTATTTCCTGCATTCTTCTTCATAACAATTGAGTGGCGATTAAATGACCTAAATATTAGGAGAATACAAAATAATACTTGAATATTAAGGAGAACATAAAATTGAAAAAAATTATTACAATACAAGTTGTAGAAAATATAATTTAAGAGAACTCCTGTATCATTAGTATCTTTAAGTATACCTATTTCTAAGATTACTAACAGCTATATCTCGGAAATTATATATGACACAAATTTACCACCTAAGAAGCGATTTTGTCCAAAATCTATTTAAGTTTCGTTAAAATCAGATCAGTAAGCTGACCTAAAGAAAAAACGAAAATGCATTTGCTTAAATATAATTTATTGTAATTCATCAAAAAAAGAAACGAAAATTAAGGGTGAAAATTTTCAATTTTGAAAACGACGCTTAATTCTCAATCTTTCGTGCAACATTTAAAAAAAACTAATAGAGTATGTACTACATAAAAATATAGGTATTATTATGGCACCCAACATGCGGCATGTAGAATACCTTATACATGTACTTCTAAAGACGTACATTCATTTGAGAGGGTGCACAAACATAAGCAATTGAGAAATGGACCGATTCTGCTTACCCTGTACACACTTGGGCAAAACAGTGCAAACGTATACTCATTTCGAGTAAATGGTCAAGCGAATAAACCGCTTAAATCACTATTATTTAAAAAAAATAATTAACTAAGTTAAATTAATGTTTATATAGATATCAATTGATCAGAGGATCAATTCCTGCGTGCTATGTAGTAATACAGAAAAAAACAAAGGATTTACTTTTCTGTTTTGCAGAAACGCATGTTTAGATATAGATACCGCGCCCACTAAAAACATAAGTTTCTAGCTGATCCTTTTGTTTATATCATCTACTTTTGTTTATATCATCTATGTTTTTACGACCTACTAAATTTGATTATTAAATATTCTACAAACTGTTTTCACTGCCTGTTCTCTGACAGCAAACGTGAAGAACCTAAACTTTTATTTTATTGTAAGTGTATATTTTTGAGTTGGGTTCTCCACTCTGACGTCACATTTTTTGCACAATGATGTTGACTTTACTCCAGTAGTAAATTGTTATGTAATGAATTTTATTAAATATTAAAAAAAAACAAAGTAAAAAACAATTTTATAGCTTGTACCAACAACAGTAATTACATCAGAATGAAATTTTCAATGTGAAAGGCATAAAAGATGAAAATTTCAAATTGTGAAATTCTGAAATATTAAAATAAAGTTTTTGTTGTAATATTTAGCGAGAACAATACTAACAATTGTTCAGAATTTCAAGTTATGCTTCAATAAACAGCTGTTGTAAACGAGAAAGTTAATAGTAATTGGATTAGAGCCTGAGTTTTCTTGATAATTATCAAAGTAGCAAAGTTATTTAAAAAAAAAACAAGGTAAGTACTTTATTAATTTGAAATTATTTTTGCAATTAAATAAATACGTATTCGACCATTTAAAATTTTCAATAATTTCCTCTACGAAAAAAATTAATTAATTTAAATCTTTTAAAAGTTTGTTATAGCAAAAGAATTAAAAAAGTAAAATTTAATATGTTTAACAATAATTTTGAAAATGCTAAAGTTAGACCAGTTAAGATAGCATTTAATAAAAAATATTGACACAAACATTTAATTAGGCAATTAAAAAATTTGAACTTAACGTTTCTGTACAGTTTGTCTATTAGTCTGCCGATCGCTTAAAAATTCTTATAAAACACATTCCTAAAATTAAGATTTAACTGCCTCCAGATTAGTTATATAAAGGTTAATAGTTTTTTAGATGCAAGAAAGATGATGCATTCAGTAAAAATTTAAGCGGCTTTGTAGCGTGAATTGTTGTTTCTACTATGTGATTTATATGCCCGCCTTAAAAATTAAAAAAAATGTAAATTATTATTTTACTTATTGAGGAATTTTAGCAAAATAGTGCGAAAAACACGAAGAGAGAAATTAAATCAAAACCTCTGGATGCATGGTTATCATTGAAAAATCGGTGGTAATTGTAACTTTAAAAACAAAGTTTCTGGCGTCCAATCAATTAGAAGATTATAAAAAATTCAAATGTTAAAATACATTGAATCAAAGACATACGACTCTTAAATAATTTTTAATTAAATTTTCAGACAGGTCTAATTGTATTGGGTGGTTTAAGAAAGTTGTAAGCTTTCAGTTATTAAAACTTATTTTTGAACAATTGCTGAAATTAATATTAAATGTTGTATTAATAATTTGTATTTAATACTTTTAACTGTAAAATAAACTTTATACTCTCAGGATCGACAAATTAAAATTTTATTATGCGAATATATGAATTTAGTGTGACTTATTCTTTTAAAGCGTGCATGCAATACAATTCCTTTAAGAAACTTGTTAATTTCTTTATAAATGAAAAAACGTTCTAAATGGCCAGCATCTGCAATCCCTAATTCTCTAAATTTGTTAAGAAACAAGCATAATTTACTACTCGTTTGATTCTTTTTAGATCTCCATCTGCCTCACATGAGACAAAAAAGAAAAATAAACAAATAAATGAGAAAATTTAACATTTAATTTCTAACAGTCATTCAAACAATTTGTACATGACCGCATGACTCAACATGCATACATCTTTTAAATCAATGACTTTGCATTCATTCAAATTAAAACCCTAGCTTCTTGCTTATAGTTCGAACTAAATTTACTAACGTGAATGACTTTAACCTAAATCTTAATTACCCGAACAATTTTGTGTCTACAATTATCTAATAGAGAACAAATAAATTTTCTTAAAAACAGCTTGTCACTGATCTTTGCGTTGAATCGTGGTTTTCGGGCTAAAAATACTGAGGTATATGTTACACTAATACTTTAATTATTTCACTATTTAATACGAAGTTACACTTGCAGCATTCAATGTTTTTTCTTAACGTGGAAATTTCCTTATTTTATAGTTTTTTAACGGTGATACTTTTCTTCTAATAATTCCTTTTTTCGTAGCACTGCAAATTATGTTTCGAAATCGGCACTAAAGTAACAAAAAATCGACAGTAAAGCATTTCATTATAAGACGATTTTTAAGTATTAAATGTACTTATGTAAATTTTAGAATTACATTTACCTACTATAGAACGTTAAAAATTCTCCAATTTTGTTCAAATTTGAGATTTTGGAAAAAATATAATATGTGCCTCGGCACTAAATAGTATATTGTATTACACGAGGAGAAAATCACAGTTTTCACGCGAGTGTGTTAGCTGGGCGAGGGTGGTAGCCCGAGCGCTGATCATCACGAGCAATGAAACATGATTTTATGCTCAAGTAATACCTACACTATACTTTTTCCACGACCAGTATGTAGTATCTATGAGTTTTATCAAAATTTAATTTAAGATTTAACTGTCAGTTTGGCAATTAACAAAAATATAGCTGTTTTCATGACTGCCAAACATTTTTTTATTCTCAATAATTATCAAGTTTACTTTTTTATTTGAAGTGTAGACGACGTTTCGACAGATTTTCCGGTTTGATAAAAAAATGTCAGTTTCAAATGCAAACAAGCAACCAATCAGCTTTTGCAACTACATTCAGTCAATTGAGGTATATATACCGTTACTAGTAACGAATTGATTTTCTGCAAATGTTTGGATATGACAAATTTTCTCTAGTATCTAATTATAAAAAATAATAATTGTCATCCAATACTTGTATTAAATATAATTGTGACCGGTTTCGACTTTAAAATTACATAAAAGTCATCTTCGGACAAATTCTACAAAAATTAAACGCTAACAATAATAATAAATAAATCTTATGCTTACATTCAAAAATTAATACTTCTAATGAAAATGTCAAATTGACATAAAACAATTAATTTTTAGATGTAAGCAAAGATGGCGTGAAGGAAGATAACTAAATTTGGCAGGATGTTTTAAATTTTGTAGTTTAAACAAAGTTCGAAAAGGTTAATTTGATTATTGATTAATGAATTTGGATTTGTGGTGTAAATATAAATATTTTCAGTATATCTAAAATATGTTTATTGTTATTATTAACATTTAAAGGATGAATAAGTTGTTGATTTTTAACTAAGTGTTTTTCTGTAATAACATGATAAGCAAAAGTAGATTTTATTGAATTTGGATTATTATTGTATTTTTCTGGTTTTCCTATATATCGTAAGTGCTCTTTAAGTCTTATTTTAAAATTTCTGGATGTTTTGCCAATATAAAATTTATCACAAGAACAAGTGAGTTGATAAATACCACTTTTGTCATTTAAATCTAAACAATTATAAAAAGATAAGAAAATATTTTTAAGGTTGAATTTAGTAGAGAAACTATTGATATCATTTAAAGATCCTTTAAAAATACAGAAAATGTCATCAACATATCTTTTCCATAATATTATATGATTTTTGAAAAGAATATTTTTAAGAATAAAATTAGTTTCTAAATTATCTAAGAAAATTTCTGCTAAAATAGGGGATAACGGAGAACCCATAGGTAAACCTTGTTCTTGTTTGTAGAAATTATTTTGAAAAGAAAAAATTGATTTTTGAGACAAAATTCAAGTAGATTAATTAAATTTTGAGTTATAATGTCAGGTAGGTCGCATGAAAATAAGAAATTAGAAATAAGATTTATAGTTTCTAAAGGAGGTATTAATGCAAATAGATTAGTAATATCGAATGAAAATAAGGATAAGATTATTTGTATTTGATAAATTTAAATTAGTTAAAATATTAATTAATTGATAAGAATTTTTTATTGAATGTTTGAGGTGTGAAATTTATTTCGTTATAAAAAATTTTGATAATTAATATGTGGTGAATTTATGTAGTTAACAATAGGTCTAATAGGTATATTTGGTTTGTGTATTTTAGGTAAACTATATAAGACTGGTAATTTTAGATTAGTTGGTCTTATTTTATTAATAGATACGTTGAAAAAATTAAAAGTATATACATTTTTTTAAATTATATTAATTGTTGAAAGCCAAAAACTTTGTACAGGAGTATTTTTAAGAATTTTCTCTACTAAATTCAACCTTAAAAATATTTTCTCATCTTTTTATAATTGTTTAGATTTAAATGATAAAAGTGGTATTTATCAACTCACTTGTTCTTGTGATAAATTTTATATTGGCAAAACATCCAGAAATTTAAAAATAAGACTTAAAGAACACTTACGATATATAGAAAAACCAGAAAAATACAATAATAATCCAAATTCAATAAAATCTACTTTTGCTTATCATGTTATTACAGAAAAAACACTCAGTTAAAAAATCAACAACTTATTCATCCTTTTAATGTTAATAATAACAATAAACACATTTTAGATATATTCGAAAATATTTATATTCACACCATAAATCCAAATTCATTAATCAATAATCAAATTAACCTTTTCGAACTTTGTTTAAACTACAAAATTTAAAACATCCTGCCAAATTTAGTTATCTTCCTTCACGCCATCTTTGCTTACATCTAAAAATTAATTGTTTTATGTCAATTTGACATTTTCATTAAAAGTATTAATTTTTCAATGTAAGCATAAGATTATTATTATTATTATTGTTAGTGTTTAATTTTTGTAGAATTTGTCCGAAGATGACTTTTATGTAATTTTAAAGTCGAAACCGGTCACAATTATATTTAATACAAGTATTGGATGACAATTATTATTTTTTATAATTAGATAATACATACCAATAAATTTTTATAATGGATCCATCATTCGTTTATAAGATTTTCTCTAGTAGTTTATGACCCCGGCAACTGAAACATATTCGTCATAAAAACTTTAGTGCCTTGATACATAAATATCTATTATCGTTTACATCAGGTCGCCAAAGATCTGTTTGATGATTAACACTTTCTACGCCAATTTTCGCGGAAACTTCAGGACAAAACACTATCGAACGAAGCTTGTTACGGTTCAAAATCTTCAAATTGCGCGTTGCAACACAAATTAAATTTACCGCGCTTTCAACCAAATTTTCTGATTGGTGAACGATAATTGCGGTTTACCGGATCAGAGTGGCAAACGGACATCTTGTAACTCGTGCTTGGGACGTGGGCGGATAGACGTTCGTTTTGGAGCTAAAAACTTAATATAAACTCCTATGTGGCTTCGATAATTTCACCATAATTGAGTGTGGATATTGGATAACGACTATTTACGCCCACGTGTCGGGACCTCAACTTCCTTCCTATATTGTATGTCTGGATAAATTCCTGGGGAAGTTGGAACGAACTATTACCCTTGTCAGTGGTGACACAAAACTGACCTGCATTTCTACGGACCGATACACCTTCTGCGGTCTAGGGTGTTCACACGCAGTGCGCCCGTGGTTCACCGCGGCAATTTCGACTCCTACAATTGGGTTTTCTATCATATCCCAGAAAACTCCTTCCGAACTTCCAGTAGCTGTAGCATTAACAAGGACCTCGTTATCAAATTTACGTACGACAGAAACAAATAAGTTATCGTTTTAAGAAACAATTCATATTGTGCATGCGTTTGAAACCGAAGTACACGCGACATCAAGCGGTCATACCTTTATTATTTATCTTTAGTATTTTAAGATAAATTGTAATTCGGGGTAGCCTCCATACTCTCACGCTAGTGTTGTTTGGCACGAATTGTTTCAGAGTTCCGAGGGGTACGCGAATAAAAAAGACCTTTTTTGATTAGCGGAAGCTACATCCTATATTTTTAAAACGTGTATTAGTAGTTTTAAGCCACCGCATGTACGGGACGAGTGAACATCCAGTTTTGTATCCACCAATCTTAAATTGGTGCGCTATCCATAACGATTATAATAAATGAGTAACTTAACTGAATTATTTTAAACTTGTCGCGTACGATGAAAATCTAGTTACTGCTAACGCACGCAAGTTCGTTGCGACAAACTTTGTCGTTATTGCTAAATAATCCTAATATTTTACATTGTATGTGTTATATTTATTGGTCTGTTGTCTCTCTCTTTCTCTCTCTTAATCGTTGTAGCGTGTTAGATTGTAAGTAAAACCAGTTGAATTCCTACTGATCGGTTTTATTTCTCTCCGTTACCTAGTAGGTGGCGCCAGTTGATTCAGCAGTTATTTCTTTTCGCTCTCCTAAGGTCCTACACCACCTCCGACTGTAGCCGGACACTGCTGCATCAATGTTTATAAATTCCGGTCCCTCCAAGCTTTTAGCACGCTACTTCATGCCGAATATTTTTGTGTTCCTTCTGTTTTAGGTTGCATCGCTAGAGCCGTCACCCTAAATTTTAGCTATTTGTTTATTTGTGAACTGCAACCCTTACAAGCTTAAAGATTAAATTTTAAAAGTTAAGAAAAATATTAGTTTCAAACCAAAGCTGGTAAAATTCTAAACAGAAAATGTTTATACGTTTATATGTTCGGTATAAACGTGACGTGTTGTGACGTCTTACGACCTTGTAAATTATAATTTTTGTCAATTATTCGGTTTTTCTTAATTTTACAGACGAGCTTCTTCATACTATTTTTACGATTCCCAACCTTTCAAAATGTCTATAAATAGTTATCTACTCGATTCTTGAACTAATTTTAATATTTCTCTAGGTACACATTTTCACTAAAAAATCAAAGTTTGTCACAATTTTCCTTAGAAGAAAATAAATGTGTAGGAAAGAGAAACACACACTGTTCCAATTATGCCTCTTCCTTGATCTGTGTCCGCTCATTTCAAGGCCTACACTAAGGATCTTTTAATCGTAACGGAACCTTCACGATTTAGTTCGTACAAGTGATATTCTTAATAATAAAATTAAAACTAGATAACATGTATTAATAGGCAAAATCTATTAAAACAAACAAGACAGAGTTACCAAAAACTATATATGAAAGAAATGACAAGCTAAATTTTGTGTGCTGAATGTTATGAATCGACAAATGCGTAGCTATCTCAAAATTTATTCATCGCAATTTTTTCTTGGTTAAAGTATTTTTTTGAAAACTAAGATTAAATACGTTGGGTTGGAAATAAATAACTAAATAGATAACAATTTAACAACTTTTTATAAAATGAAATGTTAGAACTTATTCTACCCAAGAAGAAAAAAACGAAACAATATTAAATAGTTTCCGAAATATTCACACAAAACACATTAAAGAAATCACCTTGCAGGTTTAAGTATAACCAAAGAATTGGCATTCTTGAATTTGACGGCAAATAAGTAAGTACCTAGTACATGGGCTTCCAGTCTGATTCCAGTTTGATTATCAACTTTTGAAGTCTGAAAGTGTCTAATTACAAAGGTATATTCACGTATTTATGGTAAGATTCCAGAACGTCACGGAATTTATAGTTTCAAAATGACCGAACTTTAATATGCAAAATCGACAAGTGTCGCTTTTTCACCGTAAGTTAATATTTGGTATAACTCAAATATTTTCTTTTAATTGATTGTGCATTTTACTGTATATTTTTAATTCACCAAAATAAATGTGTCGGTAAATTTTTAATCAAACTCTTAACCTAAAAAGTAAATTGAAGGATAAACATTTAACAAATGACAACGATGACCAACTAATCAGTGTTACCAACGTATTAAATTTGTTTCAATCATTAAAAGTTTTACGGTATTAAATAAACAAAAAAGTTCTTATAAACTTACCTCCTCGTTGTGGGCATATCGCAACAAGATTACAAGTTTCTTCTCCAGGATCTCGACAACACTCAATAACATCCGAACACGTCGTATCTGGAGTTACCGGAACGTCAGTCGCAGGACCATCACCAAATATCCGTACGATCATCTAAAATTTAGAAAAAAACCTTTGTTTAACAAAACGTATTTTCGAAACAGCTGCTCGGATTTACACGTAAAACTTAATTTAAGTTTACTAATAATAGACGATACAGGAAAAAAGCTTCCAATTTTCTATATTAAATACGGAATTACCTGGGTGAGCTGATAATAGTTCAAAGTTGCTAAAGGGTACTTGAAAATGTAAAATGAAACTTGTCTAACTTTGAATTATTCGTTATAGGGGAAACTTTAACAATGGTAAGATGGCTCTTATCTGATTGAAAATGCGTCGAAACTTTTGTTGTACAAGTAAGGAAAAGGCTATAAATTAACTTATCAATTTCCCAAATACATAATTGCGCCATCTAATGAAGCTTAAAAACGAATAAACGTTTCTTTTTCAAACTTCAATGTAACTTTTAAAAGCTCCATTAATAAAATAAGTTTTTCAACAACTCGGCTCATTAAATATTCAGGAAAGTTTATAATAAAAACTGATCCAAGTAATTTACTAATTTAAGGTTAATAAAAAACATGTTTTCTTTGTATTTAGAAAATTTAATGCATGATCAAGTTTCATTGTATTCGCTTTTTAAATACAATAATCAACTTTTTTATGTGTACGTGGAATATTGTTTTACATGTTTTATTTTGTTAAAAGTTGAGGATTCAGTTTCCCTTTCCATTAATGAATAAGTAAATGGTAGAAATGGTGTACAAACAGTAGAGAAAATTGTATTTGTTAGTCTTAGGATTGAAATTCATTGTTCATTTAATATTCATCATAATTCTCTTATAATGTTCACAAGTGATATAAGCTTCAAGTTTTTATCCATATGCAATAGGAATGTAATATACCATGCGTCCCACGGATAAGTTGACATAGGAATATACTATGTTAAATTAAAATTAACGTATATCTTTTTTCTGACACATTTCGAACATAATGTCTTATTAATGTTATGACTTGTGCGAGCGCACACCTACTCTCGATTCATTTTACGAATTCCATGTACTCTGCATTCATATTAATTAGTCAACTGATGAATGTTAATGTAAGTGCTGAGGCCAATTATTGTTCATGAGTAGCATGCTGGATTTGCTAGTATAAATAGTTATTTATGTAACAAGGACAAAAAAGTGCACTTTTATGTACGAGACTGAATTTGCTGGCAGAGGCGTTAGCCGAGGCAAGCAAACAGGCGAGGTTATAAAAGCACTTTTTTCCGAGGTACATATTAATTTTTTCCGTTGACCTTAAATTAATTAATTTTCTATTTATTACCGTTTACTGAAAACAAAATGTTTAGTAATTTTAAACAAAATTTTACGTTTGTTCTGATTTTACTGTACCTAATGTTCACTTCACCGTTCAGTATTGTAACATTTCTGTCAAAATTTATTAAAGGAAATAAAAGCTTTCCGCGTTCGAATATTGTACCGATAAAGCATTTGTTTACAACAATCACATAATTGATTATGATACTTAATAGGTAAAACATGTACTTTTTTATAATTTATTAAAATAATAAAAATTACATTTAGGTAGTGTTATTTTTGAAGTATATTTAAAAATGTAGTTATAGTTGAAGCCTACCCTCAAAATTAATGCATTTCTTTAATTGTCTATGATCAAAGACGTAATGAAGTTTCTCCTATTAAACACATTAAAGTCGATTCTTACTAATTGGACATATAATAGTTATAAGACTGAGTTTGTACCGTGGTCAGACTTATAATCATTTTATATTCAATAAAAATATTGCCTGACCGTAAGAAAGTATGCAAACGTAGTTTTTTGATTCACTCCAAAAATGTTTCAAAAATGTAATAATCTTCTTTCAGCTTATTGAAAACTGTGAAATTCACCTTGTTTTTGTGTACGAATAAATCTTGAACCCAGTAATGTTGATGGCTTATATGATTTTATTTTTGTTTTTTCCTGCGACAAAATCAATATTCAAATGATTTTTCACAAGTAATTACTGTTCTTGTGTTTTCCTAAAGTACTGTAATATCCTATGTAGTCACTAAATTCATACTGGTTACTTCGACTTTATTTAATTTTTCCGTCGACCTCATTATAAAATTGAGTTTTACGTACTCCCTGAATAATCATAAAGTAACACTTTTTTAACTGTAATACTTTTCGTCCGCAAACACTTTTCGTCCGCAAACATCTGTCAATGTCAATTATTATTTTATGTCAAATTAAATAAAATCGAAGTAACCAGTATGAAAACCCATTTTTAAGAAAGGATGAATTTAGTGACTACATAGGATATTACAGTACTTTAGGTACATACTGAAACATTTTAGATACTGCAGAATATTGTTTGTTTACTTCCATTTATAACCTCAATTTCTCAATCCCACACAACTTTGAACAAAAACAATTTGTTGTTCAAATTACAAGTAAATGATTTTAAGTGCTTTGAAATGATATTAATAAATTGTTTATAGTTTCTACAATGTGCGAAGCATATAGAAGAGCCTGGTTGTAATCTCACAATACTCGATACATTGTTTTCAATATGTAACACTTTAACTTCTTTAAAGTTATTCATTTATAAGGTAAGACAGAATTCATACGACTTGAGATTGCTTTAGACAATTTTATTAGGTAACATTTTGATACAGAAGCGGAGTTCCGATACAAAATTTTCACGATCATAAAATACAAAAACTTACAGTAGAAGTGAGTTAATTAGAGGTACCTTTCTATTACTGTATTTGATTGATGTAAATAAGTAATAATGCTAATGGAAAACACAAGAACAGTAATTACTTGTGAAAAATCATTTGAATATTGATTCTGTCGCAGGAAAAAACAAAAATAGAATCATATAAGCCATCAACATTACTGGGTTTAAGATTTATTCGTACACAAAAACAAGGTGAATTTCACAGTTTTCAATAAGCTGAAAGAAGATTATTACATTTTTGAAACATTTTCGGAGTGAATCAAAAAACTACGTTTGCATACTTTCTTACGGTCAGGCAATATTTTTATTGAATATAAAATGATTATAAGTCTGACCGCGGTACAAACTCAGTCTTATAACTATTATATGTCCAATTAGTAAGAATCGACTTTAATGTGTTTAATAGGAGAAACTTCATTACATCTTTGATCATAAACAATTAAAGAAATGCATTAATTTTGAGGGTAGGCTTCCAACTATAACTACATTTTAAATATACTTCAAAATAACACTACCTAAATGTAATTTTTATTATTTTAATAAATTATAAAAAAGTACATGTTTTACCTATTACCTATCATAATCAAGTGCTCTTATAAAAATTATGTGATTGTTGTAAACAAATGCTTTATCGGTACAATATTCGAACGCGGAAAGCTTTATTTCCTTTAATAAATTTTGACACAAATGTTACAATACTGAACGGTGAAGTGAACATTAGGTACAGTAAAATTAGAACAAACGTAAAATTTTTGTTTAAAATTACTAAACATTTTGTTTTCAGTAAACTGTAATCAATAGAAAATTAATTAATTTAAGGTCAACGGAAAAATTAATATGTACCTCGGAAAAAAGTGCTTTTTAATAACCTCGCCTGTTTGCTTGCCTCGGCTAACGCCTCGGCCAGCAAATTCAGTCTCGTACATAAAAATGCACTTTTTTGTCCTTGTTACATAAATAACTATGACATAAAATAATAATTGACATTGACAGATGTTTGCGGACGAAAAGTGTTTGCGGACGAAAAGTGTTTGCGGACGAAAAGTGTTTGCGGACGAAAAGTATTACAGGGTAAAAAGTATTACTTTATGATTATTCAGGGAGTACGTAAAACTCAATTTTATAATGAGGTCGACGGAAAAATATATTATGTTGAATAGAAGCGAATTTTACGAAAAAATGTTGACACTTTTTGATCATTATGCGTTTTAAAAATGGCGATATTCGCGCACTAGAGCGCAAATCATTTCGCGCACGTTGACAGTATTTTCAAAATATATTCAAACTGAATTAAACGACACTTTCATACAACGAGAAGAAACGCCGACAAAATTATTTAGCAAAAAATATGACAATCATGGATATTTCCTTAGTACGTAGCAGCGGCTACGCAAATTCAATTTCACGCACTAGGTACATAAGTTATTAATTATTAAGAGACTTCCGTAGACGAATCGGTTAATTATACTCTATACCAAATAAGAAGGTAGTAAGTGGCGCTACATATTAACGAAAGTTTACACAACTACAACTTTATTTTTAGCGGTAAATCTAAAATTATTTTTATTTTATAACTAACACTATCATTAATATATTTATTTTAAACACTTATCAATAAATAATAGAACTATATTTTTTGCACTCGGTGCATGTAAAACTACCAGATAAGTACGTCAATAAGCCTACCGAAACAACAGAATTACGTACAAGTGTTTCAAAAATGTAGCAAAAACACTGGGTTAGTAAAGCATTTTACTACAAAAATATTTGTATAAGCACACAATTTCAGTTACGAGAAATCAGTTTACATCTCTACTATAGCAAAAACTCATTCAGATCTGTAATAATTGATAATTAAAACACACATTTTAAACTTTCAGTAGCTGAGCATTTTTTTAAATTCACTTTTTCCGCTCTAAACGGTCTAAATTAATACCGGACAGAACATTACAGGTACCATATTGTAAATGGAGAAGAGAGTCAAAGATATATTAACTGTAAATAAATTAGGATTATGAGACAAAGGGCGACGCTTTTATATTACTATATGATCTCGTTTCAAGGGTCAAATTAATTAATATGACAAAATAAAGACACTGTAAAAGTTAAGTGCGACAACACATTTTGCAGTCGGTGCGACCACAAAAATTCAGATATTTGAAAGTGCGAATTTAGAAAAATATCGGCAAAAATAGCATACGCAACTTGAAATAATCTGTTTACGCACATGTAATGTAAATAACTATTAAATAACGTTAATTCCGATTGATTATATGATTACTACAAAATAAAGAAATTAAGCGCGGTTATTAAAAAAAATTTATTCCGATTTTTACAAAATTGTAATTTTTGAGTAAAACATATAAATATTCACGGCTTGATTGCTCAGAACTACTACTATCAGGTTATAATGTATGGTGATTTCTATTATATCTTATTTTCAACCATTCCTTCTAATTCCCACATACGTTGTTCTTCTTTACCATGTGTTATACACAATTATAAGATTTACCCGGTATAATAAAGGCAATAGTTGTAGTGCTGTGGTGAAAATCTTAAAATGATTCTTCCACTTTTTTCACCATTTGGCAAATGACGTACGGTGTTGGATGAGATAGAGAACTTCCCGTACCTTGAAATCAGGGGTACATAATTTTTACATCCCTTATTACCGACAATGAAGAATAACAGATCGCAATTTTTTCTCTTTAGGAGCAAGAGTTTTTTTGGTACAAAATTCAGACATAGTGCCAAAAGATAGCTTATCGATAGTACAATATGATGACGCCTTGAAATCAGGGGTACATGATTTTTACATCCGTTATTACCGACAATGAAGTATAATAAATTGCAATTTTTCCTCTTTCGGAGCATTTTACTGCGAGAGTTTTTTGGGTACAAAATTCAAATATAGTGCCAAAACATAGCTTATCGATAGTACAATATGATGACACCTTGAAAACAGGGCGACATGATTTTTACATCCTTTATTACCGACAATGAAGTATAACAAATCGCGATTTTTCCTTTTTCGGTGCTTATTACTGGAAGAGTTTTTGGGGTACAAAATTCACTTAAAGTGCCAGAAGATAGCATTTTAATAGTAGAATATGATAACAGTTTGAAATCAAGGGTACATAATTTTTAATAAAAAAATACTTTCAGAAATTCTTTTTCTTTCTCCTTCCTCCTTGTTTCCCGTTTACGGACCTATCTAAGATTTTTGTTGTTACGTGTCCCGCATTAACCCAAGTTATATCAATCATCAATAAATTGTGCGCTCCTCCTCACGAATCTTTTTGATTGATGTTATACTTGCGTCGAGATAAAACTATTTCTTATGTTTCAATTTAAATATTATTTCTACTTCATAAATGCCCGTAAATAAATAAGATGTCAGCATATTCCTCCTTTGTAAATCGATATGACATTTTGGACAACGACGATGAAGTTTGGGTGGGAAGTGAATGTATCTAGCATCCATAACAACGCTGTTACATCAACAGCAATTAAGCTACAAAAGGAAGCTTAGGCCTGCAACGAACTCAGTGGGGTTGGCAAATTTCACTCCCGATATCTTGCTAACGGTGTAAAATTAATGAGAATCATTTTGCATAGAATCAGTTCCCGAAGTTTGACACATTACTTTCCGAAGATTTGGTGAGTTTTTGTTACCGAAAGTTGACTACCTGAAGTTTTGTTACCGAAAGTTTGCTACAGAAGGTTTGTTACGGAAGAAGTTTTGTTACATAAGAAGTTTTGTTACCGAAAGTTTGCTATAGAAGGTTTGTTACATAAAGTTTGTTATATAAAGTTTTTTTTACATAATAGGGGTTTCTGACTATGCTTAGTCCACTATATTGCTATATTGTTTTAAAGAAAGAAACTGTACTAACTGTAACCTACCAACCAACACCGTTTACCACCAAACACATGAAAACAACTTAAATTGATTAAAACAAATTTAAAAAAAAATTTTTTTTTTAAAAAGAAATGGTAATAACTGTAACCTACCAACCAACACCGTTTACCACCAATCACATGAAAACAACTTAAAATGATTAAAAAATAAAATATTTTTGCGATTTTAAATAATATTTACAAACTATATTACACATATGTCAACAGTTTAAGATCTCACTAAACAAAAAACTAATTTTCGCAGATGTTCTGCAGCAGAGTGATTCTCGTTTCCGTACTCAGTCACGACGAGTTTCAATTTCTCAGCACTTTGTTGATATCGCACTTGGGGTGGCTCAATGTTCCCATTCAAAAACTGCTGGATCTTGGTTTCTACAAGGGCTTGCTGACTCTTTAATCCGTTGATTAGTTTATATATTGTAGGGTGAGCTACATCAAGTAGAGATGACAATGCTCGATTGAAACCCTCGCAATTATTGTTCGTTTTTGGCAAATGTCTTTGTTCATTTTTATACTGACGCTATAGTAAACATAAAAATCATATGTAAAAAAAACTTCTTACGTAACAAACCTTCTGTAACACGGTTTCGGTAACAAAACTTCAGGTAGGCAACTTTCGGTAACAAAATTTCCCATAACGCTTTCCGAACACCCTATACATCTGCCTGATCTGCGTAGAGCGTGCATTAATAGTTTTTTAACTTGCAAATACATCAAAAACTCGAAATTCGGTACGAGGCCATAATTGATCATTTCGTTCTATCTAAAATATTTTCAAACCTTCAGCTATGCAGGCTGTGCCAAAAGTTGGTATCAACTTTCTTATTTTACATACAAACCTATAATTCCTTTTACATGGGTCAATTGTCCATGTAATTTTATTTAGAGGCCATAAATGTAGATTTCTCTCGTTAAGCAAACGGCAAGTTCTTTCAATAATCTTGTAACATTCTCCATGAATAAAAAACAAATTTAGTATGTCTTCATTCGAATATTCTTGGTGGATTTCCATATCGTGTATAATGTGTCACGTTTACAAGTTTGATAAATAAGGCACATTGTTTTAATATCCACAGGCCACTAGTCAGAAATTATTTAATAAAATAGAGAAATATTGTATTGTAATAACCTAAATTATGTTATCTTATTCGTGACCGACATATGTAACTTTTATTAAATGGTCTTTGTAGTAGTTAGTTAGTCTTCTAAAAGTATTCCCTCCAACTTTTTGTCCAGAGCTGGGTGCTATGTCCTCCGGAATCTTTCCACTAAGCATTAGATTGATAAGAGATCTCAAAGCCCATAAAAGTTGCTTTAAGCTTTCTTCGTTGCTTGGTGTCATATGTGGTTGCTAGTTGAGAAAAATTAAAAAAATATTAGACATTAGAATGACTTTGACAATGCTAATTGTTTCAGCTTCTAAGTTTTAGTTTGTAAATATATTGTTTGTGCGTTTGTAAATAAATAACTGCAGATAAATTTTTACTCTGCGTGAAGTGTAATAAATAAGTGTCAATGATGGAAGTGCCCACAAAAACAAAACGTTGTTGCGTAATGAATTGTACTGATTTCACTTCCAAGCGACATCGATTTCCAAAAGATAGTTCTGAAAATTTTCAGAAGTAATAGAACGTAAATAATCCTCGGTTTTAGGAACTAACGACTAGCGCAATATATAAATTATACTACGTTTGTGACTGTCAATTTGAGAAGGAATTCATTGTACCTCTGGCACGAAAAGAAGATTACGTTGAGATGCAATTTCAAGTTTATTTTTAACAGAATCTTCAAAACCAGGCACTTTTTATAATATTGTTATATCATTAATTATAAACTTCGGAAGATACGCAAGCCTTAATGTTGCCCTTTTCACCCTCAATGACCAATCCGTTAATTTGTAAAGTGCTGCCTCGAACGATTAATACTGAAACCATTGATTTGATAACTGCATGGCATAAATGCAACATCAGTGTCTACATTCGTGAATGATTCAAGAATCAAACTCAGCAGTTCCCAAAGCCGTTCGTTCTTATCGCAAATAAGTAACTTTCACGTGCACAATAAAAAATAAAAAATGTGCACTCAACTAATTTATCTTGCCACAAATTTATTTGTAAATTTTGCTTCAAACTTCAAACAACAATTTAATTTCTAAGAAATAAAATTCATTTGCATCAATACAAGTTATGACAAAAAAATCATTTTTATGTATTTCCATATAATTGTAGTTATTATTTACATAAACAATTTATTCGCTTCGGACCCAGTTGAAAAAAATGCATCTTCTGAGTTTTTTTTAATCTAGAAGGACCTCCTCTGTTGTAATTTGCTTAGATGCGCAAGTTGACTTTAAGAAGAAAAAAATAACATAAATTCACTGATAAAAGACATGCTGAGTGAATTTAATTTTAAATATTCTTTTGAAAATTAATTACACACAAAACTTTTAGTACCTTCTAATGACAACTTTGAATGTTCCAATAAGAAATAACAAAAAAGTTGTAAAAAGGCTTTTCAATTTTCTTAGAAACCCTATTTATCGCTATATACGTACTCTACATAAATATATAATCATAATGTTTATCTCATCAATTTGTAATTTCAAAAAAACTCTAAAAATTATTTCAATGGGTAAATAAAAATAATAGTAATTTGCTTACTATTTCTTGAATTTTACAGGCACTGATTTTAGACTTAATAATTTACGTTTATTGTTCATAATAATTTCGGAGAGTAAAAAAGTGTCAATATCCACAACTGCAGTAAGTGCAGAAATATCACAAGAGGGCAATATAATAATTTCTTCGAGTTATGAAGACTACTACTACCACAAAATAAAGTGAGTTTTTAAATTTTTACTTTTGAAAAAAGTCCTGGAATGTTTACAAAAATACTCATTCTATACTTTTTTTTCAAATAAAAATTGTTTGTGATTTAATTACACACAACCTTTATTTAAACTATTTTTTACTTCAATATGTAACTGTTGAAACATGATAATCACGAGACACTAATTGTTTTATTATTATATGCAAGAATATTAGTTATAAAAAGAAAGTTGTTGTAAATAACAATCTTTATTTGAATTAGTTTTTTCTACAACACAATTTTCTACTTTTCACTTTTTATGCTTATTAAAGTCAGGGTTAAGTAGAATCATAAAATAAATTATATTGGGAATATATCAAAGTATTTTTAAAAGTTTTAATGTTTTTCCCTCATATAATAACATTAACTAATAAATAATACATGATATAAAATATATAAGCATTTCGGACAATCCTTGGTATGGAAATACTAACTCATTTTTAAGTGTAATAATAAACGCATTAAATACATTTTTAATAATACGTATTTTATTATTATTAAAATAAGAATCAAATATTAATGAGATGAAGACGTAAAATGAAAAAATACATACTTAATACGTTCCATTACTATTTTATATATACGAATTAAAAAAAAGAAAATAGAAAAATAAGGTTAATAACATTTTCCACCAGTAATAATTATTAGGTATTACAAATTTCATACTTAACCAGAAGCAGCTAAATGATTTATTGAAATCTCGCTAATGAGGAGTGTGTTTAGAGAAACGATAACATTGATAATGAATTTCGTTATAGATACATCTCTTTGATGCACGAACGCTCATTAAAATCCCCTTTTGCTTATAAAGTTCTTTAACAGGAACATAACGATTTTATTATCTTGCAACAAAATTAATAGCTTCTTAGTATGATAACTTGTTCCAAAGTTAATCAACCGTAATTTTCTTATAATTACATAACAAGTTAAATGTAAGTGCACTTCGGAGTTTCTCTTCGAATGCGCCACCGTCGGTGAACAATAATTAGAACGTTCATACCTTTTAACCAAAAATTTCGTTTAAAGTGTATTGTTAATCGAATAAAACAAGTTAAAAAGTAGTTAGTGATTGATAACTACGCAACAAATTGTAGTCCACAGAATTTTTTCGAACTTTGTTAAACGGGAACGTAAAATCAATGATTCATCTAGTACGTTAATTCATTAATCAAAGTTTGAAGATGTTGAGAGGTTCAAACTAAAATTATCTACAGATTTAATTGTATTTAAAATTTTAATGACAAAACTGGGTTGTGTTTAAGTTTAGGTACAGTTTAAGTTGACATTTTGTATAAGATGAGGTTCGGTAACGTTATTTATTTAAAAATACTTTAACATCAAAAACGGTGGTGCAATATTTATTATAAAAGAAGAAAATGAAACTTACATAATTTGAAAACTGTTATACCGTATTTTTTCACAAAGTAAAAATTCTGTATATATAGGGTGGCTTCATATTATCTGGCCAAACGGAAACAGTTCAATGTATATAAAAATAATACTAATTTGACAAATAAACATATTGCAGTGATTGTATAATGTCATGATTGTAATGTATAGATGTAAAAAGCTATATAATGTCTAGTATTAAGATATTAGAGGTTTATTGTATGTTAAGAAGATATTACATTTTGTCCTGTAATTGGGGTTACCTGTTGATCAAGTAAACTTAATGCGGAATGTACTTCGCTAATCACTAAAAGAAGTGTTGTGGATGGAAAGATGGAAGAATAACCAACAATAAAGAAAAGTTGAGAAAGCAGTCCAGGTTCAAGAGGTCACTGCCGAGAACCGTTGAATGTCGCACGTACACATCAAACAGAATTACAAGGTTAGTTTAAGTTAGTATATTTAAATGTGTGTATTAAAATAAAATAAAATTATAACGAATTATAAACGGCACAAAGCCGTGCACGTAACGTTATTTAGGATTAAATTCATATTTGTAAGAATACACGTTTTATTTTTCTAAAATTAAAATTTAGCAAATCATAAACCACAACATTGTTATTAAGAATCCAAACTTTCGGGATATTATCAACCGAAAAATAAACTAAGAAAGTTTCATGCTCACATTCAATATAAAATGATTTTATTCAACACAAAAATGCAATCATCGCAATATGTCGAAAAATGCTTCCTGACAAAATTTAATCACAGAGGTAATATTGAGGGAGGGAGGCTTGACGTACAGAAACAGAAACTTCAAAAGTCAATTTTTTCTTAAATTATGAAAACGTAGGGTTTTCGACGAAAAACAACTCCTCTTGATTTACATCGCTCAGACGCACCAGTTTCGAGAAAAGTGCATTTAATAATTACACAGTATAGTATATGTACACACTATTCTTAAAATGTGGTAGTAGACGTTGAATGCAAACACCTTTTCCAACTTTTCTATCATTGTTTAACATACTCACGTTCATAGAAGTTATTCCACAAAATAATTTTGGAAATAGGTATTGTTTCACTCGATGCACATGCACTATTACTATTTCTGAAATTACCATTCAAGAAATCAAAACAAATTAGTTTATTGAAACATTAACAAGTGCCAAATTCGCTTAAGTAAATATTCAAATAATACCTCATTCGTTGAATTTATTATTCTACTTAATAACATCTGTGAACGTACGTTTTTAAAGAGAATTATTTATCAGAAAAGTTGACGAAGGCGTAAGCATTCAAAAGCTACCACTACATTCTAATGATATACACTATTACCAACTTTGTTATCTTTGGAGCTACAAAATCGGTGAAATAGGCAAACAATTATCATTTTTAATGGCGATTACTAATGTCAAAACAGAAAAACAATTGAGGATCGTGTTTTCAAGATAATGATAGAACCACCTTTCTTTTAAATAGCACACATTGTATAATTTTTTTTGGTTTGATAGAGAATCGCAAACTGAACACAAAAGTGTTAGCACACTATTATACAAAAATGTAAAATAAAGTAATTAGTTATTTGGAAACTTTATTATTTCACAAATTGCATGAAATTGAGATACATATGGAAAATTTAAGCTTCACATTGATTAGCCTCTGTCAAATTTCTAACAACTACTCTTTTGATGTTTTAATTTTATAAAGTGTTTTGAGAAATATCCGATTCTCTGGACAAATCGGTAACAGAATTTCTCAAAAAATGTCAGGATACTTATTTCCGTCTGTAGTATAAAATTGTATATTTTCCTCTTCTTTATAAAAAAAAATCATTACTTCTTAATATTCGATAAAGTTTCAAAAAATAGCAACGATCTGGCACATCACGCTTAGAAAATTTGCTGAATGTAATGTTTAAGTACTCTAGTTGAATTTGTTTAAACAACAGATACGCGTCCAAAATGTCACATGTGTAACATGTCATAGTTACGGTTATGTGAATTACAAAACCAGTATTCTTGTTACACATTAGTGTATCGTTTGGGTCGTTCACTTCTGAGATAGGGGTCTGCAAATTTTTTATATAATGAGATAATGAAATAGAAAATGAACAGGCAAATTTTTACCTCAGATTTGGTCAGAACTCATCTCCGAATTGATGTTGTTAAAGAGATGCCATTACATTTTAATTTCTTTTGACCAGAACGTAAAAAATGACAACCGATAGAGAAAATGTTTCAAAAACACACAAATATTGAACAATAGTATATTGTACAACAAGTTTTGAAAAGATAAGATTTTACACGAATTTGCATATTAAGTCAAGAACCGAAAACAAACAAGTGTAAAATCTACTTTTTAAAACGTTTGTACACATCATTTTTCCGACGACTACTCAATTTGTGCATCTTACAAAGTGTATGAAATATCAGTGGTAACTATGCTTACAACTAAAAAAAGTGTGCGTTATTTCCTTTACACGCAGTCGTGAGCCAATCAGATTCCTTAAATTACTTTTCACACCGTTATCCCCTTTCATTCGCAATTTGACGTTTTCACTATCAGAATACGGTGGACAAACGCCTACTTTTTATAGTAGTCGTCGGAAAAATTATTACATAATAAAAATGAAATAAAGGGTTCATATATGAAAATCGTAGAATAAATTTTTATCAGTATATCGATACGAAAATAACTAAATTGATTAAGCATTATTTTATTTGAATTTGGATCCAATTTCTTACATTAACTAAAATTTTAAATGATGATTAATTAAAAAGGTTACGTGCATTCATGTTATCATTTTAAATAGATATGGCAAAAATAAGGAAAATTAGATACCTAAGCAAAATGATACGCAGATGGCGATGGGGGTTGTCCATGCGCATAGCTGCACATCAACGTTGTTTTAGAATTCCAGCGATTTGACTCCATAAAAATATAGTTATTTAGAAAAGGTTCCTTGATTATTTATTAATTTTTGTATCCTCAAAAACTTGCATGAGACATAGGAAGATAAATGCGTTACAGAATCGCGAGAGAGCACAGGTAACGCAATGCAGATCGGTTAGCAAAAGTAGGCAGAAAAAGACCCTAAATCAAAATAAACACTATATCTCAAAGGAACACAAACAAACTACTTACCAAAATTACTTTTGAGCTTTTCAATAAAGATAAAACACAAACGGTAGATACATTATACGCATAACCTTCACCGCGAAAATCAAACAATCGAATCATTTTTCGGGGTCACACACGGGTTTTTAGCGCGTTAGGCACTAGGGAAAATTGTATACCTTGCATTTCATAGATTCAAAAACTGTAGAAAGCATTTACCGAGTGAATCAAAGTTAAATATATAGTTTCCATAACAAAATACGTACATTCAAAAGAGTAATTCTTAATAATTTCACAGCTACTAAACAATGGGAAGCTTTAATTTCTTAAATATGTCTATGCAAATACCAAAATAATAAAATTCCCAATAACTACTATTTTACATTTTTTATAAATATAGTGTGCTAAGACTTTTGTTCTTAGTTTGCGATTTTCTTTCAAAACGCAACAAAAGATTATTAAAAAAGTGTCTCGGCCATTATCTTGAGAACACGACCCAGAATTGTTGACAGGCCGTATACAGTGTAATGTTAAATCAACTTTTCTCAAAGGTGGTGAGGTTAGGCGATGTAAATCAAGAGGAATTGTTTTTTTAGAAAGCTCTAAATTTTCATACTTTCTGAAAAATAAATTTAAAATATCGACTTATAAAAAGCAGGCATTGTTTGTGTACATCGAACCTCCCAAATTTTACGTCTATAATTAAATTTTTATCTTTTTCACTTAAGATCTAAACTGAAAATTACCAAAATTTATGTTCAACCATTTAGAAATAATTTGAAAAATGCATCGTCATGATTTAATCTTTATCGGATCGTAACTTCTCAGGACATTCTAGATATTGCCGTTAAAGTCATGGTGTCCACAAGTAATACTAGTTTAAATTAAAGTGACACCTTTTTATAACAATTTGGGCAATTTTTTAGGATGGAAGGAGAAGGAATAGAAAAATTAATAAAACGATTAATGTAATTTTGGAAAGGGTAAGTTTCTTCTAAATTTTTAATAATATGTATGTATATTCCACAGAGTCGTTCTAACTAAGTGAAGGTTGTTATTTTTGTAAAATACATTCAGGAATAAAGTTACCCCTTTCACAAGCAACTAAGTGTTACAATTAGATGTTACCTACAAACAGTGTCCTATCGACAGCTCTACGAACTTCTTTGGAAGATCACCAAAATATCAGCTAAACTAACTGTAAAGAAGAAGAAATCCTTGTAAAATTCTAGTTTGAAAACGCTGAGTGAGTATCTGAATTGGCTCCGAATTTTGTGATACCATGTTTTCAAGTCAAAATTCGTTTGTCGAAATTTTGATTAAAATCTGTGTCATTCCTTGAGATTTTTCTATAATCGCTTCCAGCATGAAACGTTATTGTAGGGGAGAATTGGTTTTCCTACATGCGCTAATACGTGGGAAACCTTCAAAATTAAATGTTTGAAGTTTTTGTGACGTTGTGTGTGTGAGCGTTGTTCGAGAGAGTTCTCCTTATTTCGACTCGGCCACTTCGACTCGATTGGATCTCGACACCGCCGCTTCGACGCATAATCACCTCGACGTAAATTCATCTCCATGCCGTATGATATTTGCTTTATTGGGTGTTAAAGATCTTGTCTTTATATTTTCAGTTTGTTTGTATTTTGGCGACAAATGATCGATCAATAGATAATTAAAATATTTTTTTATTTGTCTACATTAATGTTGTCGCCTTCAAAATAGTCCCCATTAAATATTATCCAATCGTCGAACACTTCTCAAACTCGATTTTTAGGATAGCCTTTAGCTCTTTTAGCGATGCGCTTTTAATGTTATCTATGTTTGTAAAACCACGGCCCTTTAAGGTTCTCTTTATTTTTGGAAATAGGAAAAAGTCACACGGAGCCTGTCTGGCGAAGATGGAGGCTGGGGCATCGTTACAGTATTGTTTTTGGTCAAGAATTTACAAACAAGCAACAACGAAGTATGAGCAGGTGCATTATTGTAGTGCAAAATTGTTTTTCCACAAATCCGGGCGTTTTTTTCGGATTTTCTTATTGACCGTTTGACTTTGTGGCAAGAATTCATGATGCACTATGCCATTAAAATCAAAGAACACAGTAAGCATAACTTTTACGTTCGACCGCACTTGTCGAGCCTCTTTTGGTCTTGGCGAGCCAGGATGCCTCCAGTGAGACGATTGCACCTTAGTTTCGACGTCATATCCGTAAACCCATGTTTCGTCACCTGTTTCAACATGTTTCAGTAATTCTGCATCGTCGTTGACTTAATTTAGTGACTCCTAAGCAACTTCCATTCGCCGCTGTTCTTTGTTCAAGATTCAACAATTTTGCCACTCGTTTCATACCCAAAACATTCAAAAAAATTTCATGGCATGAGCCAATCGATATGCTAATATCATCAGCGACTTCTCTGATTGTGATTCGACGATCATTCATAACCATTGCTTTCACTTGTTGCTCGTTTTCATCGGTTGTTGATGTGACGGGTCGTCCGGGGTGTTCGTCATCTTCACGGCCATCTTGGAAACGCTTATACCACTCGTAAACTCTTGTTTTACTCATAACAGACTCACCATAGGCCTTTGTTAACATCTAACGCACTTTGTTACACTTTATTTCATTTTTTACGCAAAATTTGATATAAATTCTTTGATCCATTTCTTTTAACAAACGAAAATCACCGAGCTCATTAAAACACATCTAACCTTAGCGGCTGCCACAGACAAAGTAAGCAATGAATACAGCTGCAACCTTTATCATACTTCAGGGGCATGTATATCAACATAATAAAAAAACAATTTTGACAATTGGACTCTCCAAACCCGCGAAATTTGAAAATTACCGTTATTTTCTGAACACACCTCGTATGTTCTATGTTTTCCCACCGTTCTCCGCACATTCTGCACTTCCTTCTCTCGTTTTCGCACCAATACTTATTCCCGTTTTCTTGCTACTATTTTTTGTCTTTTATCTTCTTCTCACTTTTTAAATATACAGGCATCTGTTCTGTGATTATTTCTTTGTATGTTTCGTTGTACTTTCGTTCTTTTATTTTTGTCCTTCTTTCCTGCATTTGCGTACCATTACCTCTTCTTATGTCTCTTCCATTTATTCTTATCCTCTCCACCTATTCTCTCGCAAACCTTCCTTTTCATAATACATTTTCTTTTCTTCTTGCCCGTGCTTTATCCTTTGTTTCATCAATTCTCTCCAAGATTCATACAATATATCGTTTCCCCTGTTTTATTGAATCTTCTTTATATCTCATTGCCCTCTTTCCGGTTTGTATTCTTAATTTTTCCAGTTTTAGTTCCTCCCGGTGTCTCTCTATCTAGCCCTAGTGCCCATTTCCAATACCTTTCTTGTATTTTTTTCAGTTTCTCCCATTCCTTCTATCCCCATATTTCCGCTCCATACATCATTACGCTCTTCACTAGTTTTTGAATAGCCACTTCCTTTTTTCTTTTTCTTTTCCAAACACCCGTTCTCCGAATTCCTCACACTTGCTCCAATATACTATTTCCTTTTTTGTCAATTCTCTTATATGTACCTCATCTTTGTTGTCGTATCTTATTCTATACCCTAAATATTTCCATTCATCTACTGTTCCTATTTCCTCATTTCCCCATATCCACTTTTCTTTTTTACTTCTCCCTCTCTCTTTTTTGAGTACCTACTATCATTTTAGATTTCTCCACATTCGGTTTTAATTAATTTTTGTCTAAATATGTTTTCATAACCCCTATTATTGCTGTCATTTCGTTGGCATTTCTTGCTATCACCACCAAATCCAAGACCCACACCTTCCTTCTTCCCATTACTACTCATCCAATTTGATGCTTTTTAAGTACTTCTTCCACATCTTCTAAATAAATGGCAAATAGACTTAGACTGTTTCAAATAAATTTTTAAAATAACAATTTGGTTAAGATTGATAAAAGTTGAAGAACTATAAATGTTCACCCTTAAATTTTAATATGCGTTTTAAATCACTCTGTAGGATAGTCATCACTTTATTCATGAAATATTCAAGATTGTTAAACACAATATTGGAAAAAAGGTTTTTAAAAATAAAAATACGGGCTGTCAAATTAAACACTGTTCAGTGAAGGTCACATCAACACTCTATACGAGGGTGGTCTGAAAAGTTTCCGACTTAACATAGCTACAAGAATTTTTATCTTAAAATTTATTTTTATTTTTCTACATAGTCTCCTTGTGTTTCTATACACTTCTTCCAGTAATGCTCCCATCTCTTTAATCCGTCCAAACAGTACTCGGCGTTCTTCTCTGCAAAATAATTGTTCACGAAGGTGATTGCCTCCTCATTTGACAAAAATCTACTGTAATGTTTTTCCCTTTTTGAAGATAATCGATTAGAATAACTCCATGACTATCCCAAAAAACAGTCGCCATCACTTTCCCAGCCGAAGAAACAGATTTTGCTTTTTTTGGAGCTGGTTCCCCCTTTGAAGTCCACTGTTTTGACTATATTGTTGTTTCAGGCGTATAGTGGTGTATCCAAGTTTCATCTACAGTAATTAATCGGCGCCAAAACTCGGATTTATTGCGCAAAAACTGCGCCAACAGAGCATTGGATATGTTCATTAGAACACGTTTTTGGACTAGGGTTAGCAAACGCGGCACCCAACGAGCGGACAGCTTTCTTATGCCTAGATCTTGATTTAATATGTGACAAACACGATCTTTGGACATTTTCATTGCCTCTGCTATCTCTCTCACTTTAATTCGGCGGTCGTCTAACACCATTTAGTAAACTTTAGCGATGTTATCGTCAGTAGTTACAGATTTTGGACGTCCCGAACGTTCATCATCTCCCAAGCTCTTACGGCCACGTTTAAATTCAGCTGCCCAAAATTTTACAGTGGTAAATGACGGTGAAGAGTCCCCGTACACATCTAACTATCTTTAAATTGCGTAGGCGTATTCCCTTTCAAAAACAAATATTTTATGACAGCTCGATACTCGCTTTTCTTCATTTTCACAAAAATACCCACATCAACTCACTCAAACAACTGTCAAATAAACACTGCGCGTCCAAAATGGCTGAAACTTTGATGTGTTGCTGTCAAAAGATGCCCAACTACATTCTCTGACTTTTATTAACGAGTGCTGCCAGACCGCCCTCGCATACACGGAATGCCCAAAAGTTAACAAAATTCCCCATAATATAACAAAATTTTAATTAAATTAAAGAAATTACTTCCAGTATAACAGGACGTAGTTGGATGTTCTAAATATTCTACATCAATTGGGCATATTTAAAAAAATCATACGCCAGATTTTAAGATTCTAATTTCGTCCGATTTCTGTATAACGTCTAATTTAATTACAAATTTAACACTGCTTTCGATAAATCAGAGTTTGTTGATTTAATTCATAAATTACCTGGAAAAAAATAATAACGTGAAATGACAGCTGTTTCGTTCTTTTGGGACTCATCGGGAGTGAGAGAACTCGAGTGTAACCTCTTGCGTACTTTACTGCAGGAGATTCGAAATTTTTATACTTGCCAACTGTTATGTTGGCTATAATTATTGAAGAATCGACTATGTAACTGCTTTACATACCTGTCGGCAAAGTTACTAACATTTACGTACGTGAACGCTTTCACGAGTCGACACTAGATGTCGAAAAAACTTATCGTTTAAATATTGTGATCCCTCCAGTAGGGCATGTAGTCGACAGCGCGCGTTTGTACAATAGTGAAGTTACACTCGAGTTGTCTCACTCCCGATGAGTCCCAAAAGGACGAAACAGCTGTCGGGTGATTCTCAGTGTTTGTTTGCTATTGTACAACCTCTTGCGTACTTTACTGCAGGCGATTCGAAATTTTTATACTTGCCAACTGTTAGGTTGGCTATAATTATTGAAGAATCGACTATGTAACTGCTTTACATTACCTGTCGGCAAATTTGCTAATATATATATATATATACACATTTATTTGATTTAGAGCTTAATCCAACGACTACTTTTAAGAGATGCATTTTCAGTTCTTTCAAACATTTTTAAAAATATTCTTTATATAAATTTCTTTTTCAAACAAAAGTTCACGAAATACTCCAAAGTAGTGTCACTTTAGATATTTTTATTTGGATTTAAAAAAATAAAGGAGTGTACTAAAAATAAAATGAGTTTAAAAAACGAAATCAAAAATAAAAACAGAAACCGACAAAACGCTGAAAAGATGTTGCATAATAGGTAGGAGACACGATAAAAGATCGTGTAAAACAAAACAAGTTCGAGAAGAATTAACAATACAAAACGTCAACTAAAATCATCATACAAATAACACAAAATGCAAAAACACTACACAATAAATTGCAAACATTTTTGGTTATAAAAATAATAGAAATTAAAGACAAAAAGAAAATTCTGCAGAGACACTCCAAAAAATTACAAAAAAAATATAATAAAATTATAATTATTAATTCGAAAAATTACATAAAGTTGGCTTCCATGCCAGAATCGTTATTGAAATCAAAACTTTTCCGGAATTGGACTGTGTCGAAATAGTAACCGTAGTAGCCAACGTTTTGCGTACTATGGTAAATCCCTGAAGGTTAGGTAAAACATTCTATTATTTCTGATGGGATAAAAATAAGTACATCAGTCTATCCTTTTCCTATAAAGTAATCCTTTTGATACCTTTTTTAATTTATGTTTTCTAATTGTTAAATTGTTTGGTTATTGTTTTTATTTTTGTTAATATTATATTAATTTTTATTACTTGATAATGACTATAAGTTAATTTTTCTAAAAATGAGATATTACAACATACAACAGATAATTTTTTTTAAGCCCGCCGGTTTTTCTTCCTCCGTCTGTTTTTCTTTGATGGTAACGTTTTTAACTGGAATATTATTTTCCATTTTATCCACGGTTTTTATTCCACCGTCAACCATTTTATAAGTAACCATTAAAATTTTACATAAAACGGGTTTTAAGGAAAATAGTTTTTAAAAACTCTGTTAATTTGTGGCAGAACTAGAACTCGTCATTAGAATTAACTTTAAAAAATGATTTCAAAAATCGATTTAAAAATTGACTTTTAAAATTCATTTAAAAAAAATTTACTTAAAAATCCAATTCATTAAATCGACTAAAAACAGAATTTAAAAGTCGACTAAGCAATCGATTTTAAATATTGTATAAAAAAATTCATTTCAAAAGACGATTATAGAGATTGATTGATCGATTAATTGGCTTTCGATTTGTTCACTACCTACTCTACCAATGTTATTCATTTCACAAGTAAAACTGAATCTCTCACTTTCTCAATTACCATATTGGTGACAAAACGGAAATCTAAAATAGAAACTTTCAAAAGTAATGTCAAAATAAAAGTACCATCCTGAAATGCTGCTCTATTTAAATAACTTCCGGTAAAAGGTCACTTACCCCTACAAATTCAATATTGAATATTACATCCATTCAATTTCAGTTTAGTGCAGCTGTAAATAACACAAGATCAAATGTAAGTAAGTTTCTAGTAAATCGCCATTAAAAACATGTTAATCAACATGGGGCACATAAAATATGTCCATACATACTCGAAAATACATCGATAAAAAAAAGTAGAGCAAACGTGACTGAGAAACATTACAATAATTACAGTTAATAACACAACGAACGATTACACGTGCGGAAATTGGCTCTCAATGAATTTAATCGATAAAATTAATTTAAAAAAACAGAAGGTACGAAAAGAATAGCAAATAATTAGGGACTATGTAATACACCTTTATTTTGTAATTTTGTAGTTTTACTTCATACGCAAAACTTGTGTCATTGTATTTAAATTACAAACATTCATAAAAATGTACCTACACATTTCAAAATGTTTATTACAATAATACTTAGGCAATAAATACATTTGTTAAACCGGTGACACATTTTAATTTATACGAACTATGTAAATCACCGTCGTAAAATAAATCATTTTTTACTGCCAAAACCGTTTCTTAATTTAATTACTAGTTATTTGAAAAAAATCAAATATATTATGCAATTACCTGTATATGTTAAACAAAATGGTAAAGAAAATCGTGACTTAACTCGTGTTAATAAAAAAAAAGTAATAAATATTATTGAGTAGTTTTGAAAATACACATTAACTAAAAATATTTATGGACGTGAATAATTATTGTGTATACGTGTGCTATATATAGTATGGATGTCGTTTATATTTTATGTTTAAAGCTACTTTCTTTTATGGTTATATTGTTTTGACATGTATCGTGTGAGTGTTTATGTAATTTTCTGTTTTAGTTAATTGTTTGCTATTGTTTATGACTATTATTAATTAAATGTTGGTAGGGTGGTTATACTGATGTAATACAACGACAAAGTGGATATAAAGTAGATGTCAGTGAGACTTGTTATACTTCAGATCATGACCTAGTAATAAAATTAAGTTAATAAAAACTAGCTAAACTCAAATGTTTCTACAAAATTCTTTTCAACTATTTCAAAAATATTATTTGATGAACTATAATACCTAAGAAGTAGAAGAAAATAATAAGATGTACAAAGTTCGATAAAGAATTAAAAAAAGAGGTTTATCATACAACGTATAGAAACAGAAAAAGAAGAAAAATTGTCGTAAATGAATAGTTTTGTGTAGCGGACAACAAAGTTTCGAGTAGACATAGAAAATAATATATGCAAAAAATATGATATTCCACACAAGTATAGAATAGAATTTCTGCACGAGTTACGCACTATACTTTTTACTTAATTAAAACTTGGAAAAGTGTTTCATTTAACCATACCTCCACTATAGGTATATAACTTTGAATGTTAAAAATCTAAGTTTGGAGAAATAATATATATTTAATTGCTACTGTTACATACAAAACTAGATTGATCAAAATTTCAAATCAAAAACGTAACATAAATTGGGTTTGCACAGCAGCTCAGCGGGACGGGGCGGTTCGTGAGATGAATTGTCTTGGTGAAATAAAACATTCGAGTAATGGGATGCAAAAGCATCAATAACATTCAATAAATTTGTTGAAGTCAAGAGGGCGCTAAACAAGTAAACGACGTAATTTTAGCTTCCAGCCCTTGTCTGGCTGAAGTTCGTCTGGGTGGGGTACTTCCTGTTGGACTTAAAAGTACTATCATAACCTGTAAAAGTTAAAACAAACCGCACACAATCAAGATCAATATTAAATTAAAAGGCTCTTTACAAAGAGGCATTAACAAGCTTTATTGCATTTTTTTAAAAGAAACAAATATAAAAAATAAGATAAACACTACTAACTAAATAATTAACAGGGTAAGCGCGTGATTAACGACGTTAGACAATATCTGAATGATTATGTGATCAATACTTTTCATTGGGGAAAATACTAATCTTAATACATTAAAAGAAAATTGTAGTACATTATTACGAAGTAATTCAAAAATAATTCAACCGTAATACTATTTAATATTACGCGACTCGTGTTAAGAGTTTAAATGTTCCTTTACGAAAGAAAGGACGTAGTACGAAATATTTCTAATTCGTATCAAAACCGTATTAAAAAAATAACGGAATTCTATACATGAATCCGCAATCACCTCTCTACAGTTCTACTATTAAAGATTAATAATTCAATAAAACGAATTTTATGAAACCCTTCTTAATTTTGTAAACATTAAAATATTTAATGAAATAACGTAATAAATACATTTACGGAGATCTGTTCCCAAAAGATTAAAATATACATTAAGGTCAACTGGCAACAATCCTTCCAGGTAAACTTCTCAAAACTGGTATGACGTGATATAAATTATTTTTAGCACACTTTTCAAAGAATTCCTATACTGTGTCGGTAATTATGTGTACATGACGACAGTTTTTTCACATCCGCAAATATGCAAAACGGAGTTAAATACTTAAATACCTCCAAAAACGACGAAGACTGATATTCCGGTCTGAAGTACAATCATAATCCGCAACAGCGAACCGTTTGCCAAAAACTTTTATTTATTTAAAAAACTTAAGTTGTTTGGGATTAGACCGAGATAATTTGGTAATTAGTAAAATGTTTCTATTCAATATTTTTCCAATGAAATATGGGATTCATCAAGATGAAGATGTCAACCTTCTAACAGCTCGTACATATTATTAAAGTTATTTAGTTATCAATGAATACGTTTCTTAATGTAAATTAATTATGACTTCAACTATTGAATATTTCATGTAATAATTTATTTTCATACTGATGAAGCCAATATCACATTGGCGAAATAATGAAAATAAACATTTTTCCAATTGCATGGTATAATAATTTAATTATTCAACCCAAACGAGTCTATATAAGTTCACTAATTTAGCAAAGACTTTTTTTTGCATTTACTAAATTACTAATGCAATTGGAAAACAATATTATAATAAATTCGTTGTATAAGAGGTCCATTGTTGAACATTGAACAATATGGACTAACGACACAACGAGCGGAGCAACAATTGACAAGAATAGTATATGATGAACCTCAAAAAACAGTAAACATAGGCGATTAGTGTGATGCGTTATATTTTATTAATTTTGATAATTTGTAAAAACATTTGTAGGGCAAATTTGTTTCATTCTATTGGGTATCATCACTGAAAAAATACTTCTTGTAAATATTGAGAAATCACTAGCACGTTGGTAACCATTAGTTAGCGATACTGTTTGGTTTTAATTTTTATTATTTCAGTAAAGGTTTCTTCCAATAATCCGTTATAGTATTTAACGTATGGTCCGTTTAGAACTCCTTCCTGGTGAAGGTGGTAAGAAAACAACTCAAAAGTTTCAATTAGATAAAGTTTTGCCCTCCCTTCGAGGACTTTATAAGGCTGTATTTATTAAAAATAAACACAACAACAAAAAGGACTTAAGGAGAACAGTCAGATTTATTCGAATATTAAAAATGTACACTCATGAAATTTAAAACTTGGACACCACAATTTCTGTAAACAAAAATTTGCACATTGTGAAGCGGGCTTAAGGGTATCATTTACAATTCTAACAGCAGGTAGTCTCAGCAGGGGTTATCTTATAGAAGGACTGTAGAATGAATCATTACACTAAGCACGTTTTAGAAAATAGGTAATTTACGTTGCTTACTTAATTTTTTTCTTTAAAGAATATATTTGAAGGTATCGCTAATTAAACACCATAGCTCGATTAATTATCGAATCAAAATTTTGTTTAGGAAATGTTTACAAAATAAAAATTAGAAATAATTTTGATTTAAAAAACGTCTACAAGCAATAACTTTTAAATTAAATCAAAAAACTAAACATGGTTATTTGGGTTGACTGATTATTACTTATTTTTAAATAAATCTACTAATTATTGTAAGTTATTAAAAAAAAATCATTAAACTCTCTATTCATAATATTTAGTCCTTACAAAATGTATATTTTATGACGTTTCATTTTTTTCTGTAGTTAATATAAAAAGTGAAAATAAAAACTAAGGCAATTCTTATTGTCAACGTATATATTTAGTTTTTTGACAAGAATTTATTACATAATTATAATTAAGATACCAAGTTATAGTTTAAAATTAAATGAAAACTTTTTTTTTAAACAAAGGGATTACTATATAAATAAATATAAGATTAGTTTGTGATGTAATATTAGAAACACAAATGTATATCATATCAAATTTATGACAACTTAAAACCAAGAACGTGTATGTTATTGCTAAGAAATTATTAAGAAAAAAGCGCAATTGCAGTGTAAATATTTATAATTAGATATTTTCGAAAGTTTATAAGTCCTCTATTGTAATCTTAATACTTAAAAGAAAATCCTGTCCATTAGCATTATAAGGAAATAGCTTTTACTTTATGAATAAGTTTCAATAACAATAGAACATCCTTGCTTGTTTAATTTACTTCCTTTGAGTCATATTGCTCTAAGGGTTGTTACATTGGTCATTAGAAGTATGTAATAAATAAACAATTACCTACTGTTTGAGAAGGGGTAGTGTGAACCAATAAATAAAGTAAGAAATGTAAATTCCATTTCAGTTTAAAATTTCAAGTGTTGTGAAAATGCCACCTCATCTCGGTGCTGATTTGAAAGCGCGGATTGTTTCGGAATTAGCGGCGGGCCGTAGCGTGAGTGAAATTTCACGTATGTTAGATATACCAAAAAGCACCGTAGGGCATTACCGAGTAAAATGGAATCTTGAACACACTTTGGAAAGGGCCATCGGAAGTGGTAGACCTAAAGTATCTACACGTGCTCAAGATCTCGAGTTGTTTCATTACGTAACAGAACAACCATTTGCTACATACTCCAGGGCTATAGCAGATACACATTTTCCCGGATGCCGTATAACTGCACAAAAAAGATTAAAGGAGATGGGAATAAAGAAGTATAATGCTGCTGCGAAAGAAGTTCTCAGTGACGAAAATATGAGACGTCGTCTGGAATTTGCAAGGCGATATGTGAACGAACCTTTGGAATTTTAGAATCGAGTGATTTTTAGCGACGAAAAAACGTTCAATAGCCGCAACAATGGACCACTAAAAGTTTTTAGAATAGAAGGAACTCGTTACGAAAATAATCACATGTGTCCTAAAAAACGAAGTGGTTATTTTTCTGTGAATGTGTGGGGTTGGGTTAGCGCGCGGGGTCCAGGAGTTTGTTGGGCTATCGATGGACGTCTTGATTCTGCTGCGTATTTAGATATTTTGGTCACACCCATTATTGATTTCTTATATTTATTTATATAGTAATACCTTTATTTAAAAAAAAAGTTGTCATTTAATTTTAAACTATAACTTGATATTTTAATTATAATTATGTAATAAATTCTTGTCAAAAAACTAAATATATACGTTGACAATAAGAATTGCCTTAGTTTTTATTTTCACTTTTTATATTAACTACAAAAAAATGAAACGTCATAAAATATACATTTTGTAAGGACTAAATATTATGAATAGAGAGTTTAATGATTTTTTTAATAACTTACAATAATTAGTAGGTTAGATTTATTTAAAAATAAGTAATAATCAGTCAACCCAAATAACCATGTTTATTTTTTGATTTAATTTAAAAGTTATTGCTTGTAGACGTTTTTTAAATCAAAATTATTTCTAATTTTATTTTTAAACATTTCCTAAACAAAATTTTGATTCGATAATTAATCGAGCTATGGTGTTTAATTAGCGATACCTTCAAATATATTCTTTAAAGAAAAAAATAAGTAAGCAACGTAAATTACCTATTTTCTAAAACGTGCTTAGTGTAATGATTCATTCTACAGTCCTTCTATAAGATAACCCCAGCTGAGACTACCTGCTGTTAGAATTGTAAATGATACCCTTAAGCCCGCTTCACAATGTACAAATTTTTGTTTACAGAAATTGTGGTGTCCAAGTTTTAAATTTCATGAGTGTACGTATTACAATTACTGGTTCAAACGAAAATGAATCATTATCGAATTTTTTTCCTATCCTTGCGCTCTAAAAAAGCGTAAACAACGTGGGCTCGTCGATTTTTTTTAAACAACCAAATAGTGAAATCAAAAAGTAATTATCATATTTTGTTTGAAGATGTAGACAAAAATTTTGTAATTTAAAGTTATGATTTTTGTAGATTTGACATGCTCATCGTTAATTTTTTTTATTCTAGTTAAATGTTCTATAGTAGTTCTTTAGTTCATCGTTTAGTTCGTTTAACTTCGGCTCCATATTTTCGCCTTCCGGTTCGACCAATATTTTCTTGGTTGTTTCTTCGTTTTTGTAGTGAGTCTTGTTTTTAGAAAATGTTTTCGTCGCATTCGTTTTTCAATATTTTCGCACTTCTCATAATTTTTTCGTTTCCTTGTTGTTAATATCTTTCTGTATCTGTAAGTCAGAGGTAATTTTTTCGGTGTTACATGTATTATCTTGTTTAACAATTCCTTTAATGAGCCTTTTTGTCTACTAATTTTCTTTAAGCTCTCTCTTTGTGTTGCTGTTTTGTATTATTGCTTTTCACAACCTTCATGTCTTTAGTTACTTCTCGTATTTTTCCGTGTACCCTTTGTTTCGTGTTTAATCTTCTTTTATATATTTCTTCTCTTTTTCTTTCCGCTCGCTCCGCAGTTTTTTGTGTTGTGTTACATTATCTTAGATTAATGGGCAATTAAAAACATAGTTACATCGGTTTAAGAACTGTTTAATCGGTTACATACATAATACGTCATACACAAAAAAATATATCGGTAACAATACAGAATTCGTACTCTCTCGGTGATATTCACACATATAATTATAAGTAATTAGCGACACGGCAAAGAAATAATAGACACAACTCAATAGTCGTTGCTATTGAGTGAGACGGATCCTTATCCTCCCTAAGCGTCGATCTTATCCAGATAGCTACTGTGCGTGTGTATTCAAATGTAACAATGAGTAATTAATTATAAGCGCCACCTTGAGTTAAAAAGTACTTCATCAAAACAGTCAAGGTTACTTTGATAGTAATACGAACAAGTAAGATAAGAAACCGTTGAGTACAAGTAATTGGTCCTGCGACGAGCGTTCGACATCAATAGTTCCCAGTTATAATTAAAAAATGGTTTGGCACTGGTAATTGGATTGTTCACACGCTAAAATTGAAATAGCTGCAAAGTACCCTTTGTTTTCGCGTTTAATCTTCTTTTATATATTATCTTTTTCTTTCCGCTGGCTCCGCTGTTTTTTGTGTTATATTACATTATCTTAGGTTAATGGGCAATTAAAAACATAGTTTCATCGGTTTAAGAGCTGTTTAATAGGTTACACACATAATACCTCATACACAAAAAAAATATATCAGTAGCAATACACAATATCGAGTTTTCTCGGTGATATTCACACAAGTAATTAGCGGCACAACAAACAAATAATAGACACAACTCAATAGCCGATCTTATCCAGCTAGCTACGCACACAGAGCGTGTGGATTCAAATATAATAATGAGTAATTAATTATAAGCGCCACCTTGAGTTAAAACGTACTTCATCAAAGCAGTCAAGATTACTTTGATAGTAATACGAACAGGATAAGCAACCGTTGTGTACAAGTAATTGGTCCAGCGACCCACAATCTTTCGGCATTAACAAATAGTTACCTGGAGATAAGTTACTTAACTAGGATCACATACGTGTATAGTTCATTAAAACGTCCTTTTGAAGCGTTCGACATTAATAGTTCCCAGTTATATTTAAGAAATAGTTTGGTACTGGTAATTGGATTGTTCAGATACACACGTGTTAAGACGAGACATCCCAAAACCGCTGATCCCCGCTAGCTTGCGTGATAGAATTTTAATCGGCACCTCCTAACAGCATAGGTTTATTTCCGCATATCACTTCCTCGAGTACAAGTAGAGGTCGAGAGGTTAATCCTTCCAATTACAACTGCATAAGGCAGGAACGGTTCCAGAAGACAACCCACAATTTATGGACGTAAAGGAAACTATTCGACACGTGTTGAAATATAGAACAGTAAGCTTACCTGCAAACGTTCATTCCAAACAATATCTCGGTTTATTACTCACTACATCCGGTGTAATTTACATTTCACAATAGGCGCATGGTTATACCAATCAATCACTTGTGTTTAGAATTTCCTTTGCAGTTCCTTATTTCACACAACACGACTGTTATCGTTGACAGTCACACAAATAAGAAAGAAAGAGAAACAATCGCAATTAGATTTACACATTGACCTTGTCCTATTAAACTCGCGGTGAAAGTAGACAGGGTTGTAATAAGCAAAGTAACACGTACACAGGAAAATTTCAACGTTAGAAAAGTAAAGGTTAGTAACCGTGAATTTTTATCGTAACAATTGGTAATTCAATTCCCGTCGAATCGTCTCTTTTCTGTTTTGTTTTCTCGTCATGTTCTTCCTGTTCTATTTTCTAAAGCATCATGATAAGAATTACACCCCGAGGTTTTTTGTTTCCATAAATTAATACGTGGATGTATTGATATCTAGTTAGCCTAGACCAGTTCCTTGCATAAACAAAATATTGCGTTACCATAGCAACGAACAATAACTTATTAGAAGTGTCAGTGTAAAGTTTGACGTCAAAAAAGTAAACCAGAGTCACGCAATAAATTAAATGAAAAAAGATTTCCACCGAAATTGTGAAAATCGAAAAATTATCGAGCCATCATCAAGTACCTGTATTTAAAAGGGTTAATACCCTTGGTGATCAATGTCCTTCGTATGCGACCGTCATTGGAATGCAAGCTTCAAAAGAGGCAAATTTTCCATTGAAGATAATGACCAATCGGGAAGGCCAGTTTCTGTGTCAGTCCCCGAAAATATCGATGCAGTTCATGACATGATTTTATCAGACCGTCGAATTGGGCTAAAACGGATATCTGAAGCACTGAATATTTCATACGAACGCGTTCATCATATGGTTCACGTCGTTCACGTTGGACATGAGAAAAATTTCTGCAAAATGGATCCCCAAATGTTTGAATGTTGACCAAAAGCGTGCAAGGGCAGAAGCATCGCGTTCGATCTGTGCTTGATTTGAAAACGATGTAGACTTCTTAAACCGAATTGTTACTATGGATGAGACTTGGGTACATTTCTACGATCCAGAAACAAATCAACAATCGATGGAATGGCGACACTCTGGTTCTCCAAGACCTAAGAAGTTTCGTGTCCAAAAATCAGCTGGAAAAGTTCTTGCTTCAGTTTTTTGGGATTGCCATGGAGTAATCATGATTGATTTTTTGGATAAGGGTAGAACAATAACTGGAGATTACTATTCGACATTACTGACCACTCTACGGGAAAATATTAAAGGGAAAAGACGCGGAGAGCTATCCAAAGGTGTTTTGTTTTTGCAGGACAACGCCCCTGCACACAAATCTCATGTTGCCATGCAAAAAATTCGTAATTTAGGGTTTGAATTACTAGAACACCCCCTTATTCACCCGATTTGCCTCCGTCCGACTAATCACCTCTTTCCTCAACTGAAAAAAATTTAAAAGGTCGTACATTTTCTTCCAACAAGGAGGTAATAGAAGCTGTGGAGGTCTGGTTTGCAGAGCAAGAAGAAACATTTTTTATGAAAGGTCTAGAGACATTGCAGGTTCGCTGTAATAAATGTATCCAATTAAGAGGAGAATATGTTTAGTAATAAAATATTTTGACATTGAAACTTTGTTTGGTTCTAAAGTAGGCTAAGAATTTTTCAATATATCCTCGTACAAAAACTATTTCTGACTAGTTGTCAAAATCAAATACTTTGGTGGAAAATCAAGACAAACCTTAGACTCCACATTTCATACGTAAAGTTGAACCTTTGTGACACTGGTATATCAATGGTGTGCCAATCGAAAGAATAGAAAAAAAATGGCCATATTGTAATCTGAGCTCAGCAAAGAAGCGCTATATACTGAAAAAAACCCGATCTATCATTTAGCAGCCCGTAAAAGCACACAGAAGGTGAATTACAATCATCAATGTTCGATGAAAATGCAATCAAAAAACGATAGTGATTTTAAAGCGGATTTAGCAAGCCCTCGACGTTTCAATTAACCTGAACGGTCTTAATAGAGAGCTGTACCGTTCAAAGGAGTATTATGAGTTACTCGCCTCTAGATTAAATGAGAAAAATTTATTTCATCCTAGTGCCAATACTGCACTTTATCGTATTAAGAGCAGTATTTCAGTGATGAGTTAACTTAAATTTTGGGTTTACCGTCATGGTAATAATTGCTGTTACAATTGTCTTCTTTGAAATTAACTAAAAATTAACCTTAATCAGTGTGTGATTTAGACCAATATAAAATTGAAAAACTTCCTTTTTGGAGAATTAGAAGCAATTACTCGAAAAAAAATAAGAAAAACATCAAACGCAAAACAAAAACTAAAACTAAAAAAGATGGTCAAATAGACTGTTTGGAAGAGTATAAATCAAAATAAAATCTGAAGTGTAAGAATAAGGAGGAAATAAATGTAATGGTTTAAAAAGAAACTGACAAGAGTAGAGTAATAGTAGAAGAATCGGATTGACAGATAATACACAGGTTAGCTCAAAAAGTGTAACGACACATAGTATTTTAAGATTTAAGATCCTCTGTATTATTTTGCATATTTTGGTTCATCTTAGTATATTTTATGAATCCCCAAAATATTTGTTTCGTTTAATTTTTTGGGAGAAATAAAAAGAAATAAACAAAAAAATTTCGGGTTAAGAACAAAAATCAAAAAAAATATTTGAGTGCACTTTGTTGTCATCCGATTTGATACAGATTAAACGGAAGCAAGTCTAAAGTTGTGGTAAACAAATTTCAAATTAAATCTTCTCAAATTTTGGAAATAAAACACCTGTTTAAGATGTACATAAAAAGGATGTCAATTCTACTCACCTTCAAGAAAAATAATAGTAAGTATATCATTTCATAGTATTCGGACAACATTTTTTTTTATTATTACTTTAAAGTACACGTGTGTAAATTTTTATCAAAATTGATGGAATAATTTCTATCACAACAAGAAAGTAATGCAGGAGTGTATGAATGTTACAAATGTGGACGAAAACATAGAAAAGGTAAGTGCTACGCTTACGGTCAAAAGTTGAGGTGGTTTCCAACATTTTGCAATCGGGTGTAGATTTAAAAATTAAAAGTACAAGTTAAATAACAACTACTAAAAAAAACCTATGGATGGTAGTTCTGCAAGTTCAAGTAAAATTAAAACAGGAATGATACTTAGAAGGTGCATGAGTTGAATTTGTGAAGTGAAAGCTCAGATAATACCTTTATTGATTTTATAGAATTAGATAATGTTAATTCTAATACAGAGTATAAGTTATGGGAGAAACCAATAACAATTTATAATCATGCCATCAAATTGCACAAAATGCCAACAGTTAACTGTAACGACAGTGAATGTTTATGTGCATTATCGTTATCAAAAGCGATAACTTCAAATGATTTACAATCGTGTCAAAAATAAGCCAAGTATTTCTGTATAGTAGCATACACGCAACGAAAAAAAAATGTTGAAATGTTAGAAGTGGTGCATTTCCTTGATGTAGAATTGCCAATTTCAGCAGCAAGAATAGAAGAAATTGTTCAAAAAACGCAAGAAGATAATATCCTAAGTCAAGTTAAAATTGATATTGAAGAAGGGTGGCCGGGCATTAAAAAAATAAAAGAATCAAAATTAAAACACTACTATAAAATAAGAAATAAGCTGATTTGTAAAGATGGAATTATATTTTATTTAGACAAACTAGTAATACCAGAGACAAAAAACAAAGAGGATAGCTCGTGACATATTTATCAGCTGATGTTGAAAAATACATATCGGCATGCAGAGTATGTGAAAGATTCAGCCGTGAAAATATAAATGAACCACTAATACAACAAGAAATACCAAAATTTCCATTTAGTAAAGTAGGGTCAGATATTTTAGAATATAAAAGAACATTTTATTTAGTTGTTGTCGATTATTTTAGCAATTTGATTGAATTAAAAAACTAAAAAATAAAACCACGGTGGAAATAATTAAGAAAATAAAAGAAAAAAAATTTCGTAGCTGAATAATCATCCTTTCAAAAGTTTTGTGTTTAAAAAATTTGCCAGCGAAATTGATATGGAACTTTTATTTAAAAGTCCAAAACATTCCCAGTCTATCGGAATGGCAGAAAAGGCTGTTGGAATTTGTAAGAACATCATTAAAAAATCAGAAGAGAGGAAAACAGAATTGTGGGAGTGCATGTTGAAATATCGTGTAACACCATTATGCGGATTAAATGTTTCACCATCAGAATTATTAAATAATCGATTGCTAAGAACTACACTACATACAATAACTAATCAACTAACATCAAATGTGCCACAAGAAAATAAAATCTCAGACAGTTATGGAAGATTTAAAGCGAATGAATATTATAACAATAAAGTTTACTTAAAGACCAAGTGTTAATAAAAAGAGACCTACTTTCAAATTGGACAAGATGTGAAATAATAGAAAACCTGCCTACTCCAAGATTGTACTTAGTTAAAGATCAAAATGGGTCAATTTTAATAAGAAATTCAAAATTACTTAAAAATACACCAAATAAAAATGAATTTAATGATAATGAATTCCAAAATAAAGGTCAAATTGAAAATGATAAGGAAAGTATAAATTTAAATGAAACAGGTAGAATTGTAGAGAATAGTGACTTAGTAAGTAAGAGTTCAGAAAACTATGTAATAATAAAATCAACCAGATTCTAATAATTATGCATACTGTTTGGTTTTGTTATTTTAAAAAGTTATTGTTCATTTTGATTTATGCCAATAACTGTAATTAGTTTTTGAATAAATATTTATGTTACATTTATGTTTATTTTAATGGCCTAAACCTTTTAAGCCTAGAACACATATTTTGTGAAACCTTGTATAAACAAGGATCTCTTCTATTTATAAATATTTGTCGTCAAAAATAAAAGTATTGGTTTTTTATAAATATCTAGAAAACCGAGAATTTCAATATAGGTAGAAAATTTTAATTTAAAAGATATTTTTTCATTCTTCATCAAATGTTAAAAAACTATACAAAAGATACCATTTCAAAACTACAGAAAAAATTGTTGAGTCATCCTTTCTCAATAATTTAAGATACCTGTACAAAATGTAACTGACTCAATATCATTTTCTAAAATTTAAAATTTTCCAACATTAATTAATCAAATTAATATAAGATTTTTTATTTAATAAATAACTTTATCAGGATTCTCCGTTTATTCGAGAATAAGTAGTACAGATTAGATTAAGAACGAAATTACTAATTTATTTATCTAGGAACTTTGTGGAGGACTCACAACTATTGAAATACCCTGTATGTAACAAGTAAATAAACAAAACTAAAATAAATTTTGGTAGTTAAGCAATTTCAGTTATTTAAGAACTATATAAAGTAAAACTATATTCTATTTAATTAATAAAAAAAAACAGAAAAACAATTCAGTCAACATTATTGAATTTAAATAATTCCAAACAATTTTTCAAGCCGCTCAAAGATAATGATAAAATTACACGAGCTATTTCAAAGTTCTGTTAGTAGTAGGAACTTATAAATATTATTGCAATTACTGGCGGTAATGGTCGACGTTTCTTCGTTTAAAAGTTTTTTCTATCTAAGATCGTTGAAGATTCCGTTTAGTGAGTTTACAATTTAATGGCATTTAGTGCAAACAAACCGTTTTAAAGGATAAAAGTAAATTACGAACGTGCACGTACTTGTTTGAGAAATGCGGAAGACGTATCGAACGTTCAACGTCTGATTGATTTTGCTGTTCTGTCATTTAAATTTTAAAACAATAAGATGTAAAAATCCACTCCCCGTGCCAAAAGTGAAAATTGAAAACCGATGTCGATATAAATCTACATCAACTACGTAATTTACTTATGTAGTTTGTGCCCTGCCACCATCAAAAAACGATTTGCACGTTTTGATATCGAAGGATTTCAGATGTCTATATCAATGTAAGGGGATCGTAATCTTTAATATTCAGAAGTGGGTAAATTGAATTAATAATTTTCAGTGAATTTTTACAAAATCACATGTTAATATGAAATATAATACTACATCACTTGTAGAAAAAGTATTAACATTTATTTTTGAACAAGTAACATGTTTTTAGATTCGGATTTTTAAAGTTAATTAATAGATTAGAGAAACATAAATAAAAACTATAATCGTAATCACATTTACACTCGGATCTATAAATTCTTACTTTTGTTTACGTCAGACTAATTTCATGGCTTTCATTTTAGTGTTGAAGTATTAAATGAATAAAACCGACCAATTAGGTTCTAGTTTTTGAGATGATTGTTGATACTTACAATCAAGTTCTTTGCTGTATTGAAATATTGTCATCGTAAAAGATACGTTTACAACAGAAGCTTCTATAAAAATTGTAAAATTGTAATAGTTATTTACATTCGCGTGCGGAAAATTAAAATTTACAGCGCCAAATAAATTTGAAGCACGACGCACAAGATTTGTATTAAATTTTTTGACCAACGATTTTTAAATTAACTAAAATTTTTGCTGTCAATTGTCAATATCGGTCATAAAGTGAACTGTAATTCAAAACACACAAGATGGCGCTAAACATTTACATGAAACTAAAAATATTCCAAATCAATTTATTTTTTACAATTTAACAGTAAAAAAGTTGTGTAATTGGTAATTTAGTAAACACATTTTTGCTCTATAAAAAGATTTTTATTGACAAATGTACCTTAAGGGCGGGCGATTTGGGTAATTTTTACGCACACTGTGGGTGCACTATAGGTAATTATGACGTTTCAGGGTTTGTAGTTTCAATGTTAATGGACGCGTTTAGTAGTGACCTCACAAACCAACCGTGTAATTCGAAATTCGGTACTTTGCAAAATTATGGACGAAAAAGTGAACCATAAGTACAAGGACTTAAGGGTTAGGTATATTAAAATAGACCAATAAAAAGTGGTTGGTTTTCCAATATACACGCATAAATAAGAGACATCGTTGTCATATTCACTAATTCTGAACCTTTATCTTTGATCTACTATCTATATTACATTTTCAAATAGCATTAATTAAAATTAACTTATACAGGGTGTGGCGCGAAGAGTTTTGATTAAAAGTAATGGCGGATAGAGTTATGTTAAAAATCTGAAATTACGAAGCTATAGGTTTTCGATGACGCCGAGTTCAAATATAATATTGTCCTTAATGTGGCACTTCCGGTTATACCGGAAGTAAACGTCAACTTTGTTATTTTAAATGGAACCTAGTATTTTTTATTTTATTTTCGGATTCTACATGAAATTTTAGATTAAATTTGTGAACAATGTCCTATACCAAAAATGAAGTATTTTCGAGATATATCGATTTTTTTAAAATTTTGAAAAATCCTAGTCTACATTGAATACCGATATCTCCATTAATTACGAAGCTAGTGACGTGAAATTGTAACTAATAAACAACAAGCGCTTGCCCGTTAACTCCATGTGTCCAACTCATTGATATTTCATACAGAGTGTTTAAAACTTAGCTGCCACCGTGGCCAATTTAAATCATTTATAAGCTGCTTACTTTAAATAGAACACCCTGTATTTTATTACATTTTTCGCTGTATTTTTTAAGCCAATTCGTTTGGTATCAGTATTCCCTATACCTAAATCCAACCAGTTTTGAGATATTTCATTATCTTTGTTAAAACATAACAACACTTAATTATTTCAACATTAGTAAAGGGTAGGCCATGGCTGTCAAAGATTTGATAGTTAGAACGTTAATGTTTATGTTGTTTTGACAGTTTTCTTTATCAGTTTGTATTTCATAGTAAATAATGGCAAATGTAGGGTTTACTAATGATGATTTCCTAAATCTTATTATTATTTACGGCGAGTGTAATAAAATTGTTGAAAGGACTTGTCGTGTTTTTGCAGAAAGATATCCAAATCGACCAAATGCAACTGGTGATATTGTAAGAAGATTGCTTAAAACTGCCGTCAGTTTGGTCAATTTTAGACACAAATTAATAAAAATAAACCACTAGTAGACAATGACATAAACGAAATTAATGTTTTGGGTTATTTTACGGCCTCTCCAAATGCCTCTATTAGAGATTGTGAAAAAGATCTTACTTTGTCGACGAGAACAATTCATCGCATTTTAAAAAAACACAAACGGAAACCATTTTCGTATCATTTGGTGCAGCACTTAAAATTAGATGATCCTCCTCGAAGGGTGCAATTATGTGAATGGTTTTTAATGAAGACCCAAGAGGATGAAAACTTCATAAAAAAGTTATATGGTGTGATGAAGCAAAGTTTAGCAAAAATGGATTATTTAATCGACATAATTCCCATTTTTGGTCTAATGAAAATCCACATGTTATTAAAGAACGTTCTTTCCAAGATAGTTGGAGTTTTAATGTTTTTGTGCAATAAAAGACGATAAAATTTTAGCAATAAAATTTTATGATGAAAATTTAAACGGTGAAAGATATTGCGACATTTTAGAAGAAGTCATACGACCCGCGTTACATACTTTAAGAAATGGAGAGGCGACTTCAGCTTGGTATCAGCAAGAAGGTGCACCTCCTCATAACTTTGGGCGTGTTGCTGACCATCTTTACGACATGTTTGATGATAGATGGATTGCCAATCAAGGTCCGTTTCGTTGGCCAGCTCGCTCTCCTGATTTGGCTCCTCTAGATTTTAGTATTTGGGGTTACATTAAAAATCAGGTATTTTCCAAACCTGTTACGACAAAGGAAGATATGATGCAAAGAGTCTTACTTGCTTTTAATTCTCTAACACCCGACCATATTTCCAGAATTACAAGACGTAGCTTAATGAAAAGGATTCATAAATGTTTAGAAGTAGATGGAGCTAATTTTGAACACTTATTATAAAACTTTATTTGTTTAATATTACATTTAGTTATTTTTGTTTGTAAGTTATCTAATTAAATTAATACAAAATACCTAGTCAACGTTTTTAATGATATCCATAATTAATAATCCTTTCAGGCTATTGGTTACTTTTCAGAATTAATAACTAAATAAAAATATCAAAAATCACCTTAAATAATGGAAATCATGGCCTACCCTTTACTAATGTTGAAATAATTAAGTGTTGTTATGTTTTAACAAAGATAATGAAATATCTCAAAACTGGTTGGATTTAGGTATAGAGAATACTGATACCAAACGAATTGGCTTAAAAAAATACAGCGAAAAATGTAATAAAACAGGGTGTTCTATTTAAAGTAAGCAACTTATAAATGATTTAAATTGGCCACGGTGGCAGCTAAGTTTTAAACACTCTGTATGAAATATCAATGAGTTGGACACATGGAGTTAACGGGCAAGCGCTTGTTGTTTATTAGTTACAATTTCACGTCACTAGCTTCGTTATTCATGGAGATATCGGTATTCAATGTAGACTAGGATTTTTTCAAAATTTTTAAAAAAATCGAAATATCTCGAAAATACTTCATTTTTGGTATAGGACATTGTTCACAAATTTAATCTAAAATTTCATGTAGAATCCGAAAATAAAATAAAAAATACTAGGTTCTATTTAAAATAACAAAGTTGACGTCTACTTCCAGTATAACCGGAAGTGCCACATTAAGGACAACATTATATTTGAACTCGGCGTCATCGAAAACCTATAACTTCGTAATTTAAGATTTTTAACATAACTCTATCCGACATTACTTTTAATCAAAACTCTTCGCGCCACACCCTGTATACTACAAATACATGCGCAGAAAATCAGCTGGCGAGAACAGTAATGTTAGAAATACGCACCGGGTTAACCTCATACTTTGTAATTGCGGTTTTCCTTTGTTGTTCCTGGCGTTACTCTTGTTTATTTATTAGCTTATTTACTCGTTTACTTCATTAGTTTGTTCTTTATAATACATAATTTATAGTTTAATTTAATAGTACTTCATAGTAATTAGGTTATGGTTAACCCGGTGCGTATTTCGAAAATTACAGTTCCCGCCAGCTGATTTCTACGCATGTATTAATTAATAAAGGATTATTATGCATTTGGATATTTCATGCACGTTTGCTTCAGGTTTTTGAAAGTGCTGAATATTTCCCATATTTTATACGTATTCGGAAAAAAAATTATTTTTTAGTGAAACTGATTTTGATAACAAGTTTTCGGAAAAGTAAATTGGTGGTAAAACCCTTTGTATACATAAACACAGTAGTGGGAGCTCCCTGTAGATGGGAATTACCATTTCGGCTTATCTTAGGAATTACCTTATCTGTTTTTATGTCAGGAGTTAGCGCACCTCACTTTCTTGTTGAATTAATTCTGGGATACAATGTGAATTTTTTTGGGTAGTGGTGAAAGTTTCTGGTTTAGGTGATTTGAAACTTTATGTTAAACGTCCATACGTCCATCAACTGGTAACAACTGACGTTAAGAATATCTAAATTGCCACAAATCCAATTGTTCAAAAAAAACAATTTCTACAATTTGCTACTTTAATTTACTTGGGTGCAATTACAGGTATCTTCTGATCAAACCTGAACCTGAAGACCACAGTTCTGCATCAGCTGATTAAATAATGTTTGGCAAGAGTACTCATAGATAAAAAGCTCGGGTCTTCGAACATTCCGTTGTTCAAAGTGAACAGTAGTAGTTAAGGGTGCTTTTTGGAAAAATATTACGATCCTTTTAATAGTCGGGAAGAAATCAACATTCGTAAAATTAACATTAATTCTTTATATTAAGAAACAATTAATTAAACAAGAAAAAATATTGACAATAATTGCACCACCCATATACCTTTGGAAGCAGGTGGTTACAATTACAGTCTACTATGTGGAAGAATATTTATGCATTTACTTTAAAAAAATTGTGTTTTTATTTCGAATATCAGCAATTATTATTACTGATCTGATGGGCTGGTTGCATAATTTTTTTTTAATGTTTGCATTCATTTTCACTTTGCCAACATTACATAAACTATTTGCCAGATGTGTGTTAAAAGTAGAAAATACAAAGTAAATACCTCTTTTTGAACGTAACATTATTGTATTACACTTGGAGTTAGAGTTCTCATCGAAAAATTATGTTCTGTCGCCTGTAAGTTAGCTTGGCCAATGATTGAAAAAGAATGTCCCGATTGACAATGCCTCCGTGGTGAGAAGTTATTGAATTTTTTTACATAACTTCCAACAACTCAATTTGTACCCTCCTAGCTAAAGCCTAAAACAATGTTTCGTAAAGACATCCTACCAGAACTACATTTAAAAATTTATTAATGCCTTCAGCTGACGGTTGGTTTTTAGCCACGTGACCTACAGTGGCGGCTCGTGGTCAATCATACTGGGAGGTCAAAAATTCATTTAAAAATAGACATACTTAAAAAATATAAATAACTCAAATGCACCACAAAATTTTATACAATCTACAATTCTGTTCAAAATATAGCAATTTTTCGAAACATTTTCATTAAAACCTCTAAGGGATTTTCTGTAAGCATTGTCTAGCTGTGTACGAATATCAACATTTCCTACGGTTGCAAAATTTACCGAGCATTTCAAGTGTTCTGCAGACGAAGCATGTTTTTTTTATTTCCTCTTTTAAATGTTTTAAATCTCTTACACCGGATTTGCACTATAGCGAGTCTGACGAGTCTTTAGAAAATAATAAACAAACAAAACAGTAAAATACATTTGATATTTCACAACCACATATCCAGTTAGCTAAATCGTACATTACCTTGCGAATGTTTCGATGAACATCTTTATTTTTGTCTTTGCTAGTTTGTCGTAAACTTAGTTCTGGCAAAGGACGACCATTTGCCTTGAACTCAACTAATTTTGTAAAATTAAGTTTGTTAGCACTTTTTAGTTGTTTAATTTTCTGCACTACCGACATTTTCTATTATAGCGCATGTACACGCGAATCAAAAATAGTATTTTTACAAAACAACACAACAACAGTAAAACATATCAATATAAATTCTTAAATTGATTTAAAACACGCGAAAATCGAATCAAAAATCGAGCGTAGTTGTACACCCTATACGAAGTCAACGTAAACTGCGGGATCCGGCTCATGACCCAAAGTTGATTATTGTTTCGGACGTTCGCGTTTATTCGGGCACTGCACGTTTTCGAGTTTTTCCGGGTAGATCTAATTCAATGAGGACAATTCGCACCGCCAGCCCAAGGTTGAAGAAGATGAATTACGAACGACGGCCGATAAATTTTAAGTTATTGTATTTGCGACTTAATTACCTATTTTAATAAAACACGTAATAATGAATATTTTTTTATATATTGTCAAAATTTTTGGGAGGTCATTGACCAAATGACCATAAGGACAAGCCGCCACTGGACCATTAATGTTTTAATAAGTAAACTTGTTGAATATTTAAGGTCTTACACAACCTTGTGATAATTATGGGTATTGTATCTATATTTGTATGTGATTCATCCGATTTAATTTATTATTAAATAAGGTAACCCCCACTAACTTTCTCGCATCTACAGTTAATACACATTCTTAATTAATGTATTTTGACATGTACCAATTTTAATTGCACTTTGAAGGAAGAATTACCCTAAGGTTATTTTTCCAAAATTGTTTCCACAAATTATCACGGAAAAAACTAATGTCACCATATTATTGACAAAATAACTTATTGACTACGTACAATTTTTTCATTTGAGGTGATCCAAATTGGTTTAACCAAATTCAAAGGTTCAAATTCGCCAGAAAGTTTTTCTGGAAAAACGACTATAGCTGTAATTTTAGAGGCAGAAAAAAAGAAAAAAGTACCTCTGAGGAACCTACAGATATCCCTAAATATAAAATTTGGACTAAAGAAATGGAACACTAAACTGCAGCGTATATTTTAAGAAACGGAAAACACCAAAAAACTGCACCAAAAAACTTTACTCGGACACGTGTTTCAATAGAGTATCGTTTCGCTGATGATGATAGCTTAGCTATTGAAACACGTGTCCGAGTAAAGTTTTTTGGTGCAGTTTTTAGAGTACATACATACATTTTTTTACACAGCGCGATTACACCACTTTTTTTCTACGTATGCGAGTTAGTAAAAATTTAAATTCGCTTCAACGCCTGCTTATTCCTTATGGAGGAATGTAATGGCGGGCGACGATGATAATGTTGAATCGGAATGCTCCCATATTAATAACAAAAACTGTAAAATTAAAAGTGTTAATGAATGTATATGTGGTGCTACTGCTAAAACAGGGTTTACTTGTGCTATTTGTAAAGTAAAATATCACAATAGCTGTATTAATCGTATGCTGTAATATGCCGCTTTATGTTGTGAATCTCAAAATGCCAATATCGCCTTTAGGAGCTACGTCAGGAATTATAAACTACAGGGTGACAAGTTCCTTTATTATGTACAAGTTGTAATAAGTAGATCTGTACACTGTTGAATGCCAATTTCTACCGGTGGAACCAGTTATTGTGATTTTGTTTATTTTTTTGTGTCTTAAGTCCCTACTGCTTAGTACTGCCCTACTGCTTAGGGTGGCGTCCATTCGTGTTCAAGCATCTTTTCTGCTACTACATCGCTAAAAATCGATCACGACCCTAACCGACAGTAGCTGTCGGGTGGTGCTTCGGAACTACTACAAATTTCTTTTAAAATAAATTTTCGACAACAACAAACTGTAACAACTTATAAACCAAGTTTCATAAAAATTTGGTTTCCTTGATAACGTATTTGCTTCATTATCTTAACGAACGAACTAAATCTAATTCGTCGGAAAAAGTGAAAAATAGGGGGGTTGGAAACCGCCATACAAATACTCAAACTAGTAGTTTGTTTTTCTACTCCTATTCTAGAATACTAACATTCTGGATTACTTTTCAATTACAGAATAGCTAGATTCCAAAACACCGTGCGAGAATATTCTCGCACTTGTTAGGGAATGAGCACAGGTACGGCCATATCGTGACTGTTAACATAAGGTTGCGTTTGGGGACAATTATTACAAAAAAATTCATTAACGATGGTTAATTGTAGTAATATCGGGTATAAATGATACAATTTAATTTTTAATTTCTAGTATAACTCATTTTTAAAGACATATAAACGTAAAATTAACTTCCAAAAAATGTAACCTCCAAATATTTTGAATGTTGTTTGAAAGTGTAATCTGTCAGTAGGTACCTATATACCAGAGTGATTCGATTCAATTAAAAAATACAAATTCATAGTTTATTGTAACCATACAAATACAAAATTTGTTTTAGTTATTGTCAGATTTTCATTCGCTGATGGAAGTATCGCAATGAACATAGATTAAACAAACATCTTTGTTACCAAGATTATGAACAATAGAACTATAATATGTAATGTAAGAACAGAGTGTTCAACTTATTAAGTTAGTGTGTTGTTCACTAACATTAGTAAGTCAAAGTTCATCTTTATTATTGTTGTGGTTAAAATTTTGAAATGCTTTTTAAGTCATCGATGAAAATATTGGTATTGCAATGAAGCATCTATGAAATATAATGGACCCACAATTAAAGACAACAATGGTGATATTAACGAAGATACACCACACATTTACAGCCATGTTAACACATACAAAGTTTTCGAAGTTAGACAAGTAATGCCCCCTTACACCAGATTGAACGTGGGTATCTAAATGCAAAATAATTACTTTTAGTTGCAGAGCTTTAAAACCAAGGTGGTTTGCCTTTAAACATGCAGAAATTATCTTCACTTTACGGGAAAAAGAAGGTTTTGTACTTATTTCTTCTTTCAATTTATTAAAATGTTAACGCATAACTTAGATATGTATCGCAGGCTTATTTTATTTACAGAAATACACTCACGTACAAAGTTCTCTACAGATTTCAAATACATTTATTCTTTTCTAATGAGCTAATGTGGTTTACAACTTGTTAATGAAGATTTCTGTCGATGAGTTGGTTGTTTTATTATTTTCGAGGTATCGATGAATTAAACCTTGAAAAGAAGCAAGCATTTACTTTGCACATAATGATAAATTACCCATCTCCTCAAGTATTTGTTTAAATACACATAAATTATTAGACACACAATGTATGAAACAATGTTTCAAATCTGCCAACGCATCTTGCAGGAATGCAATCAGATGCCACACACAAATTTGTTTATTTCTCTAGGGTACAATGCTTCCGGAGAAACCAATTCAATTAATTATCGCATCAATTATCTGCAATTAGATTAAACTTGAATAAGCAGTAATTTTTTAATCATATACTTACCGAAAGTTGTAAGTTCGTACACAAGTAAATTTATTTAATAAACGTTCGTAATAAAATTATTGTTAATTGATAAAGCGCAAATAAAAGGCATAAGGCATTTCAACGCTTTTGCCAAAATAGCGTCTGTAGAGCAAACAAACGTTTGTTTTTATTCGAATGTGAGTAATGTATGTTTATTTTTGTACATTTAGGGGTCGTTTTATTTAAGTTAGTTATAGAATCACGATTTCCTCTACTTCCACAGTTCACTACACGACCAAATGCTGGCATTACGGTACATTACAAATCAATTAAACGTATAAACTATATTAAAATCCTCTCAATGATAAAATCCATCTAACTCTACGTAAGTTTACCCTACAGTAGCCATTTTTAAAGGCCTTTGACAGCTATCTGACAGCGCGTTGAAATGCCTTATTCTTTTTTCCAACCTTAACCTAAATTCCAAAGTTAGTAACTACCACCACAAATAAAAGGTACCAACTTAAAATAGAGAACGAAACTAACACTATTGTAAAGTGTTTAACATTTTTTTATTGATGCACACTTTCTCTGTCGTAGAAAAAGTATAGTCTGCAACACGTTTGGAATGGCTACTCCACTCGTGCGGAATATGCCATATTCCAAACTTGTTACAGAATATACTATTCTCAAATTTGCTTATTATAGCAGATCCTTCCACGTAACAAGTCAATTAAACTTGAATATACAGGGTTATTCACGGTATACGACACGGAATATTACAGCCAAACTATTTAATAAAATTGAGAAAATATATCTGGGATTGACAGAGACCTATAAGAGGAATATTTGAAAATTACTTTCGAAATATACAGGTGTCCCAAAATACACAGAACGTATCAAAGTTGTGTTTTTTCTTATGGAATGCCTTGTATATTAATACATTTTCAGTTTCTACGTTCAAATAAAAATGGATTTTATAGAGGTTTGCCTTACTTAAACCTAAAAGTTTTTGAAATATTTTGTATTTTATGAAAAAGTTGTCACAATTTTATCGATTTATATCTCAGCAACTAATAACTTTTTCCAAACTAAATTCGCACTGGAGTCTATAAATTGATCAGATTTTATGTAGAACTTGTGAAAAATCCACACCCATATACAGGATGTGTACAAAATAAAATTAATTAATGTCATGTTTTGAACCGCAATAACTTGCTTATTTTAAATGGAACATCCTGTATTTTATACTAACAACAAATGTAAAATGTAATTACCTATCAAACAATACTATAATGTCCTATAGCTAAATGTTCAAGTTGTCATGAAATTTTCATAATGAAGACTGATTTGTAACAATTTTATTATTTATCAAGTAAGCTATACAACTTTGACAGGTAAATATTATGTATTTGTAAGAAGCAGAAGATTTGCATTGTATACATTTCATCAACTGTATTAAATTTTGAGAGAAATAAATATGTATAGAGTTTATAAGAATTTAATAAACGTACAAATTTACTTCACAATAATATCTCTTCTAATGAATTATCTGCTCCACAGATCAATTCCTAAGTTGTTTACAATATTGTAAAACATACTGGTGAAATACAAAAAACATTTGCTTAAAATAAAGCGCCTATTTTTTTCATGTCTTGTCTCCAAAATTAATCGGGTACTCCAGACGTCGTAGAGACTTGAAATTCGGCATGGCGATGGGGCTTGGGATCAGTCTTTATTATGAAAATTTGCATTTTCATGACAACCTGAACATTTAGCTATAGGACACTACAGTATTGTTTGTAGGTAATTACATTTTACATTTGTTGTTGATATAAAATACAGGGTGTTTCTTTTAAATTAACAAGTTATTGCGGTTCAAAACATGTCATTATTTAATCTTATTTTGTACACATCATATATATGATAATAAATTTTTCACAAGTTCTACATAAAATCTGATCAATTGATAGACTTCAGTGCGAGTTTAGTTTAGAGAAAGAGAATAGTTGCTGAGATATGAATCGGCAAAATTGTAATGACTTTTTCATAAAATACAAAATATTTCAAAAACCTTTAGGTTTAAGTATAACTATAAAATCATTTCTTATTTTGTTCGTAGAAACTGAAAATGTAATAATATACAGGACATTCCATAAGAAAAAACACAACTTTGATACGTTCTGTGTATTTTGGAACACCTGTATAATTTGAAAATAATTTTAAAATATTCCCCCTATAGGTCTCTATCCATCCCAATTATAGTTTTCCAGTTTTATTGAATAGTTTGGCTGTAATATTCCGTGTCGTATACCGTGAATAACCCTGTATAATAACAAAAACTTCATTTTGCATTAAATATGCCCATAATAAGATAAAGATACAACAAAAGCGTTATAGTTATTATGTTGTAATTAACGTACACATTAATTAAAATTTTGGGAGAATTTTTAGAAACCAAAAGTTGGAATTTGGCAAAACTGCCGCATCTAAATAATTTTTATAAATATGGTTTATTTTTATTGCCACAAAATTATGTTTATTCGTATTAGAGGACGTGATAGAACCACATATTACATTTTTAAATAGAAAAATATAAATAAAAAACAATTTTTGTGCTGAAATTGATAATTAAAAAAATTAAAAAGTAATTAAAAAATCAGAAGAATAATAACAAGCAAACAAAACTATTTAAAAAATGTAAACCAAAGAGATAAAAAATCAAAATTAAAAAAATTGATAAATACAAACAATAGAGAATAACCGATGGACTAAAAATAATGTAAATAATAACAATGTAAATCAACGAAAATTTAGTGACAATCACAAAATTAATCGTAGAAACTGATTAATGGTTTGAACCTTCTTTTAACGACGTTTCGCCGCTTTAGTGTGGACACTTCAAGTACACAACTACTAAACACAAACTGATTTATGTAATTAATGTCATCTGCTACTTGTTTCTTTCTTCAGCAAGAAACGGAAGTAAAAAAAACCTTCGAATGGTAGACCACCTGGTGGTCTCATTGTAACAATAAATTACACATCTTGAAATATGTCCCAGCAATGCGTTTTAAAAATGCGAGTAAATAAAGCTATAATCAACCCGCACACTAATGGCCCACCCTTCTATGAAAACAGGACGGTAATAGAAAAAGCTGACAAAATTATGTTACACTGAACAATTATCTTATTTGTATACTAAACAAAAAGAGTTGATACAAGTTTATCCGAAAAAGTAATTAATTGGATATTAATTTTATCATAGAAAAATCAGTATAAAAAATATTTAATTACCAAAGTAAATTGACAGGTCAAAACTTGGAGTTAGTGATTCTATTAGAGATTTGCTTTCTACTAAAATATCAATGTAAATGATAGTTAAAAAGTCAGGTGCAATAAGTACATTAGTTTCCCTACAGAAAGGTTAAAATGGAGCGATCAAACCTTCATTTGAAACTTACATTTGACAATGGATTATTGTAAAAGATAGTGTGATATTATGTGTAACAGTTAAGTAAATATATTTTTAGAAAAACGTTGAAAAGATCGGGCAGTATATGAAGCTGTTAAATAGGAGCTACTCATAAATTGACCGGTCAAACTATCTAGTCACTTTTTTTTTGGAGCTATCAAGATCAGGGTGAAACGCTATTGATCGCATTCGCAAATAGCCTATTTCTGAACACCACAAACTTGAATGCAATATGGAATTATCAAAGTGTATAAAAAATTATATTATAAAAATCGTCAACCAAAATAGTAAACAAAGGAACACCACAAGTCCACCTGAAAACAATTATCTTTTTTATACCTAATCTGCAGAACAAACATCGCATTTGCTAAAAATACTCATAATTGCCTAAGTAGTACGCGTCATTTATTACCATGAACTTGTCTTAACCTACCAAGTATTGTTATTTTTATGGTAACCAGATTGAACGAACAATGCCTGCTGACGAATATTTCCGTACTAAGTAGCGAAGGTCATAAATATTTCGTATAAAAACAAATTATTGAATTTTTTTAACTCGAACGATTCAAAGTCAATACTTTATTAAAGTAACACATTTTCAAAGCACGAAAGATATAATTAGATCAATATATGTAATTACAAATAAATCAAATTTAATTTATTAGTATTTACCATATTCGTAGCAAAAAGGAACAAACAGTTGATAATATCTTGTGGCGCAAACTTCTGACATCGGAGGATAACTTACTTAATAAAATATATAACTTTCAAAATTTGTCAAATTTAGTACAGTTACTGAGTGCACACTTTAAAAATATGTTCGATTATACAGGGTATTTTAGATTTATTATTTTATTTATTTATTTTTTTTATTAAAAAATGACACCTACTTTAATGCTCTGTTATAAAGTAATTTAAAATAATTTAACATGTACTTCTATTAACATGTTACTTCCATCTAATTAACTGTGTTTAGTATTAATTAGTTTTATCGAACACTTCATTAATACAGGGCGAAGTAAAATGCAAACCAAGCAATATCTCAAAAATTTTAAATATGTTTTTTCGGGGTTTGTTAGTACAATTAATTAACTTTTAAACGATTAAAATTAAACACAGTTAATAACATACAAATAACATGTTTATAAAAATATATGTTAAATTATTTCAAGTTACTTTATAACAGACCTTTACAGTTGCTATCGTTTTTACTGATAATTAGCTATACCTTCTGAAATACCCTGTACAATACATTGACATGCTATATTTTTTAATGCATTTGATGAGATCTTTTCAAACTTTGAAATTTAAAAAAAAGTAAGTTTATGCTACCACGACTTTTGAAACACACTGAATAATCAAAAATATTTTTTAAATGTGTACTCAATAACTACACTAAATATGACAAATTTTGAAAATTATATTTTTTTCGATGTTATCCTCCAATGTCAGAAGTTTACGTCGCCCTGTATATAAGAACGATCTTCAGAGTACTATTGCATAATGAAAATCAAAAGTATGTCGTCCCACTATAACTTTAACCAAAAAATTAATACAATTTAATACAAAAATTTTGTGTAAAAATTTAAGTTACCTCAATTTTTGTACGTACCTAAAATACAATATTTTTCGGTTGTCATAAAATATTTACTGTTTCCTTTAAGTTATACCCTACATACACTATATCGTTTAAAAGCTAATTAATTGTATTAACAATCTCTAAAAAAGACATATAGGGTGATCCATTTAAAAATCGTAAGATATTTCGTGGTTTGCATTTTGCTTTCCCCTGTATTGATAAAGTTCCCGACAATAAAAATAATTAATACTAAACACAGTTAATGACATGAAAATAACATGTTAAAAACATACATGTTAAATTATTTCCAGTTTTTTTACAACATAGCGTTAAAGTATGTCATGTTTGCTGATAATTAGCTATATCTTCTAAAATACCCTGTACAATATATTGATATGCTATATATTTTTAAAGCTCCTGATGAGATCTTTTAAATCTTGAAGAAAATATAGTATAGTATTTAAAAAAATGTAAGTTTTTGCTGCCATTATCCTCCGATGTTAGAAGTATGCGCCACTCTGTATAAGATGTGGAAATGCTAAAATTTTCGAGTTTAAAATCGTCCAATTGCTACCCATGTTATACAGAATGTGCTCAAACAAGCAATTACTTCTTCAGAACGTGAACCATCTCAAAAACAATCGATTTTCAACAAAAATGATATTGAAAAATTAATAAATTAGGAAACTGGAACTTTAGCCACATCTACAGAATGAGATTCCTGAGGTAAATGTCAAAATTTGTAAAGTTTATAAACAGATGTAAATGGACACGATTTTCAAAACCTTCTTTAATTTTCCAAGTTCAATATCGCAAAATAGCTATTTGGACAATAAAAAAAAATGTAGTTTTTCCATTTTAAACGTCGTAAACAAGATTTTGTAAAATCCGGTAAGAATATTCTCATTAAGTATTTAATTAATGTTTAATTTTTTCATTTTAAGTATGACAATCAAGTTCCTTTTGATACAGTGGTATGTATCATTGCTATGGAGAGGAAAAATAAACAAAAAAATTTGACGTTTTTTAAAGTTCGTGCAAATGTTGTTCAATTATTGCTTTAAAAATGTTCGAAGAGTCTACGGCATTGGCCCTTAATTCGTTGCCACCAGAGAAGTCGAAAGAAAAATATGAAAAGGCATGAGAGTGTTCGAAAACTGGTGTTTGGAAAAGAGTCTATAGATGTTAATGAATTATCATACTTTGAACAGAAGAATTCTGAAGGGTTCTACATTGTGGAGTCTATATTTAATGTTACAAGATACAATTAATGTAAACAAGAAGATAGAAATTAAGAATTATCCTAGATTGATAGCCTTCATTAAAATGATGTCAACCGGTCAGATGGCAAAGAAATCTAGTGTTTTTACAAAGTTGGAGGTAGAGAAATTTTTGGATGATGAAAAATATATGTTGATACAGGTAAAATTTGCTACAAAGTTTGGTGATTCATGCTAAAACTTTAATCTGTTTTTAGATAGTGTTGATTAGCGGTGCATTGCGCCGAGAAGAAATAACATTTCGGCATGTAAAACACATGAAACATATAAAATAATTTTTTCTGATTGAAATTCCGAACACCAAGACGAATATCAGAAAGGAATTTGCCATATCACGTAGAAATTTTTACGGTATAGATTTATTAAACGAATTTAGAAAGTACTATTCCATCCGGCCTCCACGTATTGAAAATACAAGATTTTTTATTGGGTATTCTAATTGCTAATGTACAAACAGTGACATATTAAATGACCCTCTATAAAGCTACCAACAATACACCAATGATTCATTTTTTTCATTACGTTTTAAAGTTGCAAATATTGAGTTCAAATCACAATTGTTATCAGGAAAGGAATTCCCCCTCAGGCGATTAGTAGAATATTATAGAATGTTAACATTAATGTAATTAGAGGGAAACGTAAATAATGTTAAAATGAGGATATTATCTTAAAATCCATATTTGTTGACAAAAAGAAATAATCGGGAAAGACATTAATTTATTCAAACATTTATTTATTAAAACGGAGATCAACAGAGGAATTTTTAAATCCTTTGATGTATCAATAAGTTAAATTGATTTGCAAATGGGACCATGAATCTAAAACTTCCAATTCGCGCGACTGGAGCAAATGTTTCAGTATAATCTGTCAGGTACTCCTGACTGAAACCTCTAGCCACCAGTGGAGTTTTATATTTCAAAGGGTTACCGAATTCATCATTTTTAAGCACTAACACCCATTCACAATCAACAATATTTTTATTTTTCGATTTAGTTACTAGAGTAAAGGTTTTGTTTAACTGAAGAGATCGAATCTCTTCGTTAACAGCCTGTTCCCATTTCACCCTATCCTCCCTATTTTTAAGTTCTTGATAACATTTAGGAATCGTGCATTTTACTGATTATGCACATCATGACGTAATCCCCTGTAACACCCTTCCACGAATAATCATCAAATTTATTGATGATAATGTATTTATTTTTTAATGTACATAAACCGTGGAACCGAATACTTTCAGGTATTTTATTTGCGATTTCTTATTATGCCATAACTCATATGGTGCTTTCGACTGTTGGAGAGCTTTTGTTGGACTCATATTTATTAAATATGTAGCAGTCAAAACTGCATCACCTCAAAAACTTTTATCTAATTTAGCACCTGCTAAACATGCTCTAGCTCTCTCAACTTTTCAGCTACACCATTTAATTGTACAGTACTTGGAACTGTTAAATGGTAACTATTGCCTTTTTCTGCACAAAATATTTCATTTCATTTGATAAATATTTTCTACCGTTATCCAAATACAAATTGATTATTTTTATATTAAAATGCGCTTAACTTTTTGCAATGAAGTCACGGAATACTAAATAAACATCGGATTTGTAAGTAATCAAATAGGTACTACAATAATGAGTGAATTCATCAATAAACAGAACAAAATAATTTTTAATTTTACAACTAGCATGAGTGATAGGACTACAGACATCAGTATGTACTACAAACAACGGCCTTTTTATATGACCTTTTTTTCTTTCGGCTTCTGAAATGGTAACCGTGCTTGTTTACCTTTAGCTTCACATAAATTGTTACTTGACGAAATATTTTTAATTTAGTTAACATCATTGACCATTTCTTTATTCTTCAATTCTAAGAATTTTCTTTTACCTATATGGCCTAAACGTTGATGCCACAATTCATAATTACATTCTACTTGAACAGAATTTATTATGTTTTTATTAATTGTGCAATCAACAGTGAACAAATTATTAAAGGCTTACCTTTAATAATCACCGTGTCACCTTTCTTTATTTTTATCCGTTTGTTATCAAATATTAATGTATACCCGGCCTGTTGCATTCTTGCAACTGATAAGAGGTTATTTGGGATCTCCGGGCTGTATAGGACGTTCTCCAAAATTCTATGAACACCCATTTTACTTACTATATTCAAATTGCCTCTTCTTGTAGGAATTATTGAAGATCCAGCTTTTGCAGTTGACAACTTCATTGGCGGTATGAAAGTTCTCGATTACATCGGCGCGGTTAATGAGATGATCCGTCGCTGCTGAATCCAATAGAAATGAGATTTTATTTAGCGCTTGATTTATCGCTTCATATTGTCCAATCATGAACACATATCCTGATGAGTCCTGGTCAGTTGACATTGGATTAATTGTTTGCACACTGTGAGCTGTTCGTTTGCTTCTTTTCGCCATTGCAATTTACCGACTCTTTATGTTATAAAAACACTGACTTTTTACTTGTCCGAAACGACCACATTAGTGACATTTCAATTTGAATGTTCTCTTTTTTTTTAAATTCTTGTGACCCTCACGATCACTATACTGTCTCTTCAGAAATTCTTTGTGCCGTTTCTTCTCTGCACTTTGCACTCTCAGTACTTTGGCACTCATGTCTGTACTTTCACGTTTTTATTTAATTTCCTGGTGTAGAAGTATTGTCTTGACAAAAGCCAACGTCAAATTGTCTTCTGACAATGTTTCAATTGCGGTAATTACACCGTCATAAGAATTTGGGAGCGTTAATAATAAATGAGAGATTTGATCCAACTCTTCCAACTTAACACCCGCAGCTAATAAGTCGGCAACCATTTCGTCAAACACGGTAAAATGTGTTATTAATTGTGTGTCACTTTGCAATTTTAATTCTAATAATTTTTTTCGAATTGACAATTGAGTTGCAAGTCTTTTACACTCATAAATGCTATCTAATTGCTCAATAATTTATCTTTTGTCGCAAAACAAATATTCCACAATTACACTTTTTGCAGTCAATTCATTCTTTATCCAGTCCTCATCAGGTAGTTCTGGATGCACATTAACCACCTTAAGTTCAGTTAACAAATTCACTATCCTAAATTTCCATACGCTATATTTTTTGTCCGTCAAAGGGCTTAACTTATCCATTTTATTAAATGTAATTACAATAACTAACAACATTTATTAAAACACTACACTGAACCATACTGGGCCCATAACCTGTTGGTAATAAGCAAAGATTAAATAATACAATTAATCAATACCACAATTAAATAATGTTTATTAAAATGCAATATTCTGTGTCGACAACCCGTTTCGTTTAAAAGCGAATTCAAACTAACTTTTACTTAAAAAGAATTTTCCTAATACTTGACGCGGGATATGCATCGATGCATTTTGTCACCCATATTTATAATTCGTTAGAAAAAACTCAGGCAATAGCATTTAACCCGCACGCTGAACTAATTCTTAAGAGGTCAATATTCAGATTATCTTTGTAACTTATGGTTATATTGTCAACAGTTTTTTTATTGTTCTCTGAATGATCAAGTACATTTTTTAAATTTCATTTAAAGATTGTTTGTGTATCACTGATCAATTCGCCTATACTTTTAAACGTCAATGGCATAAATTTCGTAGATTCAATTTTCATTTGCTCACGACATACAAGGTGACACAGGAAAGTGGGTACAGTCAATATCATTTTTCCTCTTGAAGATAAAAATTTGAAATTTGGAGCGTTTACTAAAGACGACCTTTTGAGTTTAATGGGATAAAAATGATTTTCGTGTCACCAAATTTTGGATTTTTAAATGGGACACCCGGTATTTTTTGACATTTTCGGAATCAGCGGATCATTTTACACACGATTTGACTAATTAAACGCCGCCTATGGTCAAAACTCATTAAGAACCTTCTAGTTATGCCTAGAAAAATTAAAAACCGCAATTTTTAGCACGTGAATTAAGTTATACCTCTTTAAAGTTTCCTAAATCACTTTTATCAAATTTACTCAATTTTTTCAAATGTAAACATGCCGGGTACATCAGACAGGAGTGAAGACGATTTTTTTCCAATTTTTTGACACCAAATTTTTGAAAATCGGCCGAGAAATAACATCACAGTAAAAAAAAATAAAAAAATCTAAGGTAAGCAATCATCATAAAATAATTCCTAGAAAAAATAGCAACCTTTGGATTGTAAACTCTTTTTACAAAATATTCTGTGGCTCTGAAAAGAACCGTTTTGTGTTGGCATAAACCGTTTACAGCAATTGTTCGAAGTGACCACCATTTTGAGCAAGACATTCCCTGACTCTTCTGATATTGTTTTCTGCTACTCCTTCCAACATTTCTGGAGTGACGGCGTTAAATGCATTTAAAATGCGTTCTTCCAATTCAGCAAGATTAAAAACTGGTGTAGCATAAACAATACCCTTGATGTGACCCCACAGATAAAAGTCAAGAGGAGTGAGATCTGGGGATCGTGCTGGCCAACGCACTAGCCCACGAGTAGAGATGATATTCTCTCCAAAACTTTCCAACAAATGCTGCATGACGTCTCTAGAATTATGGGGCGGAGTACTGTCTTGTTGAAAAAACATTTGAGCTAACAACCGCAAAGGCAGGTTATCTAGTGCTTCCTGGATTTGGTTTCGTAGGAAACCCAAATACCGAACTCCAGTCAGCGTGCTTTGGAATAAAATCGGACCGATAATTCGGTTTCCAAGAATCCCAGCCCAAACATTGACTCCAAATCTTTCTTGAAATCGACCAGGTCACTCGCCGTAAATTAACAACATGTCAACTTTTTCATTTTGGGAATAGCATCTATTATCATTAATGTTATTCATAATGATAACTTAGTGAATTTATTATTAATTATCAACAACAATCAAACTAAAAAAACTTTTTAAAGTGCAAATTCAAAACGGGAATGACAATCTGTTTTGATAAATAAATTATTATTTAGTTTTAGAAACCGCGACTTTCTTTTGTTTCCCGCGTTGCTATGCTGTCAACAATTCGAAGGGTTACTATTTTTTGTTCGAAATGTTCTTATTATTTTTGGTCCATTCATTGTTTTTGTATTTTTTTTTACTGTAATGTTATTTTTCGACCGATTTTCAAAAATATGGTGTCAAAAAATTGGAAAAAATCGTCTTCACTCCTGTCTGATGTACCCGGCATGTTTACATTTGAAAAAATTGAATAAATTTGTTAAAAGTGATTTAGAAAACTTTAAAGAGGTATAACATAATTCACGTGCGGTTTCTAATTTTTCTAGGCATAACTAGAAGGTTCTTAATCAGTTTTGACCATAGGCGGCGTTTAATTTTTTTTCCTAAAAATTAATTTTTTTTGTGAAAAATTTTTCAAAATAGTCAAATCGTGTGTAAAATGATCTGCTGAATTCGAAAATGTCAGAAAATACCGGGTGTCCCATTTAAAAATCATTTTTATCCCATTAAACTCAAAAGGTCGTCTTTGGTAAACGCTCCAAATTTCAAATTTTTATCTTTAATAGGAAAAAAGATATTGACTGTATCCACTTTCCTGTGTCACCTTGTATATTACTTCTGTAAAAATATTAAACATTAAAGTCATTATAGATTATAAAATAGAAAAAAAAGAATATAAATTATGATTCTCCTGAAAAATGATGAAACTAATTTTTACACTTCTTTTCTTTACCTACATTTGGTATGATAATATAATTTTTGTTTAATCAATTCTACTTCACTAGAATTAAAATATATATAAATATAATATGTTGAGTAATTAAGAAAAAGTGATATATTTGGCCAGTTAAGCATTGAAGTTTTCTTATGATAGAATAATGTTGTAAAATTAAATTAAAACTTTACAATAATTACTCAATTGTTTATTTTTTTGATGATGTAATTTTCAATTTGTCAAAAAAATATTTTAATGATAACCCATTTACTACGTATTGCTCTTTTATACGTCTACGACTTTACGTTTTGTATCATTTTTAAAAGATAAACATTATATTAAAAGTAGGTAAACATCGAAAAAAATACGTTTCTAAAACGTTAATGTTTAACTTGTAATTGGAACATCAATTTAATTATAATATAATAAGCCGTTTCATTGAATGCACAATCGATTACAGTTGAATAAAATTCAATTTTGTTTTGTTTGTAAAATTTTATACAAAACCAATTCGGGTAATTATGATACCTACAATAATAAAGAACAGTTCAATAAGCACTACGTTAGAAGAATTAACCATTGTTTGCTTTTTTATTTGACTTATTTTCATGAATTTATAATTACGAAAAAAATTATTGGTTATTGTTATTACCTTGTCAAATGACTACATTACGTTCCATGCATTTAAATCATTTTTTACGGCATTAAATGGTTGGTACTCATTCATAAATGTCAAGACGACATAATTGTTTTCGGCTTGTGTCGTCTCATTTATTTAAGAAAACGAATATTTTACAGAAATCAATAACAAAAATTGCAATAATAATATCTAATTATGTTAACATCACTCAAAATGTTATAAAAGTCTATATTGTTTAGTTGTCCTTTTTAGTAAGCAAATACAGCAGATACAACCGATTTAAATCGTTAAATTGATGTTGAGCCGAATAATGAATTGAATTAAGGTCAAATGTATATAAATTGTTGGGTAATTAAAATTAATTTGCTATTAGATTAATACTTAATTTTAATTACTTTTGCAAATTTAGGTATGTTGTAGATTTAGAAATTGATTTGTTAATTTTTTATCTTTTGAATGAATGAATGAATATTCGTTTATTTTTTCTTTTAACAGTAACAAGAAAATTTGGCTACAATACATTCTATACTCAAATATAAATTGAAAGAAAAACAAATAGTTCTCAGATTATACATTTTATTCAAACATAATTATTTTTCTTTTCTCTTTTCTATCCATTACTTCCCTCATCCACTCGACCCCTTACCCATTATCCCCTAACAGTATCCTTTTATCTCTTCCTTCCCCTCTTAGTTCATTACACCCTTCTTTCATACGCTCTAAGTTCTCCCATACATCTCAACACAATCTACACAATATATCCTCGTCCTTTCATTAGTATTCATTCTCTAAATCTTGATATAAATAGTTTTTCCTTCAATTCTTTCTCTCCTATTACATATCTTGGTATCACTTCTGTAATGATCTCCCAATACGTTTCGTTACATTTACGTTCTTTTATACTTGCTCTTCTTTCTTGTACTTGTTTATCTTGTCCTTTTCTCACTACTGCTTCCATAATTCTTCTTTCTCTCCTTTTTCTTTTTTATCTCCGCTCCCGCATATCCCTCCTCTTTCATAGTATAATCTTCGTTTACTTTCTCCATTCTTTATTTTTGAGCTTCTATGTCTTTCCAACATTCCCCATTATTTTTTAGCTATTTTTAAATTCGTTGATCCGCTTCTTTGCATGGGACTTTATTACTCCATATCTATACAAAATGTTTTCAATATATGGGTATAAGTTTTAAAATGTGGGGTAAAAAAATAATGCAGTTGTAATTTTTGGTTTTAAAATAGTCTTAAACTGAATTCTGTATACTCTGTGCACTTGATCTTTTACAATGCCCACATGTCTAATGCTTCTAATATGTATTTTTCAATTCATTATTAACAGTTCACATCTCACATACAAAGTAACACACTCCAAGCAAAACATTTTACCAATCTTTTTGACTTTTGACGGTCTTCGAGAAATCGTAATTACTAGTAGTGGCCAACGTTGATTACAATAGATTGGTAAGAGAGAACATCGAGATTTAAAAACACATAGAAAGCTTCAACAAAAAGGAAGAAACCCTGAGTCTCGGACAGATCTGGAATCCAATCCTCAAAAACAACCAAACGATTCCTTACGAAAATTCAGATTTGACGAAGCGAGTCCCGCCCTCTTTAAACCAGTGTAAATACAACATGCCAAGCAGAAATTATAAGTCGATATCCAACATCGGAGACGGTGACATCTTGCATTAGGAAAACGTTAGGAAAAATTCCAATCAACGGCGGCATAATCAAGATAACACTAGTTTACAAAGGAGTTCGAAAGTCAATAATAAAAACATTGGATTCTAGTTGCATTCTCTTTCGAGGTTGACATTTTTAAGAATCCATGTAGATTAAGAGATGTTACAAAAAAATTTTACATTAACATGAATAACAATTGCGACGGTATTTCTTCACATACGTGAACCAACATAGTAGCACAAAATTTCCGACTGATGACACTGATATAATAAATAAAGACACCTTAAACAATATTCAAAGAAATCAAGAATTCATTATAGGAAAAGACTTGAACGTTCAAGGAAGTTTATAAATCAGAGGACTATTAGTTACTCAAGAGAGAGACTGATCAAACTTAGTAAAGAATTTCAACAAAGGATAACGAGTCTCACAAAACAATACCACTTGAAAAAAAATAAACATAAATTACACTTACTACTCCAGCAATATCAAAGACTAACTAAAGTCAAGACACAATGTATCAAAGTAGATAAGAAATTTAAATACGACAACATTAAAAAAGCAAATCACAAGCAGCAGAAGCATTAGGAGCAATAGATAGAAAGGAAATAAAAGTAAAGAAAGACTATTATGAATAACAAAAGAAGCGGAATAATTAATCAAAGTAAAGAAAGAGACGTAAAAGATTCAATAGAGAAATAAGAGAAAAAATAGCAAAGGGCATGAACAAGTAGTGGAAAAAATATCTCAAGATGTAGAATCACTGATTGGAGGAGCTCGATCAACAGAAGCCTGGAGATGTGGTAAATAACTACAATCAAGTCAAACGAATAAATATAATAAATTTTATTTAAATTCAAATGTGGCGAAATCGCTATTAGGATTTGTTAATTGAAAGTTAATGCATAAATGCTGTTAATAAATAACGAAGAAACCCAAAAAAACACTGCGCAGAAGAGGTAGTTAGGGAAAGTATAAGTCAATTAAAAAATGGGCGATCGCCCGGACGAGGTATTTTAATATAAAGAATACAAGATAAACAGTTGCTACAAAGATGAGTGGAAAACGGCTGATACAGGCGTATAGACAACGTAACTTTACGAGTTCTAGTCGATGGTTAGATCAACAAGTGGCGTGAAGAATCGAGTCGTACGTTAGCTTCATTAAATTTCCGGTTGATTCATTTTGCTACACGGGTTCAGTGAAGTGCACGTTTGTCTTTGCCGTAAAAGGTAAAAGACTATCTTTTTTATTAAACAAAATCTTCGAATTGTTTGATTAGTTGTAGGAATGGCGAGTTTCGGTGTGACTTAATGCTGCATTTCTTTCTGTTTGCCCTGTGTATACTGCCGAATGCCATAAGTTTAAAAGACATTTCTTTATCAAAGCAAGCGTCATTTTGTCAATCTTTTAAGACGTACCACCTAGGGAAAAATTAAACCTACCGCTTGAGGGCAAATTAAACCTATCCCTTAGAAGCAAAATTAAACCATGAAAAAAATTTACTTCAATTATTCATCGTGCTGGCAATACCCTCTGAATAAATTTGTCGTAATTAATCGAATCCTACACTGGAGCTGCTCCTAATTATTGATAAGCAGCGTACTTTCAACCTTGATACCATTTTGTCACTTTTCGATATTAGCTAGTCTTGCTTTTCGTTCTTCCTGCTTCTCGCTCGTTGACGTCTAACAATTTGAAATATACCTGATTGATGTGACAAACCCCAACAGCACGTAACCTGACTCGACAGATAAGTAGATCTATTTTTAAGTTATTTCTTCGCACGCGATTGTTATTGAAAACTTCCATAATTATAATTACATGTACGTACAAAACAAATAGTTAACATCCAAAATTAGTTAGTATTTAGCGCAAGTTGTGACAATTTTTGTGCTCGAGGGATCTCCCGACAAATTGGTTACACGTTTGTTAGCGCTACTATTACATTATTAAAGTAAATGTTAAGTCGAATATTTAGACATAATTATCGAAATAATTAAGGAAGTAATAATTTAATACTAAATTCGCGTTCCAACTAGAAGTAAATCTATTATCAAGGCGTGGATTGTGTAGTCGGCCATTGTCGCAATATATTTTATTGAGAAACGATATTTCTGCCGAATGCTAACCTAGTTATCTGTGATACGATTTGCATTATTTACATGTCCTATTTGTCAACCATATTGTGATTATCTATGATTATATCTATATTTTGTGTGTATGTATACGTGTGGTCCAGAGAAAGCTATGTATATTATACGTTTCTTTCGTTAACAGTTTGTTCTTTTATATCTTAAGGCCCTACTGCTTGCGATATGTGTAGCAGCACGCTTGTATGAACAGAAACATCCGGAACGTCGACAAAGTCATCATACAACATTTGCGTACATGCATCGTCGCCTTAGAGAAAGTGTGCACCAAGTAGAAGAAAACGAATTTACAAGTGTTCACACAATTGCACACCATATGAAATCCTCCAAGTCGACGGTGCATCGTGTCATTCTAAATAACTTCTCTCTTTATCATTTACAACGCATATAAGCTTTGAATCCTGAATATTATCCACATCGTTTAGATTTTGGCAATAGTTTTTGGGTCACAACGAATCTGCCTTCTGGTGAGAAGTATTGATTTTTTTAGTAGTAGACACATTTACATTTGACACAATAAAAATCCTCATGCTGTGGTTCCTAGAAGATACCAACAGCAATTTAGTGTTAACATGTGGGCCGGTATTGTTAGAGGGAATCTAATAGTTCACTTGCTGCCTGCTGGCTTGAACGGAGATATTGATCAAAATTTTCTACAAAATGATTTGCCTCAATTATTGCAAAATGTTGATTTAATCATTAGAAATAATGTAGATTCAACATAATGGGAAACCTCCATATTTTGGTTTAAATGTGTGTCAGTATCAGGACCCCGATATCTCCCGATATCAATCCCCTAGATTTTTTGGTTTGGAGTTATCTGAAATTTTTAGTTTACAAAACTCCTAGTCGTAATAAAGAGGATCTTTTAGCATGCATAATGGCGAGTTGTGCACATATTGAATAAATCCATAGGGTTCGCGAGTCAATGAACCGTCGCAACTTTGTATTGAAGCAAATGGTGAACATTTTCAACAATCATTTAATTGTCAATAAAACAAAGTCCAAGATGAACGAAAAAGTGATATGTATATTAATGCCCTCATTGTAAAATAATACCAAAACAAATTTTGGTGTCTTCTACCACCCCTTAAATATTGTCGGTAAGTATGTTTTTGGGACACACTGTATATGGTCTAGACCAATTGCCCTTTTTGGAAATAATTGAAAGGCCAAATAATAATACGTAATATGTTCAATAAAGACCTGTACATACTAAAGACACATTTTTAAAAATTTTAAATCTGATAAATTAAAGCTTTTATTAGAACACTAAAGCGCTATAGAAGTTGATTTCACTTATACATCTTATTTGAATCTAATGATTCGAGTATATGTTACTAGTAGTTTCTTTGTTTCTTTTTTTGCGTTCACAACCAAAATGAAGTCATAAGAATAACTCGCGTGTTAGAATAGTCCAGTAAATATTTAATTCTATTTAATTTATTTTTAAAAGTCACAAATAAATTTTTTTTTAATTTCCATTCTTTATGAATAGTGCAAAACAGCAAAATAGAAAAAACAACATCAATACTGACTGAAAAAAACACATCAAGCACTCATTTGTTGCTAAAGTCTCTACTTCTTTCGATTATTCAAATTTGTGCTTGGATAGACACATTCTGCCCCTTTAAATTTTCTTTCACTGATGCGTTAAACAACAATTTATTCCTTTTATTTTCTCAATTAACGTAAACGTATGAAAAATTTGAATTTATACGACCGTAATTTTTACATAATTCAATTTACGCTTTTCACTTTTGTCCACATTTAATTTATATGGAGAATGCAAAACAACAATTCCACAAGTGCCACATAACCGTTAATTAAATGTCAGACATTGTACGTAACAATGTCAAAAGAAACATGATCGTTGAATCTTGGTCGATACACATGAAGAATTTAGGGTATGACTTATTTATTTAATGCTTTGTATTGAAACCGATACCGAATTCAGTTCATTGACTTGTTCTGTCTTATTTCAACGTTTCCACTTGAAAAAACGTTGTTCATTCATGGTTTCTGTCTTTGAAATTTAATATAATTATATTCAAACCTACTATTTTGTACAACACGTAGTCGTTAAAATTGCCGTATTCTTTATTAAAATATAAAGTTGTAAATTTGAATGTAAATTTTATTCCAAAGGTTAAGTAAAAATTACAACATATCAATAAACCCCTTTCTTAGAATGTTATTTGTAAAACTAGTGAGTGTTGGGCTCGATAAAGAAAAAAATTCCGGCAAATCAGATAGTACTAAAATATTAATGACTTACCGGGTAATGAGATTGGCCATTTTCCACATCCTCAATTAAATGATTTGAGGTGTCCAAAGTCATAATATTGGCCATTCATCTGAAAAAAAAATCAATTATTTAAGTGTCAAAGACATAATAATAGGATAATGTAATATTGAAAATAAATTTCAAAATTTTTTAGAGTGAATTTAAAAAATAAATTTAATTTTGATTAACATTTGGGGAGTTTTAAATTTTTTTCTCGCTAGTTATGTGTAGAGATCAAGTTTTAAAACTCGATACTTTTGAAAAATCAAACTTTTTTGACACAAAGTATTTTCCTCTCAAACTCATTTTTAAAACTTTTTAGTTGCTAGAAAAGTTTTTAAAAAATTGTTTAAAAAATATTCCTACCATCAATTTTTTTTTAAATGTTTTTCCCATCTATTAAATATACAAAAAGAAACATTTAACTAAAATCAATCAATTAAGAAAAAATCTGTTAAAATAAAGTTCTTGCGAAGATTTGGTACAGAACTATATTCTGTTTCAAGCAGAACATTCGCTTACAATTATAAAATTATTGAATTATGATCAAATTTTAGTTTAAAACAATAAGCGCGTATAGTAAATACAAAACTTACCAATAAATAAGTCTCAAAAATGTTTTTTGAACAAAAGAAAAAGATGAAACCAGTTTTTATTTATTTGCCACTAATTTAATCACTTTAAAATAAAAATAATCAAAAAAAACAATACATTTAACAATAAAAATATTTCAGTAGCAACATAAATTGAATTCTAACGCCAAAACTTCTAGCCTCACAATCGTAACATTTTCGACTAGATAGTTGCAGTTATAAATTCAAATACTTTTACGTGGCTTTGAAAAAAGTTTTAATTAGATTTTATAATTTAACGAAAATGCGGCAACAACAAAATTATTGATATTAAAAAACTTTTCAGAAACGCTTGGACGCATGTTAAATTTTACGAGTCAACCAACTTCTTTTTATCTAATTATTTTAACGAAAATTTTCATGTTTCTTTTAGAAAACTCAAATTTGAACAACAAAAGTTATAATTTAAGTTATGCTTTTGATATACACAGTGGTCCAACGAAAAGTTTGCACCTAGCTTTTCACTTTTTTTTTGTAATTGAACGCAAAAAACCTCGGACACGTCGACTTTGCTTTTGAGGGGGGCACATTTTAAAGATTTTTTTAACCTGTGCCTTTAACCCCCTAGCGGGGGTGAGTAACAATCTAAAACTTTAAATGGAAAGAGAAGTCGAGTGATATATCATTTGAAAGCGCACAAAATTGTCTTTCTAATGATACCTTATTTGTTGAATTTTACTAAAACAGTTAATGCACAAACGGCTTTAAAGACATTTCTTATTTATAATCATAGTATATCATTGATTTCTAAATAATAGTCAAACGTGAGTCATATTTATAAATAGCACAAATTTAAATAAATATTAACTTACATTTAATTATATGTCGCTGCAATTTAATTATGTCACCGACATTTAGATGTATTTTTTAATTGAGTCAAACTGAATAAGCAATATTAACAGGAAATAAAATTTTGTGATTTATTAAATTTATATATAACACTTTAATTAATAGTATATTATTTTTGCAGCTTAAATATATATGAATTATGTCACATTACTGAATTTTCACATGTACAAGAGATAGTCGGTGTCACCACTTCATGGACATTCATCAAAATGCAATATTTGAAGATACTGTAGATTCATGTGTAATATGGCTAAGCGAGGTGTGCTGGAAATCTTCCATGGTTGCATTTTAACCGTGAAATAGTTGCTGCTGATTATTTACACATATGAAAATCGGATATGTGTGGAATATTTATGGGGAGGACAGGATGCATACGTAATATTATTTATCTACATCTAGCCTATTTATTTATTTACTCGTATGGTACATTTTTAATATTGTATTGTTATGTAAGTGTTATGCATGGTATCCCACAAGATCAGTATAAACCTGTGTAGTGTGGTGACGAAACCGTGTGTAATTGTAGATTGGTTCGTCTTGGCAAAGCATTTGCTTCAAGGTTTAAGAAAACCACTAACACCTAAACATGCCAACCCACCTTAGTATTCATATGTAATAATATTAATTAAGTGTGTAAACATTATAGAAGGTAAATAAGAACATAAAATATAACAGCACAGCCATTGCATGACGACATAACCACATTAATTAAAAAATACTTGTGTGTGAAGACTACTTCAAATGTTCTAAAAAAAATTAGTACGTGTTGTTTAGAAGAAGAAAAATTTTATAGTTGATCGTTAATGCTTTATTAGTGCTTCATAGTGCTTCATAAGAGAAATTATCACCCCCAGGCGTTTTCAAGAAAAATCAAATTCTAAATAGCGTGCCCACTTCACGTTGCAATCAAAGCACTAATAGTACACATGAATGGCCATATTATACTATATTGGGAGTTTATGTCAAACATTTTTAGGCCGCCGTCTTAGTAGCCATCTTTAAAAATGGCCGCCGAAAGAATATCTTTGCAATCCTTTGTCCAAATCTAAAGCATAAGAGCTCAAAATGCAGATTCTGTACGGATTTTGTCATGTACTGGAAGTGACTAAACCTGACCACTTTAGAAATATTAGGCTTCCATAAGAAGATTATGCATAAAATGCACACATTTTGGATCAATATCTCCGCAACATATTGACCGAATGTTACGTTTCTGAGCTCAAAACACTCCCAACAACATTCCCCTTACATTTCCTCATAGATCAAATGTAGCTAAACTTACCACATTTTATTCTATTAATGTTAAAAGAAAATAGTACATTTTTCCTGAATGCTGGTTATTTACTCGAATACTGTAAGATATTAATGTATCAATTTTTGTTGTAAAAACGCAAAAATAATTTCTCAATTTACATTGGTTGCACAAAAATTTTCTGCCGTTTTCGATCACCGGACATCTATACTAAAATATATTGCATTTAGCAATGCCTAGCAAAAATTGCAATATTGATATTTTATACATCACACTGACGCCAAATACAGTCTACATCAATTATGTGCAATTTCAATGTGAAGTTATATCAATCTACATGACGCATAGTGTATTATGTTAATACTACAGACATTTTACACCTCAATCGGGTATTCATATACAGGTAAATGCATTAATTATTATCTATTATTATTGGTGGTATTATAGGCATGACCTAAGGTTCTTCATCCATCTTGAGTTGGTCTGGTTCTGAAGTTAACAAACAAATTGAGGAATTCAAGATAGCATCGAAAGCCGAAGACGAAGTGATGATGAAAGAATAAAGCGACAAGACGACTTTTTATTAGATGTACAGAGCATGGTTGATGTAATTCGAACACAAGGAAACCCATTTTTAGAAACAGAAGACGAATTAATCGATCTTGAAGGTCAAGTAAGTGGGGAGTGTTAGTCAATATTTGTACTTGAAAAATCTGGAAAAGATCAGTACGAAAAATACATAAAAGAACAAAGCTTTCGACGCTCCGATCAACAAAAGTAAGTATCAGTTGTTAAAAGATCCCAAAAAACGAGAACAGCCACCTAAGAAATTACGGGTGTTTAAAGATAACGCATTTGTCCTGAGCAGAATGTATATTGGCGTAACTATTTGGGATGGTGGAGAGAGCGATAACATTTTATTAAAATTTATCAAAACAAAGTTCAGAAATCGGTCAAGAGTAGATATAGTCTGGGATTCATACTGAATATTTTCTATTAGCAATAAGCTACAGAAGAAGTAATGATCGAGTTAAAGTTGCACCAAATGTAAATTTGCCAAAAAACTGCGCCATCCAACTAATAAAACAGAATTATTCAAGTTCCTTTCAGAATCTACTGTTTCCATCCCTTAGCTCATAAATTGCGATTTCTATATTAAAAGAGAGATTTCGTCAGTCAGTTGGTCCTCGAAAGGAAATGATTGATCAAGAGGAGGCTGGCACAATAATTGTTTCGCATGTGTTGCATGCTCTGACAGAAGGATCATCAAAGCTTGAGTTAGATGTTGCCATAACTTTAATTCATCATCAGGTGGGTATTCCTCCAAGATTATAAATTTTGTGTACAGTTTGCTCTTTTCGAGCCCTTCTAGGTGGAGGTGAATGAAATAACAACTCAATATGTTGTCATCATTTTCATAGATTCCAAGAGATAAGAGACGATTGTGAAATTGTAGATAAGTTTGAAACAGGAAAGAACATGAGATTGTTTAATATCGGACACAAACTGTTGGATCCCAGAAAAGTCTTCTCTTCCTCTTTGAGTAACCTCCAGCGGTTATGATTCAACATCTTCTATTAGAGAACACTCTAAGAGAACAGCATTAAGTGCCTGGAAAAAATGCCCAGAAGCAGTAACCCTGGCAATTGGTCTAACTGATGCAAACTTCATTTACCAAAATTCATTTGGAAACTACGGAAATGACGCCTCCTACCAAAAACGCCTTATTGTATCAGTGCAAAAAACCTCTGTAAAAAACTAGCAATTGGAACTCCATTCATAATTAGAGAATGAAGGCTCCAGATCCAACTAATCATAATTGGCATAAAGATTACTCCCTCATTCCATAGGTAGGTTATCCTACGGTTTTCGTAATTATTATTATTGTAGCTACTCTTAGTTTGGAACACAAATAGTTAATAATTATTAATATTATAATCTATTATAATAGATAATTAACCTATATATATTAATTTTTATAGGTCGGTGCTGCTTGCTAGGAGATGGTACACTATTCCTGTACGAAAAAAATGTAGTGGCAGATGCAGCTGTAAGAAAAATAATCTAAAATGCACACTTCTCGGCAAGTGTACATGTGATAAATATTCAATATTGTTTTAAAATTATACTGTACGGGCTATTCACTATAAATTACCCACCCCTTATTATCGTTATTATTGCTCGTAGTATACAAGGTTTTTCTGCTTCACTATAAACCCCCAAGCTTTTTCAAGTAAATTCTAATTATAAAGAGCGTCAACTTTATGCTTTTTTAAAAGTATTAACGAAAATTTTATAGTCTATCATCAATGCTTCTTAGTGCATTATAAAATAAATTATTAGTAAACCAACTTTTCACTTCACCAGAAGCACTAACCGAAAATATACATCCAATCATAAATGCCTATTAGAAATGACAAAGGATTTTTTTTCATTTTCATTAATTCATAGAAAATCTCATGTTATATGAGGTTTATTCATATTTTAAAAAATGTTTTGATAATGTTTTTAAGCATATATTAGTAATTAAATCTTAGAATGGATTATGTTTGTTGTAGACATCAATCTTACCGGTGGGTCCTAGTAAGCAAGTTTCTATCGTGCTGTATTGCGTGATTGGGTTAGTAAACCAAGATACGTTGATGTGTGTTAATTGTGCTGTAGTAATGCTACATGAGTTCAGCTGTTTCCAATTACAAATTTGAGTTTCGACGTAAACTTTAATTCGCAAAACGAGTATAAAAACTTAACTTCACACACTTATACCATATGTAAGCTTTTCACTCATAATATTAATTTTTTACTTTCTAGCATAAAGAAATTTCCATATTTCTTTTAAATTATCTATAAATAGATTAAAAATGTAATAAAATTAGAGAAAGTTAGTGCGAAATTATTTTCAAGTTAGGGTATTTTTGTAATCTATTTTCGTTGAAATATCAAATTAAACTGACATTCAAAGCTACATCATCAATTTACATTGTTTTTTTAACTGTTTGGAAAACTAAACTTAACTTTATTAAAAAATCCGAAAATAAGTCGTTTCCACAAGTACAGTACAGAATTACAAGAATTTACCATTAATTATAAACTTCAATCCATGAATTGTTGCAACAGCAAACTTTGACATGTTGTATGAAAAATATGTTCATACTGAGCGATTCAATGGTATTTATATGAAAAAATTTCGCTCTAGTTAATGTTGAACTGTTTCTAAACTTATCAAATTCAAATTGTATGTCGTGAACAGACAGTTAATAGCCCAGGAATATTAACATTTACAGCATTAGTTTAGGTATTTCATACCGCAATCTATTTCGATAATTGGATTTAGTAATTGCAATTACCTAATCCAATTTTCAACAATAATTGTTAAATAAAACAATTCGAATTAAAAATATATGAATGTATTTCAAAATTGCTTTATGTAATTTGACTACACAATAATTCCATAAAATTAAATTAAAAACACATTTTGTTTTCATTGATGAAAATTAAAGTGGGTATTTGGTAAAAATTTTTTGATAAACCTCTCCCCGTAAAACTTACACCCCTCCGAAAAAAACTTGTAGAGTTAAAAAACCTTAGGGGTTGACTATTGCAACCCTTCAGGGTTATACCAAATACCTGCCTTTATTTTTCGGTGTAATTTAGATACACTCTGTATATTAAATATGTATGTGACAATATGTATTTTAGTGCAACTGAGCAAACTTTTCCGGTTTCTGGACAATTTCCTGACGTGTGAGAAAGAAGCATTGCTCACGTGTGCTAAACAGAATTTTTTCCACAATTGAAAATAGTTATTTGTCCAACAAGTGAAAAAAGCGATTCCTTGTTCCACTCGAGTTGTCTCACGAGCGTAGCGAGGAGGCACTAGAGTGAGAGTGGAAATAGCTATTTTTAGTACAAGTGAGCAAAGTATGTCTTTTTCTCGCTTCGCTCGTGTGGCCAATTTCCGGACACGTGAGAAAAAGACATTGCTCACGTATGCTAAACATGATTTTTCCACGATCGTAAAACATAATTTTTCTAAAAAATAATTATTGTATTAATGACTAATTTAATAGTATATACTGTTATGATAGTATTGAGAATTTTCAACCTGACTAGAATTGCTCAATCGCTCAATACTAATATTTTTTTTCTTTTTTGTTGTCAAATCCAAATTATTTTTATATCCCAGCTAGCACAAAAAACCCATTCTTTCAAATCTTCTATTCAAAAAATCCCTTACATAAATTGTTTAATGTACAGCTTGTTTACAAATGAATATCGGGGTTTTACAAAGTATCTTTAAACTGATAATACCATCTACGGATGTTATTGCCACTTGGAAGATCACGACCGAACCTAATGCGGAAAGCACGTTGCACAGTAACTGCAGATTCAGTCTTTGCAAACTGTAAAACACAAAACGCTTTCTGTTTACTAATCGCCATTTTTGCTACTACCGCTTTCTAGCGGATTGCGGCGGAAACATTTCGCGCACATGCGCACTGGTGCCAACATACAAAACTGTTTGAGTTGATCTTTCATATGACATATCATTTATAACTGTAAGTATAATGTAATCAATATTATAAAGCGTTAAAACCCCGATATCCATTTGTAAACACGCTGTAAATTCGAATGAAATAAAATAAATCAAAATGTCAAACAAAAAATGTCAACTACTAATAATCAATTTTTAGGTTAAGTTTTTTGATAAAGAAAAAAAACACAACACCAAATAAAAAAACTTGTCTGAACAATTATATCTATCCTCTTTGTGTCCAATCAGATTGGCCTCTTCTCCTTTTAGAAATCCAGCGCATCCAGACCGTTCAAAAATAAACTCCGTTCCAACCACGTCACCTCCTTACTCTTCAAGAAAAAAAAAGGACCCGCCGTCACTTCCTTTCCCCTCCAACTTGGGGTAAGTCAAACTTTCAAAAAAAAAACAACCCGTACTTTATTGCTTCTTGCCTCCATTATCCGTAAATATAAACCGCTCAACTTTGCTTTTTTATATCCCTTTTTCCATCCATAAACCACACCTCAATTTCTTATTCCATCATTTCAACTTTATCATTCAATCCAAAAACAGTATTTCGTTTTAAATTATTTTTTTTATTTTCCAACTTCTTTATAATTTTCTTTACTAACTAAACTCTAAACAATTTTATTAAACCTATTTGATTCCTTAATAATCAATCTATCTACATCTCGCATGCCATCTACCGTCAAATTTTCCTATCACTTCCGCAACCAACGTTACACACAAATGTTGCTGCTCACTCTCAATTAATTTTAAAAGTGGTAAGTTATTCCTCTTAAAACTAATTACATTTTTTTAGGTTTTTTTTTATAGAAGATTAGATTCCTATCTAATTCAAGAACTTCAAACACTTAACTAAAATTATCTTGCTAGTAAAAATAAGCTTTAGCTAAAATATAATAAATTTAATCATAACAATACGTTCAACTGAATTTAATATAAATTCGCCAAAACTTAACTATATCCTAGACAAATTTCTATATATTTAAACTAAATTAATAGATGGTACATAACTATAAGGATACTGTTTTACTTACTGTATAATTTAAATTAATTATAATCTCATATTGTACTCGGAGTATGCAAGCAATTATACGCTTTTGAATTTTGCTTACTTGTGAAGAAATCAATTTACTTTGCTCACTTGTAAAGAAAATTATTTACTTTGCTCACTTGTGATTAAAAGAGCCACTTTGCTCACTGTTTTGAGTTGAATTTTAATCAATTTTGCTAACGATTGTGGAAAAAAGGCTTTCCTCATGTCACGACATTTAAAAAAAACCAACCTAATGAAAGAAAAACTATTAATCGTAAACGTAACTTATTAAAGGTTAAAGTCAACAATAGGTGGGTTACCATAGTCTCACCACAGTATTTATTCTGTGGTCTCCGTGTAGTCTTAACCTGTCATAGCGCAAAGTTGCCAGCCACGTAATTCTATGCCAATAAATGTAGGGCAACAATGTTTAAAAATCGAAATATAAAATACTACAAAAGTTACTAAATAATAAATTAAATTGTTTAATTAAGTTCTTAGCGCACAGTTCTAATAATAATGGTTTTTAAGAGACATCATTGCAACATGACATTTTTTCCTCACTAGTGACGGATAAACAATTTTCCTCATCATTTGTAGAGAAGAAACGTCTATTTTCTAAGTATGTCGTAGAAAAACATATATTTTTTAAAAACGAATGTTTTTTATTAATGAAAATTTAATAGTGTACACTGTGTCCAAGATACAAGGTTGCCAAATTGCAAAAAGTTGGGCAATTTAGAGTCGATTTACATTGTGTTTGAAAAAGCTTAATAACATTTTTCGTTTTCGAGATTTTACAAAAAACTGATTTTTTTAATTTTAATTAATCTAAAAACAATTTTTCATTGACACGTTTAGAGCTTTATAAAATTGTGCTTTCAAATTCTTAATTCAACATTTCATTTCGGAGAAACCATTTCTTTATTTTTTTTATGGCCGCATACAAAAAACACCTTGTAGTGTTTTTTATTACAAATCACACATAATTGTTTAGAACCCAATTTTGTAAGAAAAGTTTAAACTGCTAAACTTTTTTGCAATTTGAGCGACCTTGTATCTTTTACCGATTTCAAGATCCCCATGCTGTTCGTTCTTATCTTGGAGAAAGTGTATATATGTTCAACTGAATTTAACATAAAGATAATTACAGAAATTTTCTGTTGCTTCATGTGGAATGGTTGACGTAACCACAGTATATGTAACTAACTATATCCTTGACAAATGTTTATATATTTAAACTAAATTAATAGATGGTCCATAACCATAGGATACGGTTTTAGTTAATTTAATTAATTATAATATCATTGTAATAGAATAATTGTTGAAAAGATTGTACACTGAGTATGCAACCAATTATACGCGTTGAAAATTTGCTCACTTGGGAAGAAATTAATTTACTTAGCTCACTTCTGATTAAAAAGGCCCCGTCCATAATCACTGATTTGGCATCACTCAAAAGCGGCCAGAAACATTCCTTTTCTTGGCCTCGGCAGGCAAAAAGGTTACTAAATGTTTGCAATATCTAAATATATATATATACTATATATATACAGGATGTTTGTTTAACATAATTTAGAAAGGTGTAGGGGTCTACAGTGTCTACACTTCCTGCCAAATATGAAATGGATACGTCGATTAGTTTTAAAATACTGAGCACAAATAGTTTTTAAATTTTTAAACAAAACGCCCTGTAACTTAGTAATGAGCGACATTTTATCTAGGTGGTTTGGGTTAAATCTTCATAATTTGAGGTCAGGATTCTAGTGTTAAAATATTTCCAAATAGTAATGAATCGCCCTGTATATATATATATATATATATATATATATATATATATATATATATATATATATATATATATATATATATATATATATATATATATATATATATATACATATATAATTTCCTTGAAGTCTCTGTCTGTCTGTCTCTTTTAAGGAGGTCTGGATGCAAGGGTTTTTGAAACTCTAACTTAACTCCCTGGGGGGCTGGCCACACCCACTTTCCCCAAACTTCAAAATTAATTTTTGTTTTATTACCAAATATGTTTGTCTTGACAAGACTAACATCTTTTGTATACATCATTTTGACCTATTACCTCAAGGTCAAAATTAATGCGTCCGTAGGACGTGCTTCAAGACTAGTCATATTATAATCATGTCACCGACAATAGTACAATGCTCATGCTGGAATACGTAAATAATATGTTTAAGTACTCTTTTACATCTTATTTTGAAGGATTTCATAGGCCTTTTAAACGCAAACATTAAAAAAAAAACACGTACTTTAGTATATGCCAAAATGACACCGTGTTGACAGCTGTCAAATGACATTACCAACCGAAACTGTTTTGGCATATAGTAATATTTGAAATAACAAATTTGACCATTTGTCGGCCCAAAAAGTCCTCGAGAAAATTGTCGATTAGAGGATGATCTTGTTAGACAATGTATTCTAATAGCGTAAAGCTTAAATTTAAACTTGCGGTCAATAATTAAATCATTTAAATTTTATGAAAGGTATGCAAATATTGATTTTGTTCTACAAATAATGTGTATTAGTAGTATTGATAAACTACTATTAAAAATATCTGTGTATGTTAACAACGGAAATTATAGCATTAAGCAAATTGATTTAATTTCAACCACATTAAGGTGTAAGTTCAGAATAGCGTCAGATCAGCTTATTAGGAAATGGCACGATGAGCGATTGTAATGCTTTGCATCGATCAATCGTAATAGTTCCACGTTATGTAACACGGATTTACCTAAATCAACACTAAATAGAATGCGTTTATAATCCGCTTTGAATATTCAATAGTCATTTAATTTCGGTAAAGCGATATGAATTTCTGTAACAAAAACCACACACGTGGTTTGTACCTCCAGATAATTGGAATCGTTCGTTTTATTGTATGATTTTTAACATGCAAGCAATCATTGCGTTTTATTTAAGTTAATTTTTTTGTATTAGCATCATTAATTTTCTCCAAAAAAATTTAGATTTAAACATTTTAGTAAAAAAATCTAGATAAGGCGATACGAGCCTAATTTTTCAAAAATATCGTCTCATTATAAAACGAGAACTGGCTTTAAAAAATTGACAAAAAATAATAACGTGTGTTTCCTATGCAATGAACTTACAATTGCTGGCATTTGGTAATGAAAGGAGTAAATCCGCCCGAAAAATAGTTTAATTTAATTTTTAATCATAATGGCGTCGTTTCGCTAATTATTATTAGTGTCTAAAAGATCTTAATTTCGCAAGGTGCATTACAAAAATAACACTTAAATATAAAACTTACCTAATAATAAATAAATTAAAACTAAAGTTATAACACATAGTTAGTTTCCAGTTACAATCCTTAATGTGAAATATAAATTTTTATCTTTCATCTTTCTAATTTTAATTTAATCACCACATTTCCAGCTACAAATTGATATCATTGGAATGTAAAACTTTCTTTTAACAATGACTAATTTAGAATACAAAAGCTTGTTTGTACAAACAATAATTAATGTATTATTTGCTAGTAATACCTACTACCTTTTGCCCGGAGTGTACTATTGCCGGTACACGCTTTGAAATTTTATAAACTGTTACAATTCACCTGCGCGAGATTTCCAAGCTTATGATGGACGGCTTGTACATATTACGTCCGTACATGGATACATACACGTGCATCCTTTTCCGGCTGTAATACGTTCAAAATGCTAGAGCAGCATGCCCCTCAAGGAGAGTGGAAGCAAACGTATCTGTTTCTCCTCTCTTCGAGGGACATGCAAAGAACATGTTGTTTTTTAGGATAAAATGTAGCAAATATACTTAAATTTTTTCATAATAACTTTTGAAGAGCATAATAAGTAACCTTAAATAAGAAAACAAAACAAAACCTTAAGTAACAAAATAAAATTGTATTTTACGCCAAATAAGTGTGGCGAAATGTAATGTCGAGTCGTTAATTTTCTGTGTGTGTGTTTGTTTGTCCTCAAACTCCTCCTAAACCGTTAGTCTGATTGAAATGAAATTTTACACACTTCTTCAGATCGATCCAGAATAGGTCACGAACGTTTGATTTTCGCGATTGCCCTCGCGGAAATCGCGAAACCGTGAAATTACCATTCTTTAGCCGTTTTTCGTCGCACAGTGGGTGTGCATGTTTCTGAGGAAGTCGAAATGTAAGAAGCTAAGGTATCTAACAGATAACTGCTAACAATTCTTTTATTTGGCTAGCGAAGCGCGCCGGGACAGCTAATATATAAAATTTGTGCCATGATGGCTTAACAATTCGTTCATTTTATTTAGTATACTTTAAACATAATAACTTGTCATCAGTATTATAAAAAATAATTACACTAAAATTTTCTTAAAAACAAATTTGTTATAATAAAAAAATACTATTGTTTTCCTGCAAGTGTACTCGACACAACATGAACATGATTCAAATGCCAGTTTCGAATTAAAGAAAGTAGAAAATGTACTTGTAACACTTAAATGAAAAAAGTAAAAAACTACTGTATGACTTACTCTTTCTCATGAGAGTTCAAAATGTCAGCGATAAGACAAAAAGTTGCTTTTTAAGAAGAACATGGGTCGAGTAAAACCTCAAATTAAAAATATGTTCAAACTCTCCCTACTAGTACACATGAGTCTTTCAATTAATTTCGTCTTTATTGGGTCAACTACCCAATAAAGATGGAATAAAATTCTTTGTAAAAGAGAAGGTCCAAGACTGTGAAAGTTCAAGCTAAAATGTCTTGGTCGGTCTAGCACTTCAAAAAGTGGGCTGGTTTATTTAAAAGTGGTCGTACAAACCCAACAAAGACGATCGGCTCAAAGGACGTCAAAAAACTGTATCGACACCAGTTGTCGTCCAAAAACAAAAATTACGATATTAGAAGCTCATTAAGTGACCGAGAAATTACAAAGTCAAATCATTCCTTTAGGTAAAATCACCAATATGTTAAGTCAAGGTTTGTGTTTCAAAGAGCTATGGCCACAATGATTGCCGCATTCACTTACAAATCAACAAAAACGTTAGAATACGACTTTGTCGCCCATACAAAGTGTTTTAGAAAAGATAAAAATGATTTTGAACTTGGTTACCATAAATCAGGCTTAGATCTACCATAACAATCTCGAATAAACCCAACAGGCTAATAAGTTTTGTGATGTGCCAAAATTAATAAATTATATATACTCCTATTCACCAGATGTAACTACCTTTGATTTATGGTTTTTCATCAAACGAACACCATACAAGAGGAAATCCAGCAATACCAATGTTAATGAACCCCTAACAAATAATAAACTGTAAGAATAAATCTATTGCAAATGTGGTTGCATAAACTTCTGGAGGTGTGAAATATTTCGAGCTAACAGAAGCTGAAATTCTATTGAGAAAAAATTTATCCAGGTTTATTTAACTAAGCCTATGAAAAGTCTGCCGACTATTTGTTTGAACCAGTAGGGGCAACTACTATTTCGTGGAACAGAAGATATCCATAATTCATTGACAAAAACAATTAGTATCCAATGACTCAAAGAAGTTTATGGTGACAGGCACATGTATAATTCGTCTTTCGTTGAATGTTTACTTTAATCTTCTTTTTGGTAGTGCATTCAAACACAAAACTTTAATCTGCAATTTTGGCGACGTTAGTAACAGTATAAATAAATAGATAATTGACAAGCAAACAACGAAAGACTATGACTAGAAGTATAAAATAAAAGTGTCATGAGTTGCATTACATTTGTGGCTCAAACCATGATATTTTTATTTTCACGCAGAATTTTAGGATTAATTTTTTATTTGTTTAGTTAGAATTCGTTTTGTTTAATTATTTGATTTTTAATTTATAATTTGTTTTAAACTTTGTAATTGTTTGTGTAACGTTTAGTCGTATATTAAAAGTGACATCTAAACCATTGTAATTATGTAACTCATAACACTTGTTTTATACTTCTTATCATGTGTTTATTACCTCTTGTTCATATCAAATCACAATTAAACATACAATACCACGAACAAACCTGCTTACTGTCGATTCTAAAAGTTGCCGATGATACAAGTCTTGCAAAAGTAGACAAAGCCCTCGAAAAATGATCTGCTGGAACAACTGATATAACAATACAAAACCCAATTTTATACAACTTGATCATTTTCTCAGTTGAATCAACTAACATTTTTAAGACTAATCAAAATGGTCGACGCGAGAGTAACAATAAAATTGCAATAGTCTATTGTAATTATTCTTTCTTTCTTTGTTTTGCTTATGAAATGTGCACGACAAGACCAACTATCTAACCAGGAAATATCTAATAGAAATTTTCAGACAGCGGCTGGTACTAAATACACCAGCAAAAAAATCGGAATAAATCCAGATTCAAACTCTAACATAAAGAGCACGAAAAGAAAAAAAACCTGCACCAACCCTAAAACCTAAAATATAGACAACATTTTTGAACGATTGGAAGAAACTGTACTAATCTACAGACAGGTATTAAAACCAATGTATTCAGTTTGGGGATGTGGTAGAGAGTTCAATACCAATAGATGCCTCCTAGTATATTCGTCACTCGACTTATACACAGATCTTACATTTCCAACTGTAAATGAAGATATTATGGGATTTTTTCGAAATCATGAAGTTCTATCAATATTACAAGTAGACTGAGTTGATAAGTTCAGGAAACTCATTGTTCTTGGAACACTCGCAATATACCTTGTCTCTCAAACCTACAGTACGTTTAAATAATGGGGTTCAAATAAACAACTGGGGTGGGTAGATCATGGAATTTTCTTTGAGATTTGGTAATTATTTTAACAAAGCAGTGACCTGTTACAAAGTTTTCGTTAGAATCCAAGGTATCTAAGGAAACATTCATATCTGTCAATTTGAGGTTAAATTTTCACGTTTTAATGCATGCCATCAAGCGTTATTGTTGTACTTTTATGTACGCTGCTTAAAATAATCAAATCAACTCAATTACACAGCCTACTCAGCACAAATTTTTATTTGAACACTGGTTAGCTGTTTTAAATTTTTACAGTACAGGTTTCTGGGGGTGGCAATGATAACAAAGACGGATATTCTGTTTGAAAATATATCACTCAATTTTTGGTACGATGAGGATTTTTATTCAAATTTTCATTTACATTTTTTAAATTTGATTTTAATCAATAATTTTATTTATGATTAATAGATGAATGATCTCAAATAAATATAGTGAATCGTTCAATTAATGTGAGAGAAAGGGAAGGTTTGTTCACGTCATTCAAAAATTTATCGTAAAAGAAGTAGAAATAAAGAATAAATTTAAATACATATTTGCATTGCTTTGCATAATAAAAATTCTTTTAACTATTTAAAGAGTGACATTTTCTAGATTGTCGGAAGAATTCTTACAAGAACGACAACGACGTTACATAACACAAAAGAATTTAAAAATAACAAATTGTATTTAGGGTACAAACAATTTGTACATTTTCATTTAAGTACCTACACAAGAAAAAATCTGCGGTGATATTAAATTTAAAATTTATGAGACAGGAGTGACGACATGACAGATGCGCTTAACTTCAAGACATGAATGTTTTATAGTTTTTGAATGCAATTTTTCTTTGTTACATGTATTATAAATAAGACGAAATACGCTACTTTACATCTATTTTAGAGCACGTGCTTTAAAAAACGGCAACACAAAAACCTGAAATTTATGTACGGATACGCCAACGTAATTTACAACAAATGCATGTGCAAAAATGTTTACAGACAAAATTTAACTTTTTTATACTTTTATAATAAAGATAATACTGCAAAATGCAATAAATTTGCAAACATAACTGAAACTTTTAAACCAATATTTCAAAATATTAGTTATTTTATTATTAAAGATAAATAAAAATAAACTATAAAAAAAATGTTCCGTTTGTAATTACGATTTATTGTTTTATGTATGAAATATGTTGCTACTGTAAAATAGAAACCAATTAAAATGTCTACATTAAATTTTAAATATTAACTATGACAATATTTTTAAAAATCTATTTTAAGGTTAGGTTTAAATACACCAAAAAAAGTTAATAATCAACTATCAACTATTTTGTGCCTTGATTGATTGTTTAAGTAAAAATTACAAATTTCAAACCTTATAACAATTCTTTCATGAATTGTGTGACCAGAAAAGAAAAGAATAAGATTCTTGTAAGAAAATGTTCATTTTACGACGTAAGCAAACATTTTAGACACGCGTTTAAAAATTGTAACATTTTTTGTTGTACAATTTTAGATTTATTGTTCGCCTTCTAACTGTTTGGATTCTAATTCGTCTTCGAATTCTAATTCACCTAGAATTTTAATTCACATCTACATCTCAAAGATCTTTGATATTTTCTTAGTTCTTCGCTTAATTAAGGTATTGAATTTAGACTATCAGTTTACGTAGAATAATTGGTTCACCTTTTGACCTAATCTTGTTCTAAAGGCATCAATCATTTGTTTGGTAACATTCTACCTCACAGGAACCGCTGGTAAGAAGAAAAACAGGGACTGCTTCAATAACAAATCCTTCTTTTACTTCACTCATAAACATTATATTTGGTATTAAATTATCATAAGTCAAAAAACAACACGACAACCTACTACGGACTTACGTCATTTTGTGATTAAAGTGGGTGTTTTTGTTTATTTTTTAAATTAAAATCGTTATTAATGTTATATTAATTCAGTAGATGCGTTTTGATGGTAGTTTTTGCAATTGTTCACGGTGTTTAATGGATAACAAATAAAATTACCGTAATTATACGTCCCTTTGATATTTTTAGTAATTGAAACTTTTGAATTGTCAGTCGTTATTGCGGCCTTTATGATAACTGAAGTGTTTTTTTTTCGTATTTTATTGTATGAATGGAAAAATATATAGTTTCTAGTTCCGTCGAGTAAAAATTTTTTTTATTTTATTATTCTTGCCAATTACTTTAATTTCTTCTTCGAATTCAAAATTTACTTCTCGTATAAAATCAAGTTGCGTTTCAGTAATTATTTTGACTTCAATTGAACTACTATCTGTCGAACCGCGATGCTTTTTCGAATAATTGTACTACCGGGTGCAAATTAATTAGGTCAACTAAGTTTTTTTAAGGTAAAAATGGGCAAATTAATGACGGTTAATTTTGGTAGTGGTTTTTTATTACACTGTCGACTCCTCGGTGTCCCTTGACTCGTAGTATTACGTTTTGGTATTATTCGCCGAGTCATGTAGAAATTGTGCTGCAGTTGCAGCAAAAAATGAATACAAAAATTACGTAATGCAATTACGCTTCGGTGCAGAAGAAATTAACATCTTTAGTATAGATCCGGTAAATCCATTTGGTAATTTCAGCAAATGTTGCACAGTTAAACCTTCTTTCCAATTTTTATAAACCATTAGAATTTATTGTAAAACACGTCTTCCTTCTACCCGAAAAAAAATGTACAGGTAGGTTTGCGTCTTTCTCAGCTTGAAACGATAAAACACCCACCTTCCTTTCTTAATTCTACCTATCTCTAAGATAGATATGAAATCGTAAAAAGAAAGACTCATCAATTAGTTCAGCCTCTACTTCTACCAAACTAAAATAATCAAGCAGTTACTAGAGATGAAAAACCAATGCAATTCTTGTTACAATCGTCTGTGATAGGTACAATGGAATACCTAAAAACATGTTTCATACGGTTTTTTATATTCATGCAAGTTTGTCACACTTATTCTACGTGTACCGGTTTTCAAACGCCATACACTAGGCAACCCAAATTACTAATCTCGTGGTTTTGAGTTGTTTCGGACGGGGAATATTTCCCTTTTATTGTGACAGTTGGTATGTAAAGACATTTGCTTGAAAGCTCCAGGTAATAGAAATTATTCCTTTAACACAAACAATTAAAGTGTAAATTGTATATCTAGCAAATTTCTCTTCCATTTAGTGTTTCAGGCTGGAGTTTTTATATACTAAGTGACATTGAAAGAAGAACACCCAGTAATAATGAATTTATTTGAACAAATTTTGGTATACTAGTGTATACGAATTAGATTAGTAAACGATCACAATTTGATAAAAATTAAATTGTTAACTTCTTCAAAAACTTAATAATGTGTTGCTCCACCACGATGTCTTGTGCACTCATTAACACGTCTGGGCATACTTCTAATGAGGTGATCGATTTCTTCTTGAGGTATCTCATCCCATGCTATCTGTAACTGATGCTGCAAAACCGCTAGAGTTTGTGCAGGGTGAGGTAAATTGAGTAATCTTCTTCCCATAATATCCCAGACGTGCTCGATGGGCGAAAGATCGGGAGATCTTGGTGGCCAAGGCAACAAAGCAATTTGATTGGCCTCAAAATGAACCAAGAAAACCCTAGCAACTTGAGGTCGTGCGTTGTCTTGTTGGAATGTACTGTTGGGGATGGTCTGAACATAAGGTACAATATAGGGGTCTACGACCTCCTGGATGTAGCGCGCAGCGGTCATGTTACCTCTAATGAAGACCAAAGGTGACCTACTTCCAATAGCAATAGCTCCCCATACCATAACTCCAACTGTGTAGTGCACATGCCTGTTTACAGAAAATTGGGGATCTTGTCTTTCACCGCGCCGTCTTCTCACCCTTGCACGACCCAAACAGAATCTGGATTCATCACTAAAGACAACTGAATTCCATTCTTGGTCCCAATTTGCCCGTTCTCTACACCACGCTAGACGATAACGTCGATGCTCTGGAGTCAGTGGTAGCACAAAAAAGGGGACGGTATGAAAAGAGCCCAAAGGTTCTTATCCGTCTTGCATCCCAATCGGTCTTCCATGTTCTTCAAACCACTGGTCCGCAATCGCCCGTGTAGAAGAGAAGCGGTCCCGTAAAGCCAATAGTCTAAGTCGGCGATCTTCGCGTTCTGTGGTTCTTCGACGACGCCCTGTACCTCTCGCTCTTTGTGTACGGCCCTCTTGGTTCCATGCCCGAACACAGACTGCCACAGTGTTTAAACTCCGTTGCGTTCTAGCGGCTATATCTCTCATAGACAAACCAGCCTCACGCAATCCCACAATTCTACCCCTATCAAACTCGCTTAATTGCTGAAAATTATGGCATCTTCGCACTGGTGGCATTGTGATTGAATTAAAGAAGCTCTTTGAAATGCAATTTAAATCGTTTAAATGACAACTGTACTTACAAATGCTTAATTCATTGTTTTAGGGCTACTTAATCGTAAGTGTTTTTGAATGAGGTTAACAAAAGAACCGCTAGGGCAATATGGCTGAAAAACTGATCGTTTTTTATCTTAATATAAACAAATATATTCCCATAAAAAATTTACAAAATATTCATTATTACTGGGTGTTCTTCTTTCTATGACACTTAGTATATCTAGCTGCGTTTTATAAAATCCTGCAAGTGGTTATAGCCCTTTTGTAAACTTTTTAGAACTTCTACCTGGTCGCTTCTTTTCGCTTTTACACACACTTCGATTTTTCTGAATGAAAAGTAAATCAACGAATAACCACCAATGGTGATAACTGATCAGGATCCGCCGTACTGCATTCTTTCGCGGTCTGACCCAAAGGTTAACTGGTGGATGCTATACGACTTCCACTTTAATCGACTACTGTATGCCATCAATTGTAAACAGATATGTCTTTGTTTTTGTTATATTTTCCAGTGAAATGGTTAATTGAGTATAAACAAATACGCATTTTGTGCATGTGCGTAACGCCAAAATCAATTGCGCCATCGCACCAATTTGTGAGGGATAACAATGTTTGCTTGATACGATTAATTCGTAGAACCTTTACATTCTGTCGAACAATGGCGTACTGTTCTCGTCCTAGCTGTACGTGGATAACTAATTTAAGTATGATAATTACTCATTGTGATATTGACGTCTACTCTATTGTCGTCGTTCTATATTTTTGTTAACGTATAAAGGTGAATTTGTGTCACCAATATCTAATTAGTTTACAAGTTAATTTGACTTTCTTGAGTTTTTGCTTCTTCAGATTAATTGCCAGAATCAGTAGGTGGCGCCCTGTAGAATTACGAAAACTTTAAATTATTAATGTCCAAATTATCTGTGCGACCCACTCTTCGACATCAGAGCTCCGGGTAGGTGTTCCAAACTGTCATATCAAATACTGTAAACTGTTAACCTTTTTGTTTCTCTACCAGCAAATTTGTAATGAGCTTTGTAGATCAGTTCTTAAAAGAAAATAAAAATAAGGTACTTAATTAAAGAAAAGCGGGACCTTTGATAAAAAGTAATAACTCTGTATAGAAGGTAATCCCAAAATAATTGGTTATTAATTTACAGAAAAGTTTATTTTCCCGAGAGTCGCCTTACTTTGTTGATTCGTTTCCGGTTTACTATTTGCGTTGCATCAAAGTAACCTAAAGGCCAAATAACAGGGCTTAATAGCCTCGAAGAGCATCTTACGAAAACGGATGCGCCAATAATCAAGATTAAAAAGTTAATTTAAATATTAAAAAAAAACAACATGTCAAGAGAATATTGAGCTGTTATTCTTTTTGCAAAACGATGGTAAATTTAAATAATGATGATATTAGAAAAAAAGCACTCCGCCGTTTCCTATCCAATAAAGGCTATCAAAAAGAAATTGGAAAGATAGTCATTGTACAACATACATTAAGATTCCATCTATGCGACTGATCGACTTCTCTTAGCCGGTAAGAATTGACATCAAATAAAACGCGAGTATTATGAATATTGATTTCGGATCAAAAATACAATTGCAGACAATTGTGACAATCTGATGCCTCATTTTGACGCTGGAAATTGATTGAAAAGATTTTATTTCAAAATTCTGTTCAATTTTGTCTGATTATTACCAAATTACTTAGCAATTCTTCTAAAAGATTTATTGACAACAAAGGCAGCAATGTTTTGGTTAGGCTGCAGTACTATGGGTCAGTGGTCTCAGTAACTTTCTTAATCCTAGGAGTAATTCTGAGTATTAAATTACATCTTCAAATTCTATATAAAAATAATACAATCCAAACACATTTCTCATCTCAAGGTATCACGATGTTCTACTTATGAGATAAACAATAAAGTATTTCACTGGGTAGATGGTTAAATTGTCTTAACGTTTCCGCCGACATGTAGTAACCTTATGCAGAAGAATTCTGGTACTAAAATGTGCCGTCTTGTATTTGGTTCGTGGACTGGTTTGCTTTAGAAATAGTTCCAAGCCATTGCTATTGATTCCGGTTAAAGTTCTTGGGTTCATTCTGAATCTCGATTCTTAGTCAGAAATTTCTGTCAGAGGTAAGTGGCGATGTTTTAGACCTAACTGTCTCTTCTAATTAAGCAAGTTTTTCATCTCATACAAAACTTATAGAGAATTGATTTTTCCTATTCTCGTATACAATGACTATTTTGTGACACTCTTTTTCTAATTAAAATAATTAAACAACTTAGAGTAGTTTTTGTAACATTTGATTAACTTTTTATTAACTTTATATTATATATTTTTTTTTTAATATTCAAAACATCTACAACTTGAGTAGAATTGCAAAATGAGATTACAGTAAGTGTTCTCAGTATTACCGCAGTAAACATACTAACGACCAGTAACAAAATATCTCGGCGGCACTGATGTTTGAATGATGTTTTAGTGGCCTTGACGCCATTTTAAATAATGTACATCCAAAAATATTTTTCTAAATACTACGCTAAGTGCATTTGGTACAACTAGCTAACTCCAATTTAATATACTTTTGACCCTCTCTTATTTGTGTTATATCTGTTGCCATAATATTCAACTTATCAAGCATAGATAGCTCCATAAATGAGAGATGATCAATATGAATTATGCCTTGTAAATTTTCTTCTCGAAGAACACGATGAACAAGACCAAGAATTTGTTATCTGTTCGTTAATGAATTTGTTACCAGCTTGATCCATATTCATACAAGTGCCATGGAAAATAAAGTTGCATTGTGAGCATCTAACAGTATTTGGCTCTATAACACTCATTACAGGCTTTGCAAGCTGGCATTGTAATATAATATTACAGGATGTATGACAAATAAAATTGAACTTTGATATAATCAACAACATTATAAGTTGAATAGATTTGTAATCGGTAGCCTCTCCTACTTAAGATTTATAGATGAATTACACTGCGTGATAAGAATATAAACGTTTGTTGAATATTTAAACCAAATGTGCAGTTTGTATGATATATATATTTTAATGTATGGTTAATTCGAAACTCTTGTAGGTTGAATATGTTTAATAAACGATTGTTAGGCCTTGCGGGTTACAAATCTTCGTGAAATCATATTATCACTTATCACACGCACGCACGAAACATACTCAAAATAAGACGTATCTATGTACCTTTAATATTTGCATGTATTTGTTTTGATGTGTCTTTATTATTGCTTTTATTGTAAAATATGTATCCAAAACTCAAAAGAATAAAAGTAAGTATAACTGTACAAAGAAAAAAGTGCAGTAAAGAATGCAGATAAACATTAAAAACAGCTTGCAAAATAATCAGAGTGTTTGAGTAATAAATAAATAGATAAAGTTCCGATTACACAAAAAGATAAAATAATTAAAATTTCGCTAGAAATCAAAAATAACGCGCCAATTAAAAATGTCTAAAAAATATTTTACCGATATAAAATGTTATAAAACATGTCTTGGAATTTTTAAGGTAGCCAAGTGCAAAAGTAAAAGCAATGGTAAAAGCTAAATCGTGCAATAACTTACACAATTAAAAACACAAGACATCCAATCCATAAAATGCAATCTCGTTTCACTGCCAATTTAAAATATAAACGACAGTTTCATTTGTAACACATACGGTGGTATCGTGAGAATTTTCCTACAGTAACCAGGAAGCGAAAATGCACTGCAATTTTTAAAATGTACAATTTCATTGAAGCCACACTTGAAAGAACACGTGCAAAATATGAAATCTTACACCTTCATGGAGTGTGCCCAGCACCCTAAAACTTGAAAGAAAATATTTAGTTTCATTGGTTATTATGTTACCGTGTAAGTTAAGAAGCTTCCTTATGTGAAATGCATACGTTAATTGGAGAACCGTAAAATTACTACATTGTTTTTTCACGTTCGTTTCAGTCTAATGGCTGTCAGTCAATGCATTATGCATGTAAATTAAGAACTGTTGAAAATACCACATGCACTCACTACATCAAAATTGCTATAAAGTCAACTTATATTAAACAAAATATTTACAGCGACAGCCAAAAAAAAAATTAAGACCAATTAAATTTCATGTCGCGGAATTTACTGAACATTACTAAATTTCAATTTCTTTCATTGGTAGTTCCGTTTGTCAAATCTTTTTAATTTTTAGTTCCAGTTTCGGAGAGGTATTTGTTTCGATAGACCCTCAAACTAAATTAAGTAGGTACTAGTAACGTGCACTTTTGTTTTGAACTCGCCAGGATAGGAGAGGTGCAAGGACGGAGCTATCACTGTCACTTGACGAGTGGAAATAAAAACTACTTCAATTCAACATATGAAAAGGTTAAATTCATGCTCGCGCCTGTCACTGTTAACCTAAAATACATGACAACTGTCAGTGATAACCTAATATCATTCCTAAAATATATAACAAACCTTGAATATCTGCCACTTCCACTCGCCACGTGATATTTTAGTGTCGTCCTTCAATGTCTTCTTTCTAGCATACTAACTTCATCTTTCGGTATCATGCAAATATAAGGTTACTCGTACAGGGTTATTCACTATAAATTACTCACCCCTTACTATCGTTATTATTGCTCGTAGTATACCAAGTTTTTCTGGTTCATTATAAACCATTTTGGTGATTTAATTAATGAAATGTCAATTATCAAACACAACATTTGCCATTTACATGGCTCACTTTGACAATGTCAATTAAGTAACTGTGTTATTCTACGATTAATAACTCAATAACGGCTCAAGATAAATACATCTTATGACATATTTTGAAATCAGAAAAAAAGATCTCTTTAAAACTGTAATTAATATACAGGGTGTTACATTTAAAAAATTCATAATTTTTTTGTTTTGCCCTGAACTATAGATAACATTTTAAGAAACTCCAGTTAGAACCATACAACTTTCATATACAGGGTGTCTCAAAATTGACCCCCCGTCCTTTCAGAATATGAATCGGGGGGCTAAAACGAATTAAAACGTTAGAATAAAAAAATTGCGTTATGTCCATGGTTACAGAGTTATTGACAAAAACAAAGATCTAACATTCAATGTTTAAACTTTATTAAAAACGAATATTTGTTACAAAACAAGAAATTAATTTATAAAAGGTGTTCAAACAAATCGCCTCCTACTTCAATGCAAATATTTGCATGATTTATCATTGAATCACGAACCCTCTGTAGCATGTTTTCGTCTATAAATGTCACAGCAGCGTGAATACGAGCTACTACATCTTCCGCACTCTCAACAGGTTCAAAGTAAATCTTTTCTTTCAAGAATCCCCAGAAGAAAAAATCTAATTGATTTAGATCTGGAGATCTAGGAGGCCATAGTACGGGTCCACCTCTTCCAATCCAACAGTCGGGGAATGTTTGATTTAGTAATGCTCTCACTTGTCTACCATAATGTGCAGGAGCACCATCATGTTGGAACCAACAATTCAATCTAGTTGCTAATGGGACTTGATCGAGCAATGGCAGTGGTAAATTGTCGTTTAAAAAATGAAAATACGATGCTGAATTAAGTCGGTTAGGTAACATATTTGGGCCGATTACATTATTATTTAATAATCCAGCCCAAATGTTTACTGACCATCGTCTTTGGTGACATCTTTTACGTATTAAATAAGGGTTTTCATCTCTCCATTCGTGCAAATTATGAGTATTTATAATCCCTGTCTGGGTAAATGTACACTCATCAGTAAACATAATATGTTCTATAAAATGTGGATCATTGTTTACGTTATCCAATAACCATCTACAAAAATTAATCCGAAGCTCCCTATCTCCTTCATGTAAAACTTGAACTTTTTGAGGCCTAAATGGATATAAGCCATTCCTTCTTAATAATCTATGAATGGTATCTTTTTGGAAATGCGTTTGTCTCGATGTAATTCGAAGACTTGTATTTGGTTCCGCTTCAACAAAATCAAGAATTTGCTCTTCTTGGACGACGTTGAGCGTAGAATGGCGTCCTCCCTTATTTAATCTGGGATTTAAATTACCTGTTTCCAGTAATCTTTGTTCAACCCGTCGTATAGTTTTTGCATTAGGGTGCCGTCGATTTGGGAATTTTACGGTATATGCTCTAGCTGCAGCACTGCGCACCTAATACTTTTAACATATCAACATATTCTCGATTGGAATAATGACGTTCCATTTTTAAAACAAATAACCGTATGAAATTATACTTATACTTATTATAACAAAAGTTGACAGAACTAATAATTAACATTTAACATTACCATAGCATTCTATGCTACTCATTTGTTTTTAGCTGACTTCGTTTTTAATAAAGTGTAAACATTGAATGTTAGATCTTTGTTTTTTGTCAATAACTCTGTAACCATGGACATAACGCAATTTTTTTATTCTTACGTTTTAATTCGTTTTAGCCCCCCAATTCATATTCTGAAAGGACGGGTGTCAATTTTGAGACACACTGTATAACTATTTTTTCAACCAGTAATAATAACGATAATAAGGGGTGGGTAATTTATAGTAAATAAGCCTGTACTTATATTTAGTATAAGGCTAAGTCAAACTTTGATGTGGTGGTCAGGTAGCAAACACGTTCAGTTAGCAGTTAAGGAGCGTTCCGAGTTGGCTGAACGCAACCAATGAAAATGTATGATCCAAAACTGTTCTTAGTAAACTAAACAGCTCTGTGGTGCTTTCAATAAAGTAAAAATAAACAAAGAAGAGGTTATGTTTGTACTAAATACTATATTTGGTTCATAGTGGAAAACACAATCATCACAATAATTAGGAAGAGAATGTTCGCAAAGTTTATATAACATTTGTTTAAGAGAAGCAGCAGATTTTTTCGGGTGTCGAAGCTTTAAATTTTTAACCGATGATACAGTAGTAAATGATTGATAACAATGAATTGAACAAAGTCCTATTAAACCATAGAGAAAAAAATTCTAGGGTACTCGTTGTTATATCTTCAAAACCCTCTTAAATTTCTTTATGGCCAAAATAGGTACATAAACAATTAAAATTTTCACAGTTAAAATTTTAAATCGACACAAATTTCTTGAACACAGGTTTCATTAATTGAAAATAGGAGTATGCGTTACACTGTCAAGACATAGAATGACATTGAACAGTACTTTTTTAATGACATGATAAACACAGACACACATATTGCAATCATTTATTAAAAAAATGCATACTGAGGAGAATAAAGTGAGTACTTTCAACAAGGTAATGTAGGTAGGCAAATTCAGTTTTTTGCAACAATTTTTTGATGACAGATTAATTAGCAAAGAAATAAAATTATTTTCTTGTAAATTCCAATTTAAGTACCACACCATCAAATAGATAATTAAATTTCCTTTCAATCAAAGTAGCACAAGCCACCCATACCGATTAGAAAAAATTGAGTGCTACCCCTACCAAGGAGTTCACGGCGGAGTTGAATAGTCACGTTAAAAAAATTTCTATTAACAACAAAAATTAACGTCAAAAATTAATTTATTCCTTACTTATGCCGCTCACGGTATAAAAGACAAAGTAAGGTCAATGATAGGTTAATAGCTCAAATTATATAACTATAGTGCCCAGAAATAATTATTAATTTTACCGCCGATTGCAATAATGATCTAACACATTTTACATAGAGTGGCGAAAAATTCCTAAAATCAATTAATTTATATTATAATATAATAATTAAAGCGCAGAGAAAAAGAGAGACGTTACACAATTCATTTTCACGTTTGAGATAAAATTCGTTTAAAGTTCAGTTATTGGTGAGCGTGTAGGTCCAAGAAATATAGGGTGATTCATTAAGAATGGCGATCGGCTGTATCTCGGAAACTGCACGTTCTACGACATTGGAAAAAAAATCTTATAACAAACTCCACCCATAGAGTGTTTTAAAATATTTTTAAGCTCGTAGTTTTCCTCTAGATGGCGCAATCTATAATTTTCAAAATATGATTGAGTTTTTTACAAAATATATCTTAATTAAGGTTAGTATAAAATGTTAGCATTAGAAACTACTATTTCTACTTTAAAACTTGTGTTTAAGTAATTTTTCTATATTAACTATTGCTAAGTGGTGGGGAAATGTTACTTTTGTTCAGAAAAAAAACACTATAACTTCCATATGCGTGAACCGATTTTCATAAACTTAGGCTCCATTTAAGGAGCATTAAAGGTATATTTCAGAAGCAGATAAAAACATCACATAATGTATTTATTGGAAACTAGAGGGCGTTATGTAACACCTATCTCTATTTATTATTTTTCTGGAAAATTTAAAATGCAATGATATAACTATAACCAGCTTACAAAAAGGCAAATAATATTACTTATTTACCTGTGAAAACTGCAAACTAATATCTCTTGTCGTTCCAAAGATATTGGCATTATGTTACTTAATTTGTCTTGAAAACAAAATTACAGGTAAGAACGCGTCAAAATACTAATGTAGAAACATTGCTATGTATTGCTATTGTCAACAAATTTGAAATTAAATGTGTAGAAAATGAAGATTGTGTAATATTAGGTATGAATTCTTCGATTCGGATCTAAAATATACCCCTTTACTTGAAGGGAAAGACTTTCTAAAAATATCTACAACCCAACACGCTACATTAAATATTTCCATGAAAATCCATAATTTTCTCAAAAATATGTAAAAATGTCCTAAGAGAATGACTTTGCAAACCGTTCTATTATCTACTGTTATTGGTTTTGGAAAAAAAGGCGGATATGAAGCTGTATACATACAACCAGGACTTTCTCCAGCAGAACAAAGAGAAATTGAAAATAGATTTCAAAAACGCCTTCAACTGCCTGGAAAGGAACGACATGCTGCTAGCAATTAGAACACACTGCCCGATAATCTACTCATACATGTGGCAATGTTATGCAACTCAATCACTCCTATTCTTTGGCACTCATAAAATTCAATCTTGCATGGGTGCACAACAAAGAGGTCCAGCAGGGCCATTAGCATTCAGTACCGATATTGAAAATGTCATCCAAGATATCACTTCTGAACTTATAGTACTTTGACGACGACACAATAGCTGGAGAACCGGATAGCGTCTTGCGTGATTTTTCAGAACTTATGGAGAGATGTGGATAATGGCCTAGCAGTCAATGGGGTAAAATGCCTCTCTAGGTTTAAAGACATATGCCCAGGAATTAAAAAAGGTTTTGAAGACAATCTATCACTTCTTCGTGCTCCACTCACTGACTCTGCTCTAAATAATGCACTTTCGTTAAAGCATGATGAGGTAAGGATGCTTTTTTCACGTCTCAATGCTCTACACTGTCACGTAGCATACTTTTTGCTGAAGAATTATTTTGCGATACCAAAACTAACATACATATTACGAACTTGTACCATATGGAAAGTCCCTACAATTTTGCAAAATATAGAAGGCAACATAAAATCTTCCAGTGAAGCAATCACGAACACCACATTCACGGATTTGCAATGGACTCTCGCAAGTCTCCCGGTAAATACAGGAAGACTCGGAAATAGGAAAACAATTGATATAGCGGTCCCTGCCTTTGTGACTTCTGTTAGCGTTACACATCTTTTCAAGATGATGTAAATTTTTCACAGATATTGAGTTTGTAACTCACTATACGGATGTCATAAAGTTGTGGGAGTAAAACCAAAAACCCACTCCTGTAAAACCCTACCAACAAAAGAACTGGGATGACATTATGACCAAACAGATAGTATATTCTCTAGATTTCTCAACACGAACACGCCCTCCTCCTGGCTTCGCGAAGAATAAAAGGCAACGCGTCGCTCACCATCTCTCGTCCAGTTTTCATCAAAGTGCACAGATTGTGCTGCAGTAATCGCTTCACACAAGAAAAAAAAATAAATACAAAACTCTCCAGGATCAAAACTACTTTTTCCTGCCCTTTGCGTTGAAGATAATTAGACCTTGGGTACAGGAAACACTAAAGTTTACAGACGACCTTGGAGAGAAAACGAAATTGGCCACTGGGGACCTACGATCGAAGCAATATTGGTATTGCCATGCGCCATGCAAAGGGGAGACGCGGCAAGTGTAATGATGGAAACCCTATCCCATGGAATATCTATATCTATGTAAAAACCTTTTAACATTTTTAAATTTAAATTTTTTATATAATACATCAAACTTAAGTAAAAAAGTCTACTTACAAGCGCTTCTTTGAAAGAAGATTCGCACAGTTGTTTTTCTTAATACATATAAATGTTTTTGATGATGTGAACATTACTCCTTGTAGCGCTGGAGCTCGGTCCCTTAACATGGCCAGAGGTCATTGAACACCAATTCCTCTGTAGAAGAAGATTGCAATAGTGATCATTAAACATGCCTCGCTCAAGATCTTTTAATTTCTATGATAAATGCAATTAAAAATTTGTCTTCAGACCAATGAATAAGTGACCATTTTTTTCTTCGACTTAAGGTGTCGATGTGTACAGGATCGCTAAATGTAGATGAAAGAGAGACGTGGTTAAATGTTGTCAAATAAGTTCAATAGTAATAAATTTCGTGTTACACTTTGCGAATGTTGGAATAAACATTTCTGGGTAGTAAAGTAATTCCGACAACATTAAAAGAAACAGTTCAAGGAATGTATTGTTTAGTTCTCTCTTTTAGGTATATTTTGTTATTCGGTTTGACAACTGCCAATTATTTTAGTATTCACACTTTTTATTTTTGACACTAACGGCGTAATCGTCTAAATTATGAATGTAAATGTCATTATAATTTTATGCGCATGTACAATCCCAGTTCATCCACAAGATCATGTTGTTTCCGAAAAAATTCACAGTTTGGCAGTTGAAGCAGCGAGTGATGCTACCAAAGCTTTACATCAGCAACACGTGCTTGGTATGCATGCTGACTATCAAGCAAAACTTGCGTTAGCAGATGTAGCAGCGGACGAGGCTAAAGTTGCACAAGCAACTTACTATAAAAAATTAGCTTACATTGAAGAATTAGGAAAAGATTACGTCAAGCCACTGTAACAGCACGACGGCGTAAAAAAGATTTACGAAGATCGAGATACAATCTGGATGCAGCTTTGATTACCCTACGAGGTGTTCATAAACAACTACGTACATTAAGAAAAGCAGCCGAACAATCAAGTCGCATTAGTTCGTCCACCTCAAGAGCTGTTATAAGACTTAAGGTAAGTTTATCAAGATTAGAGAGTTTCTTAGAATGCACTCTATCGCGTATTGAACGTTTGCAAGAAAGAGTCATTCAGTTACAAAAAATGGCTAGTCTTGCTGATTATTAAAAATACAAAAACCATGTGTTAAGCTATACATTTTAAAAATTTATAAAATCAAAATTATCAAACAATAAATTTTTAAGTTCTGATTGTGGTCTATTGTTTTAGGAACCAAATACGAGTGAGACTTAAGATAGCGCCTGTACCGACATTATTCAGGTAACAAAATAAAGAAAAAAGTGTGATTTCATCATTAAGTAATGTAATCTGTATTAAATAATTGAAAGTGAAGACACAATAAACATTTTCCACAAGCAGAAGTTACGTTTCCAACCAATTTGGTTAAAATTCAATTCAATTTTAGTTTAGGTTTTCATCCATCCATCAAATTTTTGCAAAATGAAGTGTTTCTTTTATGGACACTCCAAACGTCTTTTGCCACAATTCATCTTTTATTTTACTTTTTTGAAACAGTCGCAACTCAATCTGCAAACCAAGCTCATTAGCATTAATTTTTACAAAATAAACGTAAATAAAAAATTTATTCAACTTCAACAAAAACTTACATCGAATAAAAATTTTAAGCCAGACACATTTCTAATTTATATTTATCGACTCCAAAACGCTGAAGAGCCAGATTATTGTAGGAGGTGTATGAGACATGTTTGCAATTGATTTAATTGACATGGTGTCAATTGTTTCTGAACTTTTATTTGTAAACCGACTTTTATCAAACAGAAATCTAAAAAAACAGATTTTGAGTAAAAAGGTGCATCCGAGTGTAATTTGTACCTTCGAAAGGTTAATTAATCAATCGCTACAAGTATAATTACGCTAGAGAAAATGTCAAACTTTTAGACATTTAGGAAATAAATGTCATGTTTGTAAACGTTTTATTGAATTATGAATTGTAGTTTCCTGTTGATAATGGCGTTACTTTTTCAAATTGTTTATACCGAAGAATTTAGTGACGACAGCGAACAAGGTATTGAACGGGTAAAACTAGCTTGTGCCGGCGATTGTTCGATACCTAGAGTTGACACCAGTCCAAGTAAACAAAAAAGTACACATATTGCACAAGACGCTGCGCTCGAGGCGTCGGCAGCAAGAGAGGCACAAAATACCGCAGGTGCACAGGCATCCCACCAAATTAAACTTCAATTAGCCGAACGTGCAGAAGAGGCTGCAAAAACAGCCGAAGCAGCGTATTTGGCAAAACAAGCTATTGTGGAAGAATTAGAGCAAGAATTGAGAGAAGCTAGAGAAGTTGCACATGAGGAACAAGAAAAATTTGCGAGACGAAAGACACACATTAGAGGCTGCTATGAAGGCGGCCCAAGAAGCCCAACACGAATTAAAGCTGTTGCAAGAAAGTGTTCAGTTAGCTGAGTTAAATGTTATAAATGCTGTCCAAGCTGCTAAGGGAGCCCAAGCTGCAGTAGAGGACAAAGAGAAACTTCTAGAAGCGGCCAAGATTAAAATAGAAGAAATAATAAGAGAACTAAAGATCGCCGAAGAAGAATTAGCGGCAACAAGAGCTGCTGCCGAAAGAGCGATCGCGGCTGCCAAAGAAGCTAAAATTAATGCAGAAAGAACTCGAAAAAGATCTGCAAAACGAGAAGGTTAATTTTTTACTACATTTTCATTATTTATATCTACATTTACTTACACACCAAGTGCTCTCTTCAATTGTGTATCTTTATATGTATGTATACATTCTATCATTAAGACAATAAAATTGAAGTACGGTCATTTTACAAAACGTCCTTGTAGCTTGGTAGTAGTCGTGTTCGTATGTTTAATCAATTTTTACAGACAAGAGCACTTACGACATTTTTCACATTGTTATGTTTTTTAATAAAAGAAGCGTGACTTTATTTGAGATTAAACCGGGATTGGTTTTAACATTCCACTCTTAGTTTAGTGCGCTTAACACAGCGTTCACTAAAAAAGTTAACAAAATTCGCTGTGTAAGTATGATGGGTGTATTTTTATAACAAAAATTGCGAACCGCAAAAAATAAGTTTGTGATTCTAACAAATACACCATACACCACGAATAGTTTGAGTCAAACCCACAGGATCCGAATTTCAAATTTATAAAAATATAGTTTCATTAGCCGTTTAAGATACTTTAGTTGCTAATTAAAAAATATTGTTATACAAAAAATAACTCTACAAGCAAAGTAAAACGTTTGCATTATAATGTAAACATAAACAGTTACATACCTCCACTTTTAGTTTATATAAAATTAAAGACATTTTACATAAAATAATACTTGTCAATAATATTTCCTTCATGTTAAGAATTAAATTCAAGTACAAAATAGAAATTCAATTAATTTTTATCTTAAGAATTAGAATTATAAACATAATGGAAATGCAACTTGTTTTATTCAAGAATTAAAATTATATACGTAGTACATAGTGGAAATTTTGTAAAGTAATTAAAATTTTGTACAATAATGTTTATTTAAATTAGGCTCAAATTTAGTTCTACATAATTATTGTAAAAAATATATTCAGAACAATAATCTAACATTTACAGAAAATGCCCATTACATGCTAAAATGTTTCAATTTATATTACATACTTTTATTCAATTAGTTTGAAAGTATGTACCGTTTCGATAAAAAGAAACCACATGATGATCTTGGTGGCTATACTTACGAAGAACCAGAACAATCGAACGTTTTGTCCCATTCTCAACCCTCAATATTTCTAAGTCGGTTCATTTCAGCTTCTCAGTACTCTAGATCCTTTTGCCTTAGTAGACTAGACCACATTTTCTTGCTTTTCTACAAGTTATGGTATGATTCTTCCATTCCGTTCATCCTTGATTAGTTATTTCTAGTTTTGTATCTTTATTACTCTTATGTCCCTCCTTTCAAGGTCACCCTCCAATCTCGCCTTGGGCTTCCTCTGATAATGGGTTCCATTATCTTATCGCTTGAAAATGGTTATTGCGACATACAAAGTCAGAACTTCAGTACTACAGATAAATTCAAGAATTGGAAGAACTAAAACACCTCAAATGAAATGTGAATAACATAGCATAGGTCCGAAGAAAAGGAGAAGAAACAAAAATACACAATTAATGCGAAAAAAACAGCAGCCGAAAAATATAAAGAGGCGAACACAAAAGGTGATAAAAAAATATCAAAAAATACCAATCACACTCCTATCTCAAATCTACAAAATCTTCTCAAAAATGATTTTAAAACGAATTAAGAATAAAACGTTGGAATACACAAATTACGAATTGGTGTCCCTGGTTGGAAAAGAAAAAACGAGGATGCCCCCTGATTATATGGGAGCTCGAGGTGAAAAAACATGCGGGTTTAATGTAGAAAAGAAGAACACAAGATAGAACACAATATAAAAGATAGAAGGGATTAGGGAAAACTTACATCCAAAAATGGATCGAATAAAGTTTAAAGAAGAAAAAGAAGATGTCGCTATAATTAGAACATTTTGCTAAATCCATTTTCTTTAGTGTCGGCAATATTGTCCACTCCCTTGATATTTTGACCCTGATTCAAAATTTTACTGTCACCCATGTATTTTAAATTTTTTGTTATTATCAGCTCTCCGCTTAATTGGTCTGTCCCAGTCGGTTTGCTGTATTTCATTTCTTCCATTTCAACAAAAACTGCTTCTATTTTTCTCTTGTTTGTTTCTTAATCTAGTTTCTATTTCATTGTTGTACACTTACTACTTTCTTCATTTTCCAAGTATTTGACACTCCATTTACGTTTGGTTTGATGTTTAGCATGCTTCTCGACGGACTTGAGCGTTAAAATCTCCGAGTATTATTCAGTTTGGATACGTTTTCATATCACTTTTCTAGTTTATTATAAAACCCTTGTTTGTTTCCTTGCTCTGGTTGCTCCGTTGGGGCGTACACACTTCTTATAAATAAGTTTTTTTGGCTGAGTCTTCATTCTAAAATTCGATATTCTCCAGTCGAGAAGTTCTAAACTTCTGTATTTTGTTTGTTAATTTATCTTTGAGAATGCTGTTGCTCCATATCCTTGTTCTTTTCCCTTTGAGTACAAATAGCATATTCTCTTTTATCAACTTTTTTTACGTCACCCCATTTAACATTGCTTGAACACTACATGAACCAACTGTCACTATTAGTCCAGAGAAAATGTCATTTTAGTAAGAAATAGGCGGGCAAAAACTACATAGGAAAATTTTTGAAATTTCCTGGTAAAAAAACGACGGAATGTTGGGAAACAAATTAGATCCATTCCAATGGGGATGTAAAGCTAGCAAAATGAGACTCACACCAGTGACAACAACCGACGACGTTGCACCTGCGCAGGTGTTTTCGAAAATGTGGTGCAAATGGACAGATGATAGAAAGCTGCGAATCGCAGTGCAGTTGTAAAAATACAAGGTTGCGCTACACTGCAATGTGTCACAATTGGGACCGATAATGCAGCAGCAAAGTGAATGTTCTTGAATTCGATGAAGATGAGTTGAAGTTGAGGCTTCCACGGCCGGAGGAGATGAGATGGATTTGAATGCGCGTCCGAGTTATTTCACGGATTGAAGAATACAACATTTTAACACCATTGCCGCCAATGATGATGTTGACGACGAAGAAATCGTTAGAGAGAAGTTACAAAAAAGAAAAAGCGTATTGGAAATGAGTGGATTCATCGCGTTAGAACTAAGCATGCCTGCAACTTTACCTCAACGGTGGCGTGCAAAAAGCTTAAAAATGTATTGTTTAAAATTATTTAAAATTATGGGGGGTTTCGGGGTGGTCGGTATCTCGAAAACTAAGATATAGATTCAGTTTATCTATTAATTAATTAATTAATCTATAACTCCTAGCTACAGGGAATGTTATACAAAGTGACCCTAAAATTTCAGGTAGAATCAGAAAATGCAATAATATATAAGGTGTTTTATTTAAAATAACGAAGTTGGTATCGACTTCCGGTACAACTGAAAGTGTCTGAAGAATAAAAATATTTTGCCTTATTGGTTTTAGTCATTCCCCAAATTTTCAAATTTTTTCCATGTATACTTTTCCGAATACGGCTAATGGCGGTTGCCGGTGAAACACCCTGTATATTGTCCAAGATATTTCTTTCTTTCTTTTTCTCAACTTAACTCATGTCCTCGCCTTTTGCTTTTGTCATTCGGCGGTGTCCTCAATTATTAGTTTTTTCACTTCATCTTATCTTTCTATTACCCAACTATTTCATTTCAATTACTTTTCTTTGGCCCATTATGTCTTGAAACCAATTTTCACTGTGTTGCCTTTATCTTTCTCTTTGATTGCTCTTACTTTGTTAATTCTTGTCGATGCAGATTTTAGTGTATTTCCAGTAAAAAATATTTCAAATAAAAATTGTAGAAGTTATAATTTCTTACAAATCTTGTTCTTGAATTTATTCTCCACCAAAAAAATTGTTTAAATAAAATCAATAAAATTTGTATAATACATGAATACAAATTAGAAAAAAATATGTAACAAAGTATTTCTAAAAAAGTTCTTAAAATACGAAATCTTCCCGTATCTAAAAAACAATTTCTGGATTCACCTATATGCTCAAATTATCAAATTATCGTTTTATTATTATTATTTAAATTTCAACAGAATCGGATCTGTAATTTTTGCGATAAACAGTGTATCGTATTTAAGATGAACAAATTCTCATATTTTGCTACAGGTTCATGGGTGACTGAAATAGTATTTTAAACAACTTTACTTAATATATTTTTCGTTATCTGTAAATGGACCTAGCACTAGAAAATTACGAAGTGAGTTGATGGACATCAAAGAAGAGATCTGGTATGTTATTTATGTACTTTGCTATGTAGGTATTTATTTGTTTTAAATTTCTTCTTACAAATCAATTCGATATTTACATATTTTAAAAATTACCAAAACTTAAATAATTCTAAGAAACAAATTTTTTTTTCTCCCTCGCTCCTAATATCACCTCCATCCATCTCACTCATTATCTTCTTTTTTCCAACTTACTCCACACTCTTTCCATAATTCAATTTCATATATCATTACATTTTCTATCAAAGATCTACTTCCTTTTTCTATATTTTGCCAAACAATTTTCTCCCAGCACTCACCCCTGCCCTGAGATTGTTTTAACTTTTTCTGGCTAATCTGTTCATATGTTCTCCATCCTTATTGTTATAAGTCAGTATGTATCCTAAATATTTCACCTCTTTCACACTTTCTATCTTCTCCTATCCCCATTTTCAATCTTCTTTTATTTTTCCCTCTTCCTTTTGGTAGTTTTTCACATTTACTTCTAATTTCTTCCTTTCTAAATATTATTTTTTTTATCATGTATATTATGATGTTACGGAGGCTCGATTTATTGATCATCCTATGGGCTCAAGATATCATTCCTTATTTACATTTCGCATGACGAAGATATTATTTATTTTTAATGTTGTTGATAACATTTTTACCGTGCATACAGTTTAATACTTTTGAATTATTATTTAAATTGTAATAAAATGAATTAATGCATTTTGTTTAATAGGTGCTTTCTTTTATGCAACTGATTTAAGCAACGCTATTAGATCTGAATATCTCAAATAACTAACTGAATCCCATCTCAACTACTACTACTCGATTTATGGGTTTGGCGTCGACCTAATACAATCTGGCAAAAGGGCAATTAAAAGTTCTCACTTATTTTTTAAGAGAGTGGTTAAAAAAGAACTTATCGAGAATTGAGTCACTGTGAAGTGAACTGAAATAATCTGAGATCCGTGCACAAAATAACGTAGCTTTAAATTATAGTTAACCGCTGTCGCAAACTGACATTTACTTCAATAACATAAAAACGTTCTGATGAAATTTGAAGACTAAAAAGTCAACTGTTTTAGAATTTCTTAAGAGGATGAAACAAAGTTTATCTTATATAACCCGTCGATTTGGTTAGTATAGCAACATTTTATGTTTTAGAAGCGTTTTAGGATTGTACTACAATTACAGTAAATTCTGAGAATCACATTTTCTTGTCTGATTACTAGAATTGTATAACTGACCCTAAGACTGTAATGGTGCAACTTTGTACCTTGTTTTAATTTGTTCTTATTTTTTCAGTAATAGCGCTTTGTTTTCAATTAGTTGTTCCTCAACCCACAAATGAAGATGGAAAAAACCCAATTGTTAAAACAAACGTAATAAGCAGTACTTCAAAAGTGAATTTAATAGGTAAATCGGCCACAGCAAAACCAGTCACTAGCCCAAAAATTTCGCAAGTTAAGTTATCCACCTCAAAACCAAATATGATTAGTGAAAAAAATCAACAAGTTAAATTGACCACTTCCAAGCCTTTCGATAAAGAAAATTTGATTGGCACTCAACAACTCAAAAAATCGTATAATGCTGCAAAACCACTGAATAGAGCAAATTTAAATAGAACTAAAGTTGAAGAACTTAAATCTGCCAATGAAGAATCAGTAAATAACGCAACCTTAACATCAACCCCGGGTCCAGATAAATTATTTGTAGCTAATAAAATAAACGACGGCATAAAACAGGCTAAAGAGGAGGCTTACAAACAATTAATGATATTGGAAGAAGATAAGCGAGTGATACATCAAGAATTAGAACAAGTGATACTAAATGCTTCACAGAAGCTTCCAAAACCGAACATGGAAATTGCCAAATGATGACATTCGCAAATATTTGTATTTACACATTATATTAAAGTCAGGCAAAATGTCAAATACAAATATACATCTATTTTTTACTAAAATTGTGTACTATTATAAGCATTAATAATTTTAGGTAGTATTCGAACATTTAAAAAGTGAATATCCACGAACCTTCTAACACCGGAAAATATGAGTACTGATTTCAATGTTCAGTTTTTGTAAGTATTTCTCGGTTACCTTGTAGAATTTTTTTTCCTCAATCGCCTTCCAACAAATTCAGTTTTTGTAAGTACTTCTCGGTCACGTTGTAGAATTTTTTTATCCATCGCATACTATGAACAAATATTAGAAGTTGAAGTTTATAAATGTTACCGAGTAAAAGGATATCGTAGTTCATACGATCTATGGATTTTCAAATATTCGAGTAAATCAGAAGATTATTATATCAATCACCTTTAGTAGTTATTAACTCTGTAAAACAAATTTCTCATAACAAGGTTCAATAAGAACTAAGCAGTTTGTGTCATACCAAGAGCTAAAAATGGCTAGGTAAAATCCTGGCACAAATGCTAAAAGAAGGTAAAGAGGTCATACTACGAACCCTTAAGACCCATTTCAATAAATGCTTCCAAAATACGGAGATCCCAAGCCACTTAAAAGAGAGCACGATTGTAACTACTGCTCAAAATCTACCAACCCATATCCCTATTATCCCAAATCTATCTGTTTATGAGAATTTTCATAAACATAATCAAAATAGATGCAAACCAACCAATCGAACTGGCTGGATTTCGTAAGAAATATAGCATAAGGAACCATCTTCTCACTATAAGAACTCTTGTAAAAACGTATCAATTTCAATGGCAAAACACACCTTATTGCTATAAAGCCTCAGAGAATGTACGACTAGAAAAATCTCCATGAAACCAAAACTATGAAAAATACGGAAAAAACAAGAATGTCACCATAAACAACAATGTTGGGATAATACTGGACGGTAAAAAAATCAACAAAGTCCTGGACTCTGGAAAATACATCACGAATTTGAAGTGAAGCTTTGCAGTACTTAACTCAACACCCATAGATTGGAAATTAACTCCGCATTCAAAATTGGAGACTATGGATCAATAGTTAATGAATAAGAAGAAGATGAAGCTAAAGTAAACAAAAACAAAATTGGTACAAGGTAAATTTATTGAACGTGTTAAGGAGTTTCGAGAAATAAGAAGAAAATCAAAAATTGCACAAAGAAAAAACGGAAGCACATAGAGAATGTAGAATAAACCAAAAGTCTATATCTGAGAACATAAGAAAATTAACACAATAAATGAAAAAAAAAGTGCCAAATAACTATAAACAAATGAAGATAAAGCTTAATAAAACAATGAAAGATAGGTAAAATACAAAACAGAATAAAATTGGAATAAACAATGCAAAATCAAAATTTCCCAAAAACACCTAACAAAACTAGTGATCATTTCCTAAAAGAAGCAGATACTGGAACAACAAAAAGATGTATAAGTTATAATATATTTCTTAAGAAATCGCAGGCTAACAGGTAAAGAAATCAAATGTTCTTATAAAATAATGCGATTTGTGGACGATTTGTAACGATGCAGGGGTTTCAGTGTTCAGCCGCATCCCAAGCCGCCAAAAACGTAATATATCGAAGATCCTGATGATATATTTATTTACACAGGTATCGTGTTCGTGGTGTTGCATTTTGCACCTCAAGTAGGACGTCAGTGGGTTGACCTAACCATTCAATCTCGTGGTGTTGTCCGCCCTCCGTCTACCAAGTAGATTTTCAGTTTTACTTAATTGTTCATTTCTGTCGTTTCGATACTGTAGATCGAGTGAAGTTCGTAAAGAATAAAATAAGATAGAAAGACGTCTATCTCTGGGGATGAGAAAATTGGATTTTTATTTTGTTTAGAAATAAAAACGGTTTGTGAGAGAAAGGGTACAAACGAATAAAACAGACGTAAAATAACTTTTGGCAACGAGATATGGGCTCTAAATAAAGTGTATTTTGATAATTAATAGAGACTGATAGAAAAATTCTGCGGTAAATCTTGAGAAGTGTTAGAAAACAAGAAGAGTGGAGGCAATGGGCGAATAAACGGCTAGATTTACTTCAATAGGCGTGAATTCGTAATCAAAGAAAAAAGATTTTTAATTCTATTAACCTTATCACGACCAGAATATTTCAAACAATAAATTATTTACAGGTTTAAAAACATATGTAAATCAAATAAATTGACAAACGTTACCAAAGTGATTGAGTTCTTAAGCAAAAAATTACCAAATGGTAATCAAAATAATTCAACACAATTTAAGAAAAAATTAAAAACCAAACCTTCAGACGAGTACTGAAACGAAATTAGAATTGTTACTAATATTTTTGTTTTTGACGTATAATTGAATGAACGAACAATATGTCACATTCTAAAAACATAATTGTCATAAAAATATTTTGATAGTATGAATCTTTCGATTTTTTAATAACGGCATTACTCTTTCAGTTCGTTTTCACAGAAGAAAAAAGTGCCGAAAACGAACTTAATCCAGATAGAAAAGATAGGGAATGCCAAGGGGGTGGCGTAGGCACAAGTATTAAGCAAAAAACCTTAAATATTGCTCAAAATGCCGCTATTGAAGCTGCGGCCGCAAAAGACGCGCAAATGCAGGCTGGCGCGGAGGCTTGCATACAAATCAAACTCCAATTAGCCGAGCGAGCAGAAGAAGCGGCAAAAACTGCTGAAGCCGCTTATTTGGGAAAATTGACTATCGTCGAAGAATTGGAAAAGGAACTGAGAGAGGCGAGAGAAGTTGCGCTTAAAGAACAAGCTACTTTGGCTGAAGATAAACGTACTTTGGAAGCTGCTTTGAGAGCCCATGCAGCGGGACAAAATACTTTAAAAGTTTTAGAACAAGCCGTTCCATTGGAACATGATATTCTTCAACATGGTGCACAAGCTGTAAAAGGTGCCCAACTTGACGTAGCTGAAAAGGAAAAATTAATAGACGAAGCAAAAGTTCAAATAGAGGAAATATTGAGACAATTGAAAATATCCGAAGACGAACTGTCAGCAACCAAAGCTGCCGCCGAAAGGGCAATTAGTGCTGCTAAAGCGGCTAAAGTAAACGCTGAGACAAGCCACCCAATGAAGAAGATAAATTAGATTTTCTATGCATATATATTTAATTATATCTCATTATTATTCAAGTTTTTGTAATACATATACAATGTTTTCTATACACTTAAGCATTTTTTAGTCGTATTACAGTGAAAGTAAATTGATTTTCCCTTTTTTTGTTCATCTACATTTAATTAAATATTAAACTGGTCCATCTAAACGCTAGAGCACAAATAAACGTTAATTATAATGTAATGAAAGAAGCACAAATGGTGTTTCAAAAATTAACAATATATTTGTGTTTGATGAAACTGCTATCATTCAAATTATGATTATCTTTGATATGTAATTTGAATTCTACCATAAAAACACCTCGCTTTGATATGGTACTTAAATCATTTTAGTATTTGACCCTACAAACCGGCTGAAAGCTTAGATTTTATCTGTCAAGGTTCAAAAAAGATTGGTACTTTCATCCCAAAGAAGGTAACATCACCGCGATAGCAAGCACATCGCTTTACTACCATTACAATTTAACCTGCGAGCATTTACCGAAATCAGACAATCACCAGTATAGTTAAAAGGAAATATCTTAGTTTTTCAAAAGTTAGCAATCATCAGCATTGCCAAAAAAAAATTGTGCCGAACAAACGTATACTTTCATCTCGCTTCGTTACTACTACTATTATAGCAAGCATCCCATTTGGCTACCCTTATAAGTAGATTCCAAAGAAGTCAAAACCGTTCTGCTTTGCTACTACTACTAGTCCAAAAATATTTATAAAATATCCCAAGTAATGAAACAAAAAAATTACTAAAATGCAAATTCCCACTTCATAATTCTTATTCATTCCACCTACAGTTAACCAAAAAACACATAAAATTGTTACAAACCCCACACCATAAAAGACCATGGCTTAAAGAAATAACTTCTCCAGAATTCCATCACACATTCATCGTTAACTTTTATTGTGGCAACGAACTTTGCACATCAAACATGTTCACCAGGGCTTATGTCCCAGTACCTTCAAATCTGTATTAGAAAGAATTCAAACTCAATGACCTTGGAATCGAATGTCAAAACATCGATGCTCTATTTAGAAATTGTTGGAGAAGCAAGTCAAAAATTTGAACAAACAGTAATAAAACAACTTTTGGATAACCCTTTGATAGAAAAACAAGTAGTGAAAGAAATAGAAGAACTACCAATATATCATTTTTTATTTCCAAGAGATTTTTAAACCGTTAAATTAAAATTACGGTACTTTACAACATTGTGGTCGCAAAAGTAAACCTTAAGCTGTTTGCCAGAAAAATCAAGAGTCGTATAAGTAACAGTCGCTGTCCTGCTGTTCGTGTGATTGCCACTAGTACAAGTCGCAGCTCGGTACTTACAAAATTTTGAAGAAGGTTTTTCTGCACCTGTAGTTGATAGTCACTTGTAAGAAGTTGACTCTATAAATACTGAATTGCAGAAAAAAATTGACGTACATCGTTCAACGACTTTTGACGTCACAGCGAATGGCATTACGTTCTGCTAAATATAAATTAGTTGAAATTCAAAAAACTGTTTGGGTACAAACAAAGCAATTTTAAGTTTCTACTACCACTTATAAGCTATATTATAATGATTAGAATACGAAAATGTACAAATTTAATAAATCTAAAACAATGGAAAACGCCCAATCGTCTTAGGAAGTAGAAAACGACGTCTTAGCGATCGTAACCTGGCGTCGTAACTATAGTTACTAGAAAAAAATGCAATGGGCCTTTCCATCATCTTTTAGTTGAAGTTCTTCGGGAAAGTAATAACAGACTACTTATTTTCTATAGTTTTTCCAGTTGCATTTTAGAAAGCAGCCAATGTATTTCAGAAGGTGTTACATATATTTCAGGATAATCAAATAATTAGGAATTTATTAAATGTATTTCAAACATCCTTCAGAAAGCATAAAATGTAATTCCAAATCTAATACAAAAAAAGTTATTTGTACTTCAGAAAAAAGTATCTACGAGGTGGATTGTATGTATTTACAGCTGCTCTTGCATATTCGAGTATTAAGGTAGCAGCATGCTGAGCTGGTCGCTCGCACCATTCCCACAACGGTGTCTATTGCATTATCTATAATTTCCAAGTACACTCATGAAATTTAAAACTTGGACACCACAATTTCAAAAGTTTGCACATTGTGAAGCGGGCTTAAGGGTATCATTTACAATTCTAACAGCAGGTAGTCTCAGCAGGGGTTATCTTATAGAAGGACTGTAGAATGAATCATTACACTAAGCACGTTTTAGAAAATAGGTAATTTACGTTGCTTACTTAATTTTTTCTTTAAAGAATATATTTGAAGGTATCGCTAATTAAACACCATAGCTCGATTAATTATCGAATCAAAATTTTGTTTAGGAAATGTTTACAAAATAAAATTAGAAATAATTTTGATTTAAAAACGTCTACAAGCAATAACTTTTAAATTAAATCAAAAACTAAACATGGTTATTTGGGTTGACTGATTATTACTTATTTTTAAATAAATCTAACCTACTAATTATTGTAAGTTATTAAAAAATCATTAAACTCTCTATTCATAATATTTAGTCCTTACAAAATGTATATTTTATGACGTTTCATTTTTTCTGTAGTTAATATAAAAGTGAAAATAAAAACTAAGGCAATTCTTATTGTCAACGTATATATTTAGTTTTTGACAAGAATTTATTACATAATTATAATTAAGATACCAAGTTATAGTTTAAAATTAAATGAAAACTTTTTTTTTAAATAATTACTATATAAATAAATATAAGAAATCAATAATGGGTGTGACCTCCATTATTATTGATACATTTTTGGAGGCGTTTGCTCATTGACGCTATCAAGGTATCAATATAATTAATATTAATCGTTTCCCATGCGGTATCAATGGCTGCAATTAGTGCATTACGGTTTACTGGTATAAAATTTGGCCCTTGTTGTCTTCGGATAACAGCAAGTATTCGAGCCCAAACATTTTCGATAATGTTAAAATCTGGGCTTTTTGCTGGCCAGGGTAACAGCTCCAAGTTATTTGCTTGTATCCAGTTGCCCACAACCTGCGAAGTATAGGGTCATCATATCCCGATAGTTAATTATCGAATGTTCCAAGAAAATATGTGTAAATAGTAAATGGAATCTACTAACGTAACGTTAAGTCGTTAATTATAGTTACATAACTCTCCTTTCATAAGATATAGTTCATATTAATATGCTTATTGTAAAGCTTCGTACACACCTGAACAACAAACCGAGGAACAAACAGAACAACGAACCGAACGGCAATCGGAACATTAATTTGAACGGTGCTACGTACGAATTTTAGAACAGATTCGCAAGTCCTGATTGTTCCACGAACGGTTTGCGGCGTTCCCCCAACTTGTCGTTTTTTTCTCCGACATCAAAGAAATTGCGCGCGAAGGCGTTTGGAGGTTTGGACGAATCTAAACAAAACGGCGAACAAACTTATGCGGGATAATTAAATTATTTATTTTTTGTCCTCCCTTTTGTGGGTTTGTTGTGTTTTAGGTAATAATAGAGAGTTTAATGATTTTTTTTTAATAACTTACAATAATTAGTAGGTTAGATTTATTTAAAAATAAGTAATAATCAGTCAACCCAAATAACCATGTTTATTTTTTTGATTTAATTTAAAAGTTATTGCTTGTAGACGTTTTTTAAATCAAAATTATTTCTAATTTTATTTTGTAAACATTTCCTAAACAAAATTTTGATTCGATAATTAATCGAGCTATGGTGTTTAATTAGCGATACCTTCAAATATATTCTTTAAAGAAAAAAATTAAGTAAGCAACGTAAATTACCTATTTTCCAAAACGTGCTTAGTGTAATGATTCATTCTACAGTCCTTCTATAAGATAACCCCTGCTGAGACTACCTGCTGTTAGAATTGTAAATGATACCCTTAAGCCCGCTTCACAATGTGCAAACTTTTGTTTACAGAAATTGTGGTGTCCAAGTTTTAAATTTCATGAGTGTACATCAAACGTTTCTGTCCCACGTTAGGACCAACAACAAAAGATTTTGATGATACTCCATTAGGGAGCATGGAAGAATCACGTGTTAACCGTAAAGAGATGCTTCAAATCTAGTTTCAAACACAATTTTTGACAGTATTTATCCAATGTTTGCAAAGGTTTTTAGTAATATAATTTTAATTAAAACTAAAATGAATTTAACGCGTTCTGAAATACATTTCAGACTTTTTTAAATACATTTAGCTCTTTCCAATACACATTTGACAATTCCAAAATGAGACTACCTTTCAAAGAAACATTTTTGGGTTTTTTGTTGTTTTAATGAACTCTGCTTGGTGAGTTGCAATGAGTGGCCTGAGTGGAGAGACCATATATGCGCCAAACGACAATGTTCCGGTGGCAATCAAGGCCAAATTTGAAAAACAATAGAAAATGAAATAGAAAAGATGACAGATACACAAGAATTTATATTAATAGGTGATCTAAATGCTAAAGTTGTGAAACAAAAATTATGAAGTAGTAGGTCCTCATGGTGAGAATGTAATCTACGATAATAGGGAAAGGTTAATAAATCTGAGTAAACAATCGATTTGAGAATACAGCAACCCATTTTGCACACAAGGAATGAATGAGTGAAAATAGAAAAAAAAACTTCAAATAATTATTTAGAAAAGAGAATTAATTGTTTCTAAGGAGGCTATGATTTATTTGTCAAAAGATAACCTTACTAATAAGTAATATATTAAACTTAGGTATATTATCAAAATAATAACATGAACGTAAATAACGGGTTGGAAACGACCCTGGCAACAAATTAACCCAAAGTGCCGTCAGAGAATTCTAAGTGTCAAAATTCCGCAAAAACATTCGCAATTATAGCATTGTACCTCCGCAGATTATTTATATGTTGATGATTGTAAGCCAGTTTTTAAAACCCAAAGTGCCGTCCGGTGTGGCAAATTTATACATGTAAAAATTCAGCAAAAACATTCATTAATTGGCAATTATGGGATTGTACAACTGCAGATTTTTTATATGTTGGTCATTGTAAGCCAATTCCTATAACCTTGGCATTAAATTGCACCAAAGTGCCGTCAGGGGGTGGCAATTTTTATTCTAAGTGTAAAAATTCAACAAAAACATTAAACATTTGCAATTATGAGATTGCACCGCCGCAGATTTTTAAATGTTGGTCATTGTAAAAGAGTTTTTAACCCTGGCAACAAATAACCCCAGAATTGCAAATATTTTATGTTTTTGTTCAATTTTACACTTAGAATAAAAATTGTCACCCCTGGCGGCACTTTGGGGTAATTTATTGTCGGGGTTATAATAACTGGCTTATAATGACTAACATATAAAAATCTGAGGGGGTAATTCCATTATTGCAAATGTTTAATGTTTTTGCTAAAGTTTTACACTTAGAATAATAATTGCCATCCCCTAACGTCACTTAGGGGTAATTTGATGCCATCTGCGGGAGTACAATCCCATTATTTCGAATGTTTAATGTTTTTGCTGAATTTTTACACTTTGGGGTAATTTGTTGTCAGGGTCGTAAAAACTGGCTTACAGTGACCAAGATATGAAAAATCTGCAGGAGTACAATTGAATTTTTAAATTCAAATGCATTTAATTTCAAATCCAAATGTAACTTCACGCCGGTGGGTTAAAAGCGGTAAATCATTTTCTGATCTGTTCAACACAACAAGAAGACTTAGACAAGAGTGCGGTCTGTCACCCACATTGTTTAAAATTTATTTAGACAAATAATAATAATAATAAATTTCATTCTGTTGTACATTATAAATAAAAATTTATTATATATATATATATATAAGTCAAGTTCGTTAAACAATATCATGTGTATAAAAATATCACAGGCCTTGTATAAATAAATAATAATAAATATTGTAAATATGTATACTAAAACACGAACATTACAAACCTACACTTACATAATTTTTCAAAAACATACACTTTTAATTAAATATTGTATCGACAAAGAAATCATTTATTTGATACAGCACATTTTGACACAATATTTCTTCCAGTTTTTTTCTAAAAGCGTGAAAAGGTAATTCTTTGATATTTTCAGGTAAGAAGTTAAATATTTGTCTACAAGTGATAACTTCACCTTTTTGTACTTGTATTGTATTGTATTGTATTGAGCCCTGAGGTACTCCCTTTTTTACTTTGTCCCAATTTGAGTAAATTCTTTCTCCCGTTTGTTGGTTCTCATAGATTAAGCGTTGATACCGGTTTTGCAAATATGATTTTATTACTTCCAAAATTGTACCTCTGAAGCTCATTAGTTGTAGTTTTTAAAAAGTATGGTATATTAGACACTATCGAATGCCTTAGATAAATCCATAATAATTCAAAATGTTGCTTGGTTCTCATTTATAGCGCTAAGTATCCCCTCTAAGACTTATGTAGTCGTTTTGCATGTCACTAAAAATTTGATATATTTCATAATAAAATTATACATTCTACCCTTGATAATTTTTTCAAATACTTTTGCCACAATTGTGGATTCAAATTAAGATCGTAGCGCCGTAGCGGCGATAACTGAACTACTTCTTTGTACATTGTTTTATAACCTCAATTATCTTTTACATAAGATTTCCATTGATTGATTGTAGTTTAGACGTTACCATTGGCTTTTTTTTCGTTTTTTTTATTATACTCGTAGTTCTATAAGTTTTAAGTATTGTTAATTGTATTTATCATACAAATTTGTGCCAGCATCAGCGAGTACAATTCTGCATTCCACCAGATTTTTAATAAGACCCAACATTTAAGGATTGTTTGTGTTATCAAAGACTAGACTATTATAGTGCAATTCATAATTGAAATTTGTTTTGAAGTTGGTGGTTGGAAAAGTTGTAGATTAAGTAGGCACATTAACATAATGAGCTCCAATCACTACTGTTGTGTTCCTGAGTGCCATTCTTGAACTAAAAAAGATGTTAACAAAGAGTTGAGTTTTCATTCATTTCCTCCCGAAAAGGGCCAACGTGTTTGCTTTGAAACGGAGATGGGAAGTGAGTTACTTCCAAGAAGAAAAGCATGGATTTTAAAACTACGAATGGGCAAACCAGTGACTAAATTCATGAAAGTGTGTTCTTTGCATTTCAAGCAAGAAGATTATTTAAAACCAGTGGTTTTCGTCATTTGCTAAAATACAATTTACTAAAATCAACTGAATTTGACTACATTTTAAATAATACTAACCGGTGTTTTGCAATTGTTGACCTGGGCAAATTTTGTATAAAATATTCCAAAATTGACTCGTTGGATATCCCTGGAGTTAATATATGGGATTCGGTATTTTAATACAATAATTTTAGGTCGGTTGCAGAAATACTTTCTAATTCCATCAATTTTTTTCTAAAAAAAAAAGAGGGAAGTACAAAAAGGCCCACTAATAATTAACTATTATTTCCATATTATATATATTATCCAGCTTTGCATGAACATACCATCTGTTCTACTCTGGCCAAGCCATCAACAATTTTTAGCTGCCCAGTTAACTGATGAGGTTCTGATTGTAGTGCACTTGTTTGTAGACACAGAGCACACACGTTAATATTTCTATTGTTCCACATGGTTTTTCCATACAATATAATGTGTTCTGCATTAAGCACTTCTTCACCTTCTACCACACACCTAGAATTTTCGGTTTCACCAACGAATTTTAAAAATTCCAAAATACTCAATTTTAACTGAGCCATTTTTGTCCTAAAAGTAGATACCATAGGTAAAAATATTTTTAACTTTATATTGACAACTTACTTTTGCAGCAAACAACTCCAAAACAAATTTCAATTATGAATCGCACTAATAGTTTTAAATAAAAATACATATACACAAACAATCCTTAATTAATGTCCTTAATAGATCCAATAAATAATACTTATAAAACAACGAATAAAACACGAAAAACACGAAAAACTCTAAAGGCAACCTATGAGCTGAAATCAAACAATGGAAATCTTATGGCAAAGAGAAGCAAGGTTATAAAATAATGTACAAAGAATTAGTTCCGTTTTCTGCCACCAGATAGAGTATCGTTTATATAGAATTCCCAATAGATATTGACGCTATAGGCCGATAATTAGAAAGGAAAGTTTTATCACCTTTTTTTGTAAAATAGATTTATATAAGGTGCGAAATGGGCTTCGCTAAAGTTATAGAACAGTATTGTAGCAGTTTAGTTGGCACTTCATCGAATCCTACTGAAGATTTACTACTAGAAGGAATAAAGATCAAAGGGGTAACCACATGTAAATATCTGGGAATTACGTTAAACAAACAGGGGAATAGTAATAATCAAATAAAAGAAACAATAAAGAATTATTTGCAGAGGCGATAGCCGAGTCATGAAAAGGAACTTTAGTGCCAAGGTACATATTATATTTTTTCCGAAATCCCAAAATTTGAACAAAATAGGACCAGTTTTTAACGTACTTTAAGAAGTAAATATAATCAACTGTTTTCATTTTTTCGACAAATATTTTCACCCCGCATACGCGATGCTAAAATTTACAAAAATTTTACACATCTCTACCGGCAAAAATGTGAACTTAAAAATCGTCGTATAATGAATTACTTTAGTTGCAATTTTTTGCTACTTTAGTGACGATTTCGGAAACACTGTTTTCTTTGTATGTAAATTCTACCACGTTCTTATAGCGCGATACCACCACAGAGAAAATATGCGTAACACTGTTAAGAGTATTTTTCTCCCAATTAGTGCTATAATTTAAAAGTGTTTTCCTTCTAGGTGATGGTTATATCAAAAATAACGGTCTAAACTTACATCAAGGGCGACGTTTCGCCCAAACTTGTGAGGGCGTTATCGAGACTAAAATTAGAAAAATGTACATAGTCAAACATCAAGACTGTTGAAAGTATTAAACGTAGGTTACAAGACATTTTTTTATACCTATGTAAAAACTAGCATGAGAAAAACTTTAGTCAAAAGAATTTTCATATGATAGATATAAATGTGTACAAAAATAAGCAACGTAACTAATTAAGTTGTACAAGTTTTTTGTATGAAAGTACATAACTAGTATATCAAAAATTTCATGAAAGTTTAAATCTAATCCAATATCAAAACGTTAATTTCAAAATGATAAAATGAAAAAATGCAAGAACTGAACTTACCGAATTCTAGATCATAAACTGTGTGTGTCATGCAATTTAAAATAAATCATGATGATGATAACTCAAAAAGGGTACATTTTTGCCATGCTGATACAGGGCGAAAGATAATTAAAAAGTTCTATTTAAAATAAGGAACTCAATAAAAATTGAAGGTCCAAGTTTGACCTCCTTTTTCGAGCACCCTGTACAATTTTAAAAAATGTAATACCCATAAGTTCTATCTGTCTTAAACGTATTGAATTTAACATAGGGGGGCGTTATTAATTTTCAAAGTTGAATTAGTGGTTGTATAAGATTTTCTTAACATCAAAAATACTTCAGAAAATATTAATTTTAGAGTTAGCGAATGGTATTGAAAGTTGCCCCAAAATATCGTTAGGGCGTTTTCACACGGTACTATAACGATATCATATATCGCGCGCGATAAATGGTCACAATATCGCTTTACAACAAATGTATGTGTTTTTTAATCTGGCGTTTTCACACACAAGCGATACCATCAAAGTTATGGTAGCGCCGACGCTATATGGCGTGAGCAAGCGATTTGTTCTGCTGATATCGCACATTTCTTGACGCTACCATTTCTGCAGCCAATGCAAGTTTATGCACGTTTTCACACGACTCACCATGTTGTCGCAATTTGTTCATTATCAATCTAAGCAGCGTTGCATGCAGGCAAACATGGCAAAAAAAAATTTAATTTTCATTTGACCCTGTAACCCTTATTGAACTAGTTGAAGAAAGACCGTGCATCTGGGACAAAACAACAGATTATTACAAAGATAGAGTGATAAAAACAAAAGCATGGACCGAGATTTATCAGTTTTTAATAGAAGATTTTGAAAACTTAAATCAAGAAGAAAGAGTGGAAGCAGGTAAGTTATTTTATGTCATACTTAAAATAAGATAAGGAAAAAAATTATGTTTATTTATTTGTTTAAATAATTACCGTGTTTACATAATAAGAAAAAAAATTATATTTTTGTCATTTGCCAAGGTAATTTACAAATTTGTCTCTTATTTCATAAGCACGCCTACCACCTCTCACGACACTGCCTTGAGGTAGGTTCTGCAACCTTCTTGTTTGCGTATGTAAAATTACAGCAGCCTTTACAATATCGTTCGCTAATGGTTTAGAAACATTTAGAGCTCTGTGAAAAATTCTCCACTTGTTGCAAAATATAACAAAGGTACATACATTCCACAAACCTTCGAGCCCGCGTTAATCGATAATTAAAGATTTTTTTTGTCACAGTAAGGATGTGTCCTCCAAATGGTCGTAACAAATTTTCGCTTAATGCGAATGCCTCATCTCCAACCAAAACATATGGCAAGTTTAGATCTGTTTGTTGTAGAACGGTTGGATCAGGAATATTCAGCGTACCATTTTTCATTTTTGTCCAAAATACACTCTCTTGAAAAACCGACGAATCACAATCCTTTCCATAGGCTCCTATGTCTACATAAACAAACTTATAATCTGAATCCGCTACTGCCATCAGAACTATGGAAAAATAATGTTTATAATTCAAGTTCATCGAGCCACTATGCCGAAATTTTTGAACCCGTATATGTTTCCCATCGACAACTCCAATGCAATGTGGAAAATGTGAAATAAATGGGTGTTAAGATGATAGATGTACGTTTAGGACACATTCTTTTTTATGTAATTTGGAATCAACATTTAAATAAATTAAACACGCAAACAAAGCAACAAGTAATAACTTTATTTTAAAATTTGTTACGAAAGGAAAATCTCTTCAATATGGTTCTTAATTTTTTATTCTCCATATATAATATTTTGTAAATGATGTATTATTTGTAGGAAAATCCGTCAATGATGTGCAAGAACTCCGACCTCCATCGACGCACTCGTATATTACTATCCGTCTGGATCCTCCAATTCATCTTATTCAACACCAACTTCGGAATACCACGCCAGAGGCTATTCGATGGAGCAAATTTAATACAAAGTAATTATTGGTACATATTTTATGTACTTATGATTTTAGTTATTAATTTACTATTCTTATGCGTTAAGTTCGTTATGTTCAGTTATGTTTAAGTGATTTCTAAGTATAACAGAATAAATTTTTTACCTCAAAGTAACCGCTACCATTTCTTTCGGAGGAATACTTGATCTCATTGTTGTATTTTGTTTCCGTATGGATGCTGATAAATGATCTACCAACATATTAAACGTATTTGGGCTCATACGGAAATAGCTGAAAAATGACTCTACATCTGATCAGTTGCTAGCTAAGAAGATCTTAATTGAAAAACACACATAATATCATATTACATTGTATCTCACTTAAGTGGACCCATTACAATTTCCACAGATTTCCAAAAATATGAAGACGGCTGTAAAAATATGCAAAATTTCTATAATCCTTTCATCAATGAACTTAGATACAAACAATGATTATTCTTAGATGCTTATTAAAATCCCATCAACACAATTAATCATGCTTGTTGAAAAAACAATTTAAAACTGAATTGATTTAATTTGCATTAGCCTTAAACCCAGTTACACTCATCAATGTAAATTAACCGAAACAATATAATTTGATTTAATTTAAATGTAAATGAAATTCTAGAATTTACTCTTAGCAAATATACAGCAAATACGATTTAATTACACTTTTATATGATTGTCTTTAGTACCGTCTTATTCTCATTTAATTAGATAGTTTAAGTTAAGCGCCACTAATTTAGAGAAAAGTAACGAGAACGTACGACTTAAATCGTGGACGGATTTTAATTTTATCAACTTTAAGGAGACACTCAAATCTCAATTAATAAACATTTTATGCAATGTTCGAGTTACGGTTTGTTTGCAAAAGCGATTAATTATTGTTTAGATAAACTTCAACACTTTTGGCTTATCGAACATTCCAAGTATGGTGAAATGTAAGCAATTTCCATATTGCTAGAGTTAATTGAGCATGCACTGGATTAATCTCGGACGGTAATGCAAATTAAGTATAGTATGTTATATTCAGACATTGTAAACACAAACACCACATACAAACGTTTTAGGTATGTATATGTGTAAAGCTAATTATGCAAATACCAGTAGACATTGATTTTCTGCTAGGAGTTTTAATTATAATAATTGAAATTGTGTCAAATCGTTTCTTTGAAAATAAGAAAACATAGTAACCCTATGATTCTGTCCTTTGGATAATTAATTAGAAGGCAATGACAATTTTTTATAATGTATTCTGTAAGCGTTTTTAATTCCAATCGCTTTCATTAAACAATGTGGACAAGGCTTCATCTGGAAAACAGTAAAAGTAACTACAGAGTGTGCTTTCGAATATTATCTTAAATAGTAAACGAAAACATTTTTACGTTTATTACGTATTAACAAACAATTTATTACGTATCATTCTCAATGAAATTTACATATGTACACTCATGAAATTTAAAACTTGGACACCACAATTTCTGTAAACAAAAGTTTGCACATTGTGAAGCGGGCTTAAGGGTATCATTTACAATTCTAACAGCAGGTAGTCTCAGCAGGGGTTATCTTATAGAAGGACTGTAGAATGAATCATTACACTAAGCACGTTTTAGAAAATAGGTAATTTACGTTGCTTACTTAATTTTTTCTTTAAAGAATATATTTGAAGGTATCGCTAATTAAACACCATAGCTCGATTAATTATCGAATCAAAATTTTGTTTAGGAAATGTTTACAAAATAAAATTAGAAATAATTTTGATTTAAAAAACGTCTACAAGCAATAACTTTTAAATTAAATCAAAAAACTAAACATGGTTATTTGGGTTGACTGATTATTACTTATTTTTAAATAAATTAAAGTTATTTAAAAAATCATTAAACTCTCTATTCATAATATTTAGTCCTTACAAAATGTATATTTTATGACGTTTCATTTTTTCTGTAGTTAATATAAAAAGTGAAAATAAAAACTAAGGCAATTCTTATTGTCAACGTATATATTTAGTTTTTGACAAGAATTTATTACATAATTATAATTAAGATACCAAGTTATAGTTTAAAATTAAATGAAAACTTTTTTTTAAATAAAGGTATTACTATATAAATAAATATAAGAAATCAATAATGGGTGTGACCTCCATTATTATTGATACATTCTTGGAGGCGTCTGCTCATTGACGCTATCAAGGTATCAATATAATTAATATTAATCGTTTCCCATGCGGTATCAATGGCTGCAATTAGTGCATTACGGTTTACTGGTATAAAATTTGGCCCTTGTTGTCTTCGGATAACAGCAAGTATTCGAGCCCAAACATTTTCGATAATGTTAAAATCTGGGCTTTTTGCTGGCCAGGGTAACAGCTCCAAGTTATTTGCTTGTATCCAGTTGCGCACAACCTGCGAAGTATAGGGTCATCATATCCCGATAGTTAATTATCGAATGTTCCAAAAAATATGTGTAAATAGTAAATGGAATCTACTAACGTAACGTTAAGTCGTTAATTATAGTTACATAACAAACAGAACAACGAACCGAACGGCAATCGGAACATTAATTTGGACGGTGCTACGTACGAATTTTAGAACAGATTCGCAAGTCCTGATTGTTCCACGAACGGTTTGCGGCGTTCCCGCAACTTGTCGGTTTTTCTCCGACATCAAAGAAAATGCGCGCGAATGCGTTTGCAGGTTTGGACGAATCTAAACAAAACGGCGAACAAACTTATGCGGGAGAATTAAATTATTTATTTTTGTCCTCCCTTTTGTGGGTTTGTTGTGTTTTAGGTAATATTATGGAGTTGACAGAAGAAAAATGTTTTAAATTAATCAGTGTTTAAGAATGCAAGAAAAAAATGATGTCCCTATTAGCATCATTTGGGCGGGAAATTTCCAAAATAAAAAAAGCGAAGTAAATTATAATTTTTACTCTTCTTTGTGCGTAAAAATTTGGTTGGCACTATCTTCTTGTTTTCCGCAATTTTCTCTTCTCAATAATAAATATATATGAACTGAAAACTACTGAAAATAATTATGGGAACAGCACAAACGTTCCGTTTGTTGTTCGGATTGTGGAAATCATAAAAGATCGTTTGTCGTTCTGTTTGACTTTCGGTTCGTTGTTATGTTTGTTGCTCGGTTTGTTGTTCAGGTGTGTACGAAGCTTTACAACTTAAGCAACAATTTTTGGCGAATAAAGATTAGTTTGTGATGTAATATTAGAAACACAAATTTATATCATATCAAATTTATGACAACTTAAAACCAAGAACGTGTATGTTATTGCTAAGAAATTATTAAGGAAAAGCGCAATTGCAGTGTAAATATTTATAATTAGATATTTTCGAAAGTTTATAAGTCCTCTATTGTAATCTTAATACTTAAAAGAAAATCCTGTCCATTAGCATTATAAGGAAATGGCTTTTACTTTATGAATAAGTTTCAATAACAATAGAATATCCTTGCTTGTTTAATTTACTTCCTTTGAGTCATATTGCTCTAAGGGTTGTTACATTGGTCATTAGAAGTATGTAATAAATAAACAATTACCTACTGTTTGAGAAGGGGTAGTGTGAACCAATAAATAAAGTAAGAAATGTAAATTCCATTTTAGTTTAAAATTTCAAGTGTTGTGAAAATGCCACCTCATCTCGGTGCTGATTTGAAAGCGCGGATTGTTTCGGAATTAGCGGCGGGCCGTAGCGTGCGTGAAATTTCACGTATGTTAGATATACCAAAAGCACCGTAGGGCATTACCGAGTAAAATGGAATCTTGAACACACTTTGGAAAGAGCCATCGGAAGTGGTAGACCTAAAGTATCTACACGTGCTCAAGATCTCGAGTTGTTTCATTACGTAACAGAACAACCATTTGCTACATACTCCAGGGCTATAGCAGATACACATTTTCCCGGATGCCGTATAACTGCACAAAAAGATTAAAGGAGATGGGAATAAAGAAGTATAATGCTGCTGCGAAAGAAGTTCTCAGTGACGAAAATATGAGACGTCGTCTGGAATTTGCAAGGCGATATGTGAACGAACCTTTGGAATTTTGGAATCGAGTGATTTTTAGCGACGAAAAACGTTCAATAGCCGCAACGATGGACCACTAAAAGTTTTTAGAATGGAAGGAACTCGTTACGAAAATAATCACATATGTCCTAAAAACGAAGTGGTTATTTTTCTGTGAATGTGTGGGGTTGGGTTAGCGCGCGGGGTCCAGGAGTTTGTTGGGCTATCGATGGACGTCTTGATTCTGCTGCGTATTTAGATATTTTGAAAACTATTATGAAACCTTCAGTCGAAGTGTTTTATCCAGACGAAGATTATATTTTCCAACAAGTAAGTATTCTTATTTCACTATACTTTCTCCAAAAAATAGTTCGGGATCTGTTGAATTAACATTTTCATAATGTATTTTTGTTGTTAAAGGACAACGCCCCTATTCATACTTCGCGGGTTGTGCGCAATTGGATACGAGAAAATAACTTGGAGCTGTTACCCTGGCCAGCAAAAGCCCAGATTTTAACATTATCGAAAATGTTTGGGCTCGAATACTTGCTGTTATCCGAAGACAACAAGGGCCAAATTTTATACCAGTAAACCGTAATGCACTAATTGCAGCCATTGATACCACATGGTATCTTTTCAAAAGCATACATATTATTAAGGTCAGACAATACCTGCAAGGCAGTTCCACTAACCTCTTGGGACAAAGAAGTAGGGAGAGCTTCGCAAAGAAAAGGAGTGGTATCTGAGGAAGGTGCGTTTAAATATTGTATTTTTGATTAATTCCTTTCTAACTCCTAAATGTTTATTAATAGTAAATCAAACTTTATTTCATATTTTTATGTAGACTATCGTGCATAAAGTGTAGGACTCATTATCCGTAAAATTCTACAATGTTAATTACAATTTACCGTTTTATGATACCACAAAATACTTTTATATTAAATTACTCTGTAAGTTCCTTGGTAAACTCTATCACAAGATTAAAGACAAAAAGAAAACCTACACATTATTGATAGTATTGGAAAACACCAAGTCTGGATTAGATCTAGTTTTGACTGTGAAGCGGAACAAAGTTGATGATATTTTAAAATTATAAGTTAAGTAATCAGGCTAATTAAATTGATACATTTATTTTCTTACAAAATATGTACTTCTGTTGATCTAGACTACTTATAACTCATTTACTATTCATTTTAAAAACATATTTTTTTTAATTGATGTACAACCTTAAGTTCAAAGATAAACTGGACATTTTTATCAGCGATGCAAAAATTAGAAAGACAATATATTCCCCGAATTACTTATAAATGCAAAACGAGTCTAGCCCAATATGGTTGTGTATCTGCATACTTTGCTGAAGGTTGCCACCTTATATCATTTCTATAATTTTTTAACGCGACATATGCAACAGATTTCTCCTTACTCAAAACCGTTTATATCAAATAGGAAAGCTTCAGTACGACCAGCGTTGGACCAGTTTTGGACTGCACTGACTAACTCTACAGAAGCGAACTGTACTATAAACTAAAACCAAGAGCGGAATTTTTGATCCAATCGGTGATTTTAGTATTTTCTAGAATGACAATACGTCTTTAAATTATTAACGAGGAAATTTTTGTATTAATTTGTTTTATGCATGTTGTAAAACTACGCACCCATCATTGTTCAATGCTCGTCGCCGTCTTCTCCCCACTTTCACTCCCTTTCATCCCGTACCCACAAAAATCGATATATTCTCTTAGCATACCATAAACAAATTATATCTGGGTACTATATCTACAGTTTTACATTTATACATTAAAAATAACCCTGCAATCACTGCAGTATGCTTAAATTGAGAAAGTAGTCGACGCAAACGGGAATTTGTTAGTTATTTAATAATCACAATATGTCTATCTTAGTGGGATAGATCAATGAAGAAGAACTGGAAATGTTCCCATCCCAATAAAGAAACAGATTCAACACCAATTCATCAAACTCAGTCCAACACATATTTGTTTTCAATAACTCGTAAAAGGAAGCTACCATTTGAATAATCCTACAAAGTTCAATACCCAATCATATAACACCAAGCAAAAACATTAATCTTTAGATTAAAAACAGAAAAAATATAGACTCAACCGAATGAATCAAGCTATCGTACATTGTAGGAAATATAGAAGATTCAATAGCAGCGAAACCAGAAATAGAATAAAATTACACACTACCACTCGAAAAAACTACTAGAACATCTCCACTCAACAGAACTTCTTTACTTACTCATATGTTTAAAATAATTCTTTCAGTTGGGTTAGCACCTACAAGTCATCTCTAAAGTAGAAGCTACATTTTGATAATTATATAACATCTAAAAATACTAAAATAAAAACATGGAGAGACTCTTTTAGTCTTAAATTATTCTATATGTAAAAAAAGTAATAATAAAACTAAAGAGATTAGAAAGATACAAAATGCAGTTTAACAACTTAAAAAATGTAGGCTGTCGTGATGCTATCATTCCGATGGAAAAGCAAGTGTAGATACTGGGTGGCCCAACGCCGACGAAACAGATCCAATTGCAGCCACATCGATAATTTAAAAACAAAACTCAGACCCGTCAATTTTATTTCTGAGAGGAACATCTTTTCAGCCTGTCGGCATTTCAATATTACCTCTGGTTTTAACGGAAATGACGTCACATCAACCCACAGTTTTTTGTGCAAAATCGGATAGACGACAAAAAATACTTTTCAAAAAACTCCACATGTTGCTAGTTTCCTTTGGCCGTTCTGTGACGCTTGCTTCCCAATTCGATTAATTTCTGTAATTAACAAAAGCGGACGGATCTTGAGCGCCAGATTTGATGATAAAGTTTACTCTCCGTTTGCTTGTCGGGCAGCTACAGTGGAGGTGAAAAAATCCAGTGTTCTGATCGTCTAACGGGAAGCAGTTCGGAGAAATAAAGAGAATACACTAAAACTCAAAACTTCTTTATTTAGCACGAAACAAGTTGCTACTAGTTTCACAGGAAACCAACATTTGTTAGAGTAAAGCACCAACCATACAACCCAAAAGCAGTCAGCGGATTTGACGGTTATAGGGGTGAAGGTTTCGGTAATATAACCAGAGCGGCGGTTACTATAAGGATGAGGATATCGGTATATAAGCAGAACGGCAGTCTGTTAAGTGATACGGTAGGTAGTGGGAGTGACCGAGTCGACATACGAAAACGCGCTATATCGACCCGGGCAACGACTTGAGTGGTGTATTCAAGGCGTGAAAATGCGTCACCCCAAACACAACACACGGATAGAAACAATGAAGAGGAATGGCTAAGTTGACACACGAAAATCTGCTATGCCAACTTGGACAACGTGGTTTGAATGGTATACTTAAGGCGCGAAAATACGTCACCCAAAATACAACACACGGATAGGAAAAAGGAAAGTTAAGGGAATATAAAGCGGTATCTCTGCAACATGCAGGTCGGGGAGAGAGTAGCCAAAGCTACTTCCTATTTAACGATAGAGCTCACACTTATATAAGGCATAGCTTAGGTAGGGCAACTAGCTTACAGGAGGCACTGCGTGCGCACGAAAGCTTAAGCAAGGCGCTATCGGACTTTGTACAACCGGCCGCCCGCTATCTTTTGCTTTAGGTTTACAATTAATAATATACAAAATTAATAACAGTTAAATACATAACAAAATCGGCCTTATCCTAACAATTACCCAAATTAATTTTTTAGACGGTGCGATACGCATCGTTACAGTTCAAAAACCCTTAGAGGGCCCTCATATGATTTCGCGGATATTTTCATTTAAAAAAAACAGTAACAATTTAATAATGCAATTGACAAAATTAAAAGATGTCTCCCTCAGAAATAAAATTGACGGGTCTGAGTTTTTCCTTTTTTTAATTATCGATGTGGTTGCAATTGGCTCTGTTTCGTCGGCGTTGGCCCACCCTACATGTAAATATCATCTTTAGGACAGCATAATAGAACAATTTCTAATTAATACGCCATATAAAAGTCTCAGAATTCAGAAGTCAAAGACCGGATCCATAATTTTAAAATACGACAATACTAACATATGCCCCAGAAACTAAGAAAGATATGAAAAATACTAGAAGTACTAGAAAGATAATTAAGACAAATAAGATAAAGGGTTTGAAAAAGTGAAAAAAACACAAAAAGACAGAAGTAAAAAAAAAAGATTAATGGAATCTAGAAGACAAAAGTGGAATAACCACATCCAAAGATGCAATCGGATAATCCGAGTTGCAAAAGATACAACACCAATAGAAAAAGGATTTCCCCGAAGACCATCACTAAGATGAAAGGAGTTGCTATAGTGAAGGAATCGTTAAAAAAAGGAAAAAAGTGAAATAACAGACAGCGAAAGCGAAAACAACAAATAATGTTTTCTAGAAATTAAAGGAGTGAGACTAGGTTCCAATAAAAGATTGTAAACGGTCCAATGTTGAACACAATTCAATTTAAATTTAGTAAGAGTTATCTGTGTTATCTTTTTATGCATCTTGCTATTGGCGTTATTTTCTATTATATTTTAGATTGTTTTCTGATGTTAAGCAAGGACAAATATTATTTTGAAGATTTTTTGAGTTAATTTTTATAACACATTTGATTGATATCAAAACAAACTTCTCCCTACAATTTTTACAGCAAGTATGTACCTACTTCGATTTTGCACTGTCTGTATTGACCGCAAAAATCAAAGTTTCGTGAATACATACAAAAGCATCAGAGAAAATAGTTCTATCTACTTCCACCCAGAGGAAAAGATATAACTTGTTCGTATTCTGAAGAATCAGATCATTCTTCTGGACTGTATGTTTTATGTTAAATGTGGTTGCCTACAGCCACCAATTACAATTAATACTACGCGTCCAACAAGGACAATTCAACAAACATGAATTAGTAATTTTTAAGGAAGGAAACGATATCTCGTTCTTTCTGTATCGTTATGGGATCGACTAGCTAACAAAATTACGTAGAGCATGTGGATCCGTAATAGAATATATAAAACTTAATAAGCAATTATTTCTAATTATTTAACCTGCCCGAATTAATGTCAATGGCTTCCACGAGTATCGGTTCGATTCATGAAATTTCTTCTACTCAGGATTCTCGGACGAAACAATCTAAAATCTAGAGTTCCTACAAGAGATAGCACTAGCGAGAAGTATCGCTTAAAAATTTTAGAAAAAAAAATTGTCTTGGCTACGAAATTCTTGACGTGACGTTAATAGACGGTCCACGACCGATGATTGTTTGTCCCTGGTGTGGGTGTAAATAACTCCATAGGCGAGTAAAAATGTCTGGTAGAAATGCCTATACGTGACATCAATTTGTGTCTCCAAAGAGCTCCTCATCTTGATTAAACAGTATAGCAAATTATCCGTAGAACTGCGCTGTTATTCCAGGTTCAATCGTATGATCGACATATAATTATAGGAAAAGCACCCAACATTAGGAAAAAACTGCGGTAATTATAAACGCTATGCAAATTCAACTTTTATTCCATCCATGATTTTATGTACGAATTTTACATGTGAATTTATGAGTTAACCATCTATTTTGATTATCAACGCAGCTTTAGCGACGTACACAACTTCACGGTTAGAGACGAAAAAGGAAAAAGAACCAATTTTCGGAAATTACCTTAGAGAATACTTTAGAATAAAAACTTAAACTTGCATTTGGCCCTATCTAATGCAATGAATTTACAGAGCCGGCGTCAGAACAGAGTTGACATATTAAAGTAAATTAAGATTGGTTCACATTTCTGAAACGGAAATGTCGTGTTCTTTCTTGTCCAAAGTTTCCTGCAATTCCAACCGCCCTTACCTTTCTGTGTAAATGCTAATTTTTTTTGCCAATAACATTAAGTATCTATTCCAATTACATAGGTATGCCGAATCTCGACGCCCATTATTAATTGATGAAATGGAATATTTTTTTTTCTGCTTAACATTTGTATGTAATTAATTTAATTTCTGCCAATTAGTAAGGCAGATAACGTCATAATTTCCAAACGATGCCAAATTTGACATACAAAAAATCTTACTTTGAGCAACTAGTTACAAGAAAAATAGTTTTGACACCTATAATTTCATTATGAAAAATAACGCTTTTAAAAAAACAGAAAAATATGTTTCTTGCCATTATTTAAGAATTCATTGTATAAATTAACTTAAATTAAATTAAAGTTAATTAATTTTTAATTAATTATTAATAAAATTAAAGGTAAATTACAAATTAATAAAAACATTACTATTTCAATGTTTTTCTTAACTTTAATCCTGTTACCTTATTAAGTATACTGTGTATAATACAAATGGAAAGTAAAATAAAGTCTTTTAATAAAAACTATTTGTATATGTTGGGAAGAATTAATATGCTTACATTTTTCTGAGGTTAACACATGCAGACACAATATAGTATACTAGTTTTCTAATTACTGGATCATGTGCAAAACAATCGTGTGAGGAGAAGATTAAAATAAAAAAAATCACGGTGCATTCAATGAAGTCTTGAGAAAACAAAAAACTAATAACATCATCAAAATATTTTGCATAATAAAGTTAATTAATTATAATTTTGTTTCATGAGAAAGACCTCTAAACAACAATCTTCGTACATAAACACGAAACATCAATAATTAATCTCGTCTTAATTAGTCAACCTGTTCAAAAAAATATGGTTTTAAAATTAAAGAGATAATTAACAAAAACGGAACAAAGTCGTAAATTATGACTAATTCAAAAACAAGATTCTACCGATTCCGAACAATTAAAAACTGTATTAAACCGCTTAAAATTTTATAAATTGTAATTAATGGTGACATAAAAGTAAATTCAATATAAAACAAATTCAACCAGTTTCATTGTTAAATGAAGTATTTCAAAACATTTAATTTTTACAATCCTCGGCTTATCTTGTTATTGTAAGCATTACTAGAAAAAACAATTTATTTTACTCCACATCTAATAAATGTGATGGGGAGTTATGCGACTGTTTCTAAACAGAAAATTTGAACACAATTTTTTTTCATATAAAAGTTGTTGCTAATATAATTACACACAACTTTTGTTTAAACAATTTTTTTGATCCGATGCTTAATTACTAATTGTCGAGTTGCGCTAACCTCACGTGGCCTTCAATATCTTTAAGAATAATAATTACTTCAAAAAAATTATGACAAAAAGTTATTAAAAACTTTTATTTAAACAAAGTGTACATCTACATTTTGATTGGTCAATGAAAACAAAAAAATATTATTTACAAATAAATAAATAAATATGTCAAAATGTATGTACTTTGATTAAAACGTGTTCACAGCAATCGATAACTTACGCTTCTAAGATGCTAAGGTTGTACTACAACAGGAGCTGCATCTAAAGCCGATTGAAGAGTACACATTGATCTAACTTGGTTTGCCTCATTCTTCATGTATAAAAATGGTTTGTAGTTTGTTTGAATGCTTAAAATTTAAAAACGACTGGACCAAACCGGATTCTTTCTTCTGCGGGTTTGTTCGTAATTGCTACGCAAAGGTTTAAGAAACATAAATGGTCGAGCAATTATCAAACAAATTTCGAGTAGAATCGTGAATGCTCGAAATTAATAATCTATATTGGGTAAAACTCTGGGCCAAAAAAACGAACGCCCCTGATTAAGAGAATCATTTTTGTTTTAAATTTTACATTCAAACCATCAAATTTAAAATTAGGTTTTAATTAATAATAATTAATAAACCAGAAATATTTTTCTGATAAAGCCAAAATGTATTAGGACAAATATTGAATATAAACAATGTTAATTGCAACTTGTTCTAGGTCTAATTCCAAATAATGGTCTACTAAATGTAAGTACAATCACTATAATAGAAAGAGTTAATGTATAATAATTCAGAGTTTTTAACAGCTTTTCGATTAAACATTTTGGGTACAGAATTATTTCAGAAAGCATAGTAAAAACCAATATTAAAAGTTGCAAATGCAAATCAAAGTGTGTACTTACAGATTGTAGTTATACTGACGTCGACTTACCTGAAACAAAAAAGCATTTTATTTAAATTTGAACATTATACGAGAAAATCCATGTGCTATTTTAATCGCATGAATTTTCTCAATTCACTAGCTAAGTAAACATTTTGGGACGTGTATGTGTACAAACGCTGAATGTGCATTTTTTCATATACAAGTCTTATTTTACAATATTTGATGTTCCTATGATAATTCGTTATCAAAATTAATTTGTAAGTAAATAAAAAAATTTTACTGTGTTTTATAATGGAATTTTTAAAAGAATTGTATCAATCATAAAATTCAGTACCTAGTGATGAAATTAATCGTTATAATACTTCTGCTGTTTGTAATATCTGGAATGGATATTTGTTCAAAGTCAAAGGTCGCGATCATTATCAAAGTAATGGACAATTTAGAAGAGCAGCTCATCAATTTTCAGGAATAATACGTTATTCGTGTGATGTTTCATAATATGAATGCTCATTTGATATTAGAGGAAGCTGTAAGTTAAGCTTCTTTCTTTTCGTTTTATTTCTCGAAGTTTCAATAAATTGTCATCAAATCTACACGATGAAAAAACTACATCGATTGCTAAAGTGCATAACAATTTAATTTATTAAATAGAAAAGAATTTTTTCCATATGATTATATAGACTCCTGGGAAGAGCTCAATGAAAATAATTTACGGTCTAAAATTTATTAAATAATAAATAATTAATTAAAATTAAAACGGCAACCGGTTTCGACACCAAGATGTCATTATAACATTGGGTTATAAATTGTAAAAACCAATCGGTTCTTTTTTCTTTAATCAATTAAAATTTTTAGCGTTTAGTCGATTGGGAATTTTGGAATGCAATTGAAGATCTCCTTTACCTTGACAGGATATGATTTCACAGATTGTGCATCTATTCATAATTGTAGAATTGTTCATGAATGGTTGAACCAATAATTTCTGAATAGTAAGAAACAGTTCTTTTGAACTATGACTTTCTTGATCCTCCTATATTACACCCCTCACGTTTTTCAGACTATGTTAAAAAAAGTTATTAAAAAAATCCAGAAATCGAGATAAATTTTCTAACAGAATAAGACAAGCATGTCAGAAAATCAGTATCACTGAACTAAAACTTAAGTAGCTAGACAGAATAGAAAAAGACTTGAAAAATTAATGCAAATAGACGGAGAGCTAGTTTAAAGAGATCGCATTTAATTAATTATTTAATTAACAAAATAATCATTTCTTAATGTTATCAACTCTATTAAAATATTTGAATACATGACATTATTAAATTGTCAATTTGTTTTTACTTTTCATAACACACTAGTTATTAAATTGTTTTAATTCTGTGGTCTTAAAAACGGCTGTAAACTCTCTAAGCACTAACTCTAAAGAGAAATTAACGCATAAACTAAAAACTGACTATTCTTTAAACTTACTAACTAAACATACATAATACAAAAAAAATCAAAATTTCTGTCAAATTATTATTTTCCATATCACACTACTTATAAAAAAAAGCTTGTAATTATTTTGAGTAAAATACATTTGACTTAAAAAAGTTATTGCTCTTTGAAAATGTTACATTTTTTAATATATGGCCACATCTTCGTTTGCTATAGTCCATTCTCTTTATACAAACCAAAAATTCCCCAAATAGAGTTCCCGAAAAAGTTTAAGATATTTCCGTGAATTTTTGTATCTGTGAAAATTTTACTAAAAAAAATAATATCTCGAAATCTATAACTCGTAGAATCCAAAAATGTAATAATATATAGGATGTTCAATTTAATATAACAAATTTGATGTCGACTTCCGGTACAACCGGAAGGGTCAGAAGACTGAAAATATTTTTGTTGAGTTTACCCTATTAGTTTTAGTCATTCTCCAAATTTTTTCCACGTATACTTTTCCGGTAATGACGGTTCCCGGTGAGACACCCTGTATTACTAATGACGATGATTAGGAGTATGATGATGGAAAATCAAATAAATATTAATAATTTATCACACAGTCACCAGTATGATGTTCATTGATGTTCTAATAATTTTTATTCTGTAAAATTCGAAGTAATTCATTAGGTACCCGCCCGCCCAAGTTGCATATACTTTTTCAGAGTTCTAATTTATATAACATTATAAAACAACAACTTCAAATTTTGTAACTATCAACATACAGACCATGTAAACAACCTTTTGTTACCAAAGCCAACTTGATATTATATCATTTGGATTTAATTTAATTGCACTGACTTTTGTGCGAAAACGTTAGGGCATACGTTAATTTGTTAGACGCCTACACACATTTTTACTCAATGCAGAAAAATAATTTCAATTAATCAAAATTAGATCTAGATTAACTAATAGGTTAAACAGGAAGAAATTTACATTAAGCAATAATTAAACTCTACGTGTCAACATCGATTTTATTTCCGTTTTATTACCATTCAAACTCAGCTAATCAATAAAAATTACTATTGACTTTCTAGATTAGTAATAAAATTACAGTTCGCTATAAAATTACACTCATTACACGATGAACAAACATTTAATGATCGTCTAAAAATGAAAGACTTTATGTATAAATTTGTAACAGTCAAGTTCTTGCAACAAACTCATTTGTCATTAATCGTAACTGTTAAGTCGAAGTGCTTCGGTAATCAATTACGTTTGATATAATTTTTTTTGCAAACTTTGAGCCAATCGTGTTTTTGTTGTAGGTACAATATTTTGTATTGATTGTTGTAATTAATCCTTTACGACATACACTACCAATATCAAACCCCTCTTAAATCTTAACGAACCTAGACATGGTAACAGGTAATTCGTGTAATAAATTTGCAAAAATTTATTGCATACATTTACAACTTCATTAATGTTAACGCAAGTTTTGTTTACTTTTATTCTTAAAAAATTGACGCAACCTGATCAAAGAGAGTTTATTTAAAATTTCCATTTTATATAAATTAATTACACGGAGGAACAATTCTAATTATAATTTAGGTCGTTTTTAATACGAATGTACTAATTCAAGTTTATTTTTTTGATCACCAAGGTCGGATGATGTTCATGTCAACAAACAAGTTACGCATTCGTGGCTAACCACACTAAAATTAATATGAAGTAGAACACCTTGGTAAAACCAAGTTTTTTTTGGGGTTTGATTTAAATGAATGTAAGCTATTTAGTTAATGACAAGAAAAAAATTCAGCGACCGTCAAAAATGTTGAATAAATTTTTTTAGGCGAAACCTAATTCTAAAAATACATTGTGTTTCTTGGAATACCTTTGCATAATGGAAACATAATGCTATTAGGTAAAGCAATAAATAGGAAGTGGTTTTAGCTTGTATACAAAAGAAAACTGAAGAAGCTATGTTTTCTAAGTTCTCGCGTTAAAAAATAAGTACATATTATAATCACTAAAAGTCTACGGTTTTGCGATGGTTTCCACACCAAAAATTTTAACACCTTCTTTTTCACTTATTCCAATAAATTAGAGTATGTAAGTTCAAACAATAGCAAACCGAGAATCACTCGACAGCTGTTTCGTCCTTTTGGGACTCTTTAGGATTGAGAGAACTCGAGTGTAAGTTATACGCAAATTTTGACTTTTATTGGAATAAGTACCTTTAAGAATAATAATAATTACACAAACAAATTATGAAAGAAAAATTGTTTAAAATTTTATTATCTATAACATTTTTTTCTAAAACGCAATTTTGTTTTTCCGTTTTTTCGAGCAAAATATTAATTCTAATCTTAAAACGTGTTCAAAAAAACGAGCATCACTTTGTCTCGAAGTAACGTGTAAAAGGACTCGTACTGATTGCTTAACCCGTTCTTAACAGTTGGGTATGTTACAATTAAATTTTTAATTAAAATCCAGTTTCATGCACCCATTGAAGTCTTACTGGACGACAATATCTTGAGGCAGGTAATAAAAGTAAGGAACTATCTCGTGCTTCAAAAGAAATGCTTTCACAAGTTTTATTCCTTAGTAAAATATGCAGAGAAATCAGAAGGCCTGGGCTTCTTCTAATAAATAAATTGAATCTTTTTTGAAAACGTTCAATCACTTAGAATTCACTTTGATTTGAAGAGGTCATTTAGTCGAGAAGCTGTGATCCAGTTGAATCACCAATTTCACTGATGTCGCAATTCAGGTTTATATCCTTAATTATTGGGTTTTTGACGTTTAACTACAACTGAAACATCCTCAAAGTCTGTTGATGGTCGGCTCCCGCTAGTAGAAGAATTACCAGAAGACGATTATCTAATCAAATTCACAAGCGTCTTTGTTGCAATCTCGTCACTATTTGTTTGAAAATGGTCTTTTAGGAAATCAAGAACTCGATTACTTCAAAATTCTGGGGATTCTTTATAAAATTCCATAACATTTCCATGCAAGACCATACGTGCGATTAGTTAATTTGCCATGGCCGCAAAACGGCATTTCAAAAAAACCTAAAAAACACTATAAACTAATACGACAATATGAAAAATTCTTAGCTATATAGAACAAACAAAATTCAATGTCAAAATATTTTATTATCAACATCTCCTCTTAATTGAATATTAAGGATGAACTAGACTTAAAAAATTTCTTCTTGCTCTGCAAACAGACTCCACAGCTTCTATTACTCCTTGTTGGAAGAAAATGTACACCTTTTAAACTTTTTCAGTTGAGGAAAGAGGTGATAGTGGAGGAGCAAATCGGGTAATAAGGGGTGTTCTAGAATTCAAACCCTAAATCACGAATTTTGATGGAACAAGATTTTAGGGCGTTGTCCTGCAAAAACAAAACACCTTTGGATAGCTTTCCGCGTCTTTTTCTTTAATATTTTCCCGTAGAGTGTAGTAATGTGAATAGTAACCAGTTATGTTTACCCTTATCAAAAATCAATCTGATTACTCCATGGAACCCAAAAACTGAAGTAAGAACTTTTCCAGAGATTTTTGGAAGAAACAGGTCTTGGAGAACAGATTCGCCATTCCATCATTGTGCTTTGTTTGATCCAATCTCATCCATAGTAACAATTCGGTTTAAAATTACATCGTTTTCAAAGAGCACAGATCAAGATCTTCTACCCTTGACTTTGGTCAACATTCAAACATTTGGGGATCCATTTTCAGCAATTTTCTCTGTCCAAATTGATGAACATATGATGAACCGTTTATAAATATTCAGTGCTTCAGATATCCGTTTTAGCCCAATTCGAGGTGAAAAATCATGTCAGAACCATCGATATTTCGGGGAGAAAGAAACTGGCTCCGATTCATCATCTTCAATGGAAAATTACCTCTTTTGAAGCTGTTCCAATTTTGAGGTGCATAAAGGACATTGATCACCAAGGGTATTAAATCTTCGTAAATCTGTTACCTCTTAACCTTTTAATACAGGTACTTGATGATGGCCGATACTCCAATTTTCGTTTCACAACGTGGACATTTTCTTTAATTTATTGCGTGATCTGGTTTATTTTGAGTCAAACTTACACTGACACTTCTAATAAGTTATTGTTGTTGTATGTAAAATATTTTTTTATCAAGGAACTGGTCTAGGCTAACTAGATATAATATCCTCGTAAAGTTTACAACTGGAAACACCGATAAAATAAGTAAAGAAAAATGCTTTTCTCAATGGTATAAGGCATAGTAAGCTAACCCTGTCAGTATCTGCAGAAGACTACAATTCAACCTTCTCGAAATAAGATGTAAATAGTAATGGGCCTTGTGGCAAGCAGATCTGATTAGATTTTGGGCATAATTTATCAAGCCAAAAAGGAAAGTTAACTTGCATAGATTTCGAAAATTTTTGAATATTTAAAAAATATTCATATTACACATATAAAAGTTGTTTGTAATTTAATTATACACCAGTTTTGTTTACACTATTGTTTGATCGAATAAGTAATTACTCAGATATGACTATCATGTGACAGTAATTGTGTTAACAAATATTAATTATACAAAAAAGTTGTGAAAGAAAAGTTGTTGGAAATTTTATTGTCTATTGTTTAAACTATTTTTTTTGTAAAACGCAATTTTCATTTCCTCTTTCATTTTCTTGTTTTCAAAGGAACGAGCGTTCGTATTAATAGCTTACCAGTTTACATTTAACAATTGTTGGCCGTTACTAAAATGTATAATTTATTTGATTTTTCGTTCAAAATATTTTGTCGCCGCACATTTTGATACTCTTTTACACATTTGTTACTATCAGAACGACGTTCTGGGCTAAACGCCTGTTTTTTAATTTAAAGCTCTAGAAGCCACACTACTACTATCCAAAAGTTTGAGCTTAACTCACCAGTCAGAAGGTTCTCGGATCTCGTAAGAGACAAGAGGAATTAGGGTCAATATGAAAATTGTCTTATGGGATGAATGCTCTAGGTTCATGCCTGCTAAGGGATGGGAAATTATGCGACGGTTTCCAAACCAAAAATTTTGACAACACTTTTTCCATTTTTTCCGATGAATTACGTAAGTTATAACAAAACATAAAAATTCTGTTCATTCGTCTGTAAACAAGATATAAAGCAAACCACCCGTCAATTTTTACTAAAACTTGTACACTAATTGTTGTAACAATATATCAATATCAATTATATAAAAAAGTTATAAGAAAAAAGTTGTTAGAAATTCTTTGTCTATAACATACTTCGTTTTGTCTTGACGTACTAAGTAGGTAGCGTTCGTACAACCGCTTACCAGATAGATACATTTCACAATTATTGACCGTGGAAACCTCACTGCTTAAATTTTTTGAATTATATAACCGTCTGTTGTGGTTTATTGAAATTAAACTTCAAACAATGTTAGGTAAGTTTCGTAAGATGGTATTAAACAGGAACAAATGAAAGCATAAAAAAAACATTAAGTCATTTCAAAATATTAACATCAATTCGACTCTAATTTCATCACAAATTGCCTAAAGATAGAAGCGAATAATCAAAAACTAGTAATGTACACTGCAGAAGGAATAGTTTCCATAGTTGCAAGAGGAAAAGAAAAACACAGAAATACAGGTGAAGGTGTTACTATTGCGAAGAATCAATCAATTTTATTAATTAGAACAATGTTGCCCGGTGAATTAAGCTGAAACTGTCTTTCGTTTCTCGATAGTCACGTGGAGATAGTAATGTAGACCACTTTGAGAAATTAGTTTTTAAAACTTACCCGTTGAAAAAAAACCAGACAGTGTATTTCACAAAGGTTTCGTTTGGTAATCGTAAGACTAGGTGAATATGAATAGACAAGTGGAAAGCAAATAAATCTAGGTCAGTCTAAGTTTGCTTCGATTATCATCACTATACTAAATAAGCACCAATCCATTTCCATTATCGAAGTTAACATAACGGTGAAAGCACTTAAAGACGTTACAAATAACTGGTCGTTCACAAAACTTTTAAAAAATATTGCTTCATACTAATTGATAACGATATAAACCAAATAAGAAGCTACTTAAGGTTGACGGTGGTGATAATTGAAATTACTGCAAACTCCTGACAGTCTAAAACAAGAACACGAATTAGTACGACTAACCGAGGCGTTTCAACATAGAATGAATATGGTAAAGTCAAAAAAAATAGAAACACCATATTGCATCAACTGCGACACAAAATTTTTTTCAAGAAGACAGAGTTCTAAAAACCAACTGTTTCAATCACTCCTTCTTGTTGATTTACAAAGACACCTTTTCTGGTTTTTCTCCTTTGCATCTCCATTTGTTTTCATTTCCGTCTTCCCACTTTTTTTGGGCTATCTTCACGTACATACAGTTATTAAGATTTTGTTTCTGTTCTCTTGTCCTTTTTTATTACAAATATATTTCTGGGAATCTTAATTCTTCCATAATTTCCAGCAAGCTTTCCCTACCCTCTTTATCAAAGGCCTATAAAAGTTGTGCGCATATCTTACATTTTTAATTTTTTCGCTCCATTATTTCTTTTATTCACTTTTCCCATTCTCTTGGTATTGCATTTCCTTGCTATGCTTGTTTAAATATTTTTAGTAACTACTTTACTTTGTTCCTGATTATTTTATCCATTTTACGATTTCTGAGTCTATTCTATCTGATGCACTCGATTTTTCCGTCCAGATTATTGCTATTGCCTCGCCTAGTTCTTTTATTTTCCTTCAACTCCCGTTGCTTGTTTTTGTGTCTTACTTTCTTTATAATTTTAATTTTACTGAGTGTTATCTTTATATTCATCTAATTGATTTTACTTTGTTATTATTCTACTATTAGTGCATGAATTTGAAGACAATTATCTTAGTAGGGATTCCTTGAAGTGGATGGACGAAATTAAACCACTAACATGCTTTCAATATGCCAAAATTTCGCTCGACCTGTGCTGACTTTTTCAAAGCTTATTGAAATTAGGGCATAGACAGTCAATATAACATACTAAATAATTTCAAAAGTCTTAAAAAAGCCCTCATATGTCGGGCGACACGTCGGCATATTGAAATCAGGGTTGTAGTTTAATTTCGTCCCTCCACTTCAAAGAATCTCCACTAAGATAATTGTCTTCAACTTTAATTTTTAGAGGAGAAATAAATTTAATTCAAGTGCTTCAATTATTCTCTGCTATTTTTTTTTTGTGGTTCCCTATCCATGACTTTTTTAATTTTTTTTCGCCGCAAATCTTTCTTCCACCATTTTGTGCGTTTGTGATGTTTCTTGATTCTCAACTTTCCTATTATTTTTTAATATTCCATATTTCTTTCCTGTTCCTTGATACGTCAATTACGATAACTTCCCCAACAATGATAATCAAAATTTCGTATAAATGTTTTATTTTAGTATTTTAGTTAATTATTTTTTTACGTTAGACCCTCCAAATAAAAAAAAATATAAAAAATACATAATTTATTTATGTAACAACTAAGTGCTACAAGATTAATGAGCGTTTCCTTAATTTTTCCAATTCCTTATCCGTTTGTTCACTATATTTTTCCTCTTTGTTTCTTGTTTCATATCTTACTTTTTCAATCTTCCTTTCTCGTGTTTTCAAACAACAAATCGCTTATTTGACAAAATTTTAATATATGATAGTCCTATTTTCATTTAAAACTTCCTCACCGTATCTTCCACTACACCCAAGTTCTTTACTTTCGTTTTTCGCTATTTTTGAGTTCCAGGCCCTCATCAATATATTCTCTAGATCATTGTAATTTGACCTTAAAAATTCAGAATGATTTTAATCTTATTCAAAACAAAATTGATTTGTTTTACTTTAATTATACGAAAAAAATTTGAAACAATTTTATTTATGTAACAAGGACAAAAAGTGCACTTTTATGTACGAGATTGAATTTGCTGGCCGAGGCGTTAGCCGAGGCAAGCAAACAGGCGAGGTTATTAAAAAGCACTTTTTTTCCGAGGTACATATTAATTTTTCCGTTGACCTTAAATTAATTAATTTTCTATTGATTACCGTTTACTGAAAACAAAATGTTTAGTAATTTTAAACAAAAATTTTACGTTTGTTCTGATTTTACTGTACCTAATGTTCACTTCACCGTTCAGTATTGTAACATTTGTGTCAAAATTTATTAAAGGAAATAAAAGCTTTCCGCGTTCGAATATTGTACCGATAAAGCATTTGTTTACAACAATCACATAATTTTTATAAGAGCACTTGATTATGATAGGTAATAGGTAAAACATGTACTTTTTATAATTTATTAAAATAATAAAAATTACATTTAGGTAGTGTTATTTTGAAGTATATTTAAAAATGTAGTTATAGTTGGAAGCCTACCCTCAAAATTAATGCATTTCTTTAATTGTTTATGATCAAAGATGTAATGAAGTTTCTCCTATTAAACACATTAAAGTCGATTCTTACTAATTGGACATATAATAGTTATAAGACTGAGTTTGTACCGTGGTCAGACTTATAATCATTTTATATTCAATAAAAATATTGCCTGACCGTAAGAAAGTATGCAAACGTAGTTTTTGATTCACTCCGAAAATGTTTCAAAAAATGTAATAATCTTCTTTCAGCTTATTGAAAACTGTGAAATTCACCTTGTTTTTGTGTACGAATAAATCTTGAACCCAGTAATGTTGATGGCTTATATGATTCTATTTTTGTTTTTCCTGCGACAGAATCAATATTCAAATGATTTTTCACAAGTAATTACTGTTCTTGTGTTTTCCATTAGCATTATTACTTATTTACATCAATCAAATACAGTAATAGAAAGGTACCCATAATTAACTCACTTCTACTGTAAGTTTTGTATTTTATGATCGTGAAAATTTTGTATCGGAACTCCGCTTCTGTATCAAAATGTTACCTAATAAAATTGTCTAAAGCAATCTCAAGTCGTATGAATTCTGTCTTACCTTATAAATGAATAACTTTAAAGAAGTTAAAGTGTTACATATTGAAAACAATGTATCGAGTATTGTGAGATTACAACCAGGCTCTTCTATATGCTTCGCACATTGTAGAAACTATAAACAATTTATTAATATCATTTCAAAGCACTTAAAATCATTTACTTGTAATTTGAACAACAAATTGTTTTTGTTCAAAGTTGTGTGGGATTGAGAAATTGAGGTTATAAATGGAAGTAAACAAACAATATTCTGCAGTATCTAAAATGTTTCAGTATGTACCTAAAGTACTGTAATATCCTATGTAGTCACTAAATTCATCCTTTCTTAAAATGGGTTTTCATACTGGTTACTTCGACTTTATTTAATTTGACATAAAATAATAATTGACATTGACAGATGTTTGCGGACGAAAAGTATTACAGTTAAAAAGTGTTACTTTATGATTATTCAGGGAGTACGTAAAACTCAATTTTATAATGAGGTCGACGGAAAAAACTATTTAAACCATTTTTGAGAAATTAATATCAGCTGTAATACTCAGAACATGTAATCTTTGTAGAAAACTGTTTTCTTATAAAGAACCAAATCGTCACGAAATCATTTGATTGTTACTTTCTTCAGATATACTTTATATTAGTGACCCAACCGTGTCTTTCATGAATACTAGTATATCAATCTCGTCCAAAAGTTTAATATAGATAACCATACCTTTGGCATATTAAATACATATTAGCTAAGGGCCGTTTATTTGTCAACCTATAGACAAAACCATTTAACCGTGTCGCCGAAAACAATTATTGAACTAATTGTTATTGATTTCTTTAAATTTCTCGGTAAGATTAAACTAAAAATTTATGCCGTAATTCTACTAAAGCTAATTTATTAATCATTTGTTTGCAATTACGAAATCAAAACTCCGTTACGCGTGAGTAAAAGAAAGTAGTCGGTGAAAGTACTTAAAACATCACAAGTAATAAAAGATTGACATCATTAAAAAATTAAACACAACGTGTACTGTAAAACCGCATCATTAAATACAAAACTGTAACGAGAAGAACATTAACCTGGTAATATTAAACAGCCTCAAGCTGAAACAGCTTCGCATCATCTTTCATCGACGAATGTTTGCAAGATTCAATTCTTTAAATTATTCTAAGTACAGAAATAAAAAAAAAAGATACTAAGTTAAACTGCCGTTTGTAATGAGAAAACTTCTGATAGTATCTACAAAAAATTAAGTTTATACTATATCTTTTGTTAACATTTATTTTACTGGTTCTTTAATACGAACATTATCATTCTACCACATTTGTAAGTTGTAAATTTGATTTTATGCTTGATTAAGTGTGAATATTTTAAGAACATACTGAATTCTCAACTTCAATAATCTTTAGGGTTATTTTTTACTAAAGCTAAAGTAAAATTAAACGGCGTCAGTAAAAGCTTTTTGCTTTAACAACCCGCTTCTAACAACCAAACTCTATGTAATAACAAAAAGGTACGTATTTGTTGCATATAACTTTTACACAAAACAATAACTCCAAACGTAACTTAAAATCAATTATTTAAAACGAAGGACATTAAAACAATTAATTATTATTCAATACCGGCACAAATTCAAAACTAATCCAATTTTGTTTAGATCAAAAACTCGAGCAAATATGGTAAAATTGTTGGTTTCTTAATTCTGAAATGTGTTTACTTCGTATTCTAATTAATTTACATTAGTAAGCAATAAATAAAAACGCTTGAGTGGTAATTTAATCGCCACAAAATACAATACATTTTAATTTACATATTAAGGATCATTACCCTATTGTTTGTAGAACTGAATAATCTAGAAAGGGAGCGCCTTCAAGATCTTCAACTAATCTAATGTCACCATCATTAATATTTATAAATCGTTTTAAGTTGTTATAAAGAAACATCAACGAATTTTAACACACACATACACAGAGATGGAACCGTCAACAAATTAACTAAATATTTCTCCATTCCCAAAAAATAAATCTTCTCTAAAACAATAAATAGAAGGGGATAAAGTTTGTTATGTTTAATGAAACAACGGTAAAGAGAGCGCGTTTTGTAAAAAAAGTAAATATTGAACAAGTAAATTTTACTACAATTACCTGCTTTATTGATTTAATTGACCACGTTTAAAGAGATTGTTTATTTATGATAGAAAAATATGCGGAACGATGTCATGCAAATTTGTACTGAACGTATTTGCGAACAATTTTATCTTGTACCGTGACTATGTTTAAATGTCATTCGTGTTGTGTACCTAGTCTTAATAAACTTACAAAAGCAACAAATATTGATGGAAAATAATTTTTCTTTGGAAAAATACTTAAAAGACGGTAAGAGTTATAACACAACTCTGAACTTCAGTATTTAAATTAAAATTTAATAACTATCAAACTTTTTTTGCATTTTAGTTTTCTTGAAAAGGCGATCAACGTGAGGAAAAAGGAAAAACCGAGGAAAACGAAACAAGTAAAGTGGAAGAAAATGAATCGAGTATGATAACAGAAGAAAAAATAAATGATAGACGTAAGTAGATAAAAAATTGATAAACATAAATTGAATACAAACGCAGAAGAAATTGACAAGAATATGAGGGTAATCATAGAAAGCATTTAGAAAAACGAATAAATCTACCAAATATTATTTAAAAGAATAAGTTGAAAATTGCAAGGTTTAATTTGGAATTATAAATTAGAAAACAAATGAAAAAATAGACGGAGAAGTGCTATGATCAAAATTAAGAAACATTTCAAAATTTGGATTTAAAATATAAATTATTTGAATGAGAATATTAAAATTTTGAAAATGTATAGTGATATTTTAATTTGTGTCATACAGATAGTTAGACATCATACAATGTCAATAAGTATTTCGTAAATAATAATCGTGCTTTAAATAATAAATATATAAATCATTACTTATAAACACAGCAATGCGTAAGCCAAGTTGGGGTCTGTCACCACTGAGAGAAAAGTCAATAGTAGTTAGTACGGAGAATACTCACGTATATCTAATGATAATGAAGACAAAATTGAGTCATTGGTTGATGTAGAAACATATAATACAAAGTAGCGATTAAGAGAGGTTACAAGCATAAATATGGTACAGCAGATAGATTTTCAAGCCCTCACACACAAATTTTTACTTTATACTTTCTAACGTCCGTTTTACTTTTTTTGTTTGCCAACAAAACACCGACAATAACTCCACTTCGCTTGAGGTTTCGTCCTTTTGTGACTGTTCAGAAGTGTGAAAACTCAAATGTAAGTTTACACGAGTAAATCCCAATGGTTAATTTTTCTAATCAACAAGGATTTTGTGGTACATTTGAAACTAACTTCCAATGATAGTGAAATACCCAATTCTGCGATCTCATCCACTTTAAATATTTACCTAATGTCAGAAACTTAAGCCTGGCACCTAAAACTCAGTGTTTTATCTTTTGAGGATTTTAGTGCTTGAGTGACTCCACTACTCTTCAAGAGGATTGACACGTGGTAATTGTAGGTAGTAGCGACACCATTTAATTTTGTAAATCGTTGTATACTTCATTAGTTCCAGTCAACATTTATTTATTTATTTAAATACAGTGGCGGCTTGTCCATATGGTCATTTGGTCAATGACCTCCCAAAAATTTTGACAATATATAAAAAATATTCATTATTACGTGTTTTATTAAAATTAAGTCGCAAGTACAATAACTTAAAATTTATCGGCCGTCGTTTGTAATTCATCCTCTTCAACCTTGGGCTGGCGGTGCGAATTGTCCTCATTGAATTAGATCTACCCGGATAAACTCAAAAAACGTGCAGCGCCCGAATAAACGCGAACGTCCAAAACAATAATTAACTTTGGGTCATGATCCGGATCCCGCAGTTTACGTTGACTTCGTATAGGGTGTACAACTACGCTCGATTTTTGATTCGATTTTCGCGTGTTTTAAATCAATTTAAGAATTTATATTAATATGTTTTACTGTTGTTGTGTTGTTTTGTAAAAATACTATTTTTGATTCGCGTGTGCATGCGCTATAATAGAAAATGTCGGTGTGCAGAAAATTAAACAACTAAAAAGTGCTAACAAACTTAATTTTACAAAATTAGTTGAGTTCAAGGCAAATGGTCGTCCTTTGCCAGAACTAAGTTTACGACAGACTAGCGAAGACAAAAATAAAGATGTTCATCGAAACTTTAGCAAGGTAATGTACGATTTAGCTAACTGGATATGTGGTTGTGAAGTATCAAATGTATTTTACTGTTTTGTTTGTTTATTATTTTCTAAAGACTCGTTAGACTCGCTATAGTCCAAATCCGGTGTCAGAGATTTAAAACATTTAAAAGAGGAAATAAAAAAACATGTTTCGTCTGCAGAACACATGAAATGCTCGGTAAATTTTGCAACCGTAGGAAATGTTGATATTCGTACACAGCTAGGCAATGCTTATAGAAAATCCCTTAGAGATTTTAATGAGAATGTTTCGAAAAATCACTATATTTTGAACAAAATTGTAGATTGTATAAAATTTTGCGGTGCATTTGAGTTATTTATATTTTTTTAAGTATGCCTATTTTTTAAATTAATTTTTGAACTCTCAGTATGATTGACCACGAGCCGCCACTGTTTAAATAAGGTTATGAAGTGCACCTAATTCTTTTATTATTTAAAATTAAAATCAATACTTAGAAACTAAATATAATTCCTTTAGCACTTTATACACTTTTATTCTTCATTAATTAAATTATTTTTCAAAATTTTTTACAGTTTCTAACATGATTCAAGTTTTGCTACTGATATTTTGGTCACAAACCAAAATAATTCAGAAAAAAAACTTGACACCTACTAAATAGAAAAAAAGTAATGCTATTAAAAAGTTGAAAGAGTTACCAGCACTCTGCGGCTAGCAAAATTGTTAAAGATCCAGGACGTACACTTAAGCCACCACGTAATAATTACAAACAAAAATGCTATTTTAAAGTAATTTCTGAGCAATGATTATTGAGTAATACCTGGAACTGACACAGACCATATATTACATCATTGGTTCCCGCAAAGTCGAAAGCATAAAGTCGACGCAGAAAAGAAAAAAAGAAGCAATAAATTATCTCCTTACATATTTTCCGTTTGAAAAAAAAACTTTTAAGAATTCTATAAAGAAAATGGGGAGTAGTAGATTGTAGACTCTGATGATAATGAAAACATACAAGAAATGTCGGAAAAAAGATGTCTTGTTCAGAATTAAATATTTCCGTAAAGCACGAACGTATGTTGAAGATTGTATGAATCTTAAAAAAACGAAGATCTAATAGCATTTAAACAAATGGGCACAATTTAAAAGAAAAAATGTACAAATAAAATTCAATTCCCACAAAAAGAAATTTTTCGATTTTATAAATTTTTCCACGTTAATACAAAGATCTCTCATTATCAGAGGAAACAATAATAGTTATTTAACAAACGAGTGTATTAATAAGGGCGGTTACAATCGAGATATTTTAACGCGTGAGCGAAGCGAGCGCGTTAATGTTTGAACATGGATAAAGACACTTTTCAAAATATAGAAAAATCGATCTTTTCGCTGTAACTCGAGAAACAAAAAGGATAGCCGATTCTAGTTTTCACCAATGAGTTTCTATCGAAAAACAGATAGAGACACCGACATCCATTTTTCTCTATCTCTTATGGTTACCGAGATGCCCTATACAAACGTTGAAATTTGCCCTGTACATTTGTCAATTCTGATAAATTTAATTTCAACACATCCAGTTTTATGCTTTTAGAGTAGACTTACGTGAATTTTTTCATGGGCTACTTTTATGAAAAAGTTTTTGAATCACGGGTTATAATGAGATTAGATAGAAACCCTCCGATTTGGCACACATGCATTTTGCTATGAATTTACGTGATTTGTTGCTATTATGGATCATCAACCTCTATAATAAGAAAACACATGCAAAGTTGGTCGTTATGTAACGCTCGATAAAAGAGATCATCGTCAGAACAATGAGATATAGAAGAGTTTGTAATGCTTTTTTTTCTACGTTGTACTGGTATGTCCAAACGGATTTCAACTGTTGACATAGCTGCTTAAAATTTTCAGTCAGATTTCACTCTTCACAAAGAGTGGGTGATTCCAAAACAAAATGGTGCCTTTATCGTTTATCTTTGGTAATACCTTTAATAGTTAGATTTGGCGTACTCGATGCCGTTAAGTTTATACCTAATCAAAAACTAAGAAAATAGTTGACAGGAAACCCAAGAAAAGTTTTACTTTATATGAAATTGCATAATTTACAGCAGCAAACTTATAATTTACATTACTTTATCGTATCATCATCTAATAAAGACGTCGAAAATTATATGCGAAATTATCGCACTATAAGCATTCTTCGGGTTTTTCAAAAATATTTGAAAAATTAATGAACAATAGACTAAATGAGTTTTTAACTAAATAATCCATCTTGTTCGATAAACAGCACAATTTTCGACAAGCAAAAAGCAGGATACTGCCTTAAATGATATTATGCACTCTATGCTAAACCATATGAATAAAAAATTTCCTGTTATAGGAACATTTGTAGATTTATGAAAATTTAAAGGATCTATATTAGGTCCAAAGTTGTTTGTCATATGTCAACGACCTTTTCTATTTATGCAATAGTATACCGCGTTGCTCTATTGTAACATATGCTGACGATACCAGTATAATAACGACTAATACCACTGCACCAGAATTGCTAAAATCCTTTAAAACTATATTCACGACATTTACACGCAATACATTAAGCAATTTTTGGCGAGCTCACAGTGAAGCAACAAAAACTGAATGTTTGTAACCGGGACGTTTTCGCGACTTAACGGGCGAAGGGGAATACAATCCATATACCGGGAACTGAAATACTGCCCGTTGTCAACATGAGAGTTACAAACGGTTCAAGAAATGTTAGGGTATGTTGTTGTAGGTAAAGCCTATTTTTAACAGTTTTTTTTAGTAAGATGTTAGCTCTGTCATAATCAACTACAACACTGTAGTCTTCTCCTTCGTAGTTTAATGATATCTCTATCATTTGATTTTCACCATTAATTTCAGATTCAGACATATTTATTTTAATATTGAAATATATATTGACAGTTATTAAAAATACAGGTTAGACTATACCACCAGAGTTAACCGCTTTATTTTCTCGAATGTTTGCGAGGAACTGTCGATGACGGAATCATGAGTAAGGTTGGGATAACCGTTTTGTTTAACACGGGAACACACGGTAATTCGCAAAAAAATGTTTAATATTACTAAATACAGATAAAACGTATTGTCTATGTTTTAAAAATTTAAAATCTAATTTAAGTTATCGAAACTTTATTGATTGATAAATTAAAGGTCAAGTCCTATTCAAAACTTTTAGGAGTCAGTGTAGATAATAATTTAAATTGGGACTCTTACACTGATCTTTTATGTCAAAAACTAGCAATACTTTACTATGCTATAAAAGCGCTTACTTTGAAATGCTTTTTGTACATATGTAAAGTTTATTTTAGTTATTTTCAAGTAACGCTAAAGCATATTTTGGGGCCTTTGTAAACAATCAAAATTTTGAACAAATTTTTGTTTTACAAAGAGCATTTCAAAACTTGCGGATGGTGTTAGTGCAACTGTACATATTTGAGATGCTGGTATTTGTTCACAAGTACAAAAATAATTTAACGTAAATCATGAGCACGATACACGATTTAAAAACAATCTACAACTGCCTCAATTTAATTCTCTAACTTTCCGTGGAGGGGTTTATTATAATGCATGCAAGTTGTACAATCAAAACCCAGACTCAGACAGATCAAAATGAACTGGATCATTCAATTAAAAAGGCACGTGAAAAACCATCTGCTTAAAACAGTTATGTATACCGTTGACAAATTCAAATGGCAATGGCAATCTGACAGATAGTTGAAATGAATTTTTTTTCTCTATTGATCTTACACTAAGATGGTATATGGCTTGATTAAAATTTTCTTATTTTTGACGTACTTAGTTTTATGCACAAATATACTATATACAGGGTCTGTCTCGACAATAGCATGTTAAACGAATAATGAGCACAAAAAAATCGATTTAGCTGAAAACTTGTAACTTCATACAAATGGACATGGTCTACTTACTGAAAATATTTTCATAACCGTGACAGTTCCGGTTATACCTGAAGTGAATTTCAGCTTTGTTATTTTAAACAAAATACCCCAATTTTTATTTTATTTCCGGTTACTGCATAAAATTTTACGTCTTCTACTACCAGGTTTGGCGTACCTATCTCTTACCATTGTTAAGAAAAAAGAATAATTTCAGGCGTAAGCAACGAAAATTTGAATCTACTGAAAAATTAATATTTCATAAATCATAAAAGGCAGATAAGCAAAACTTGTACAACGGTTAGAGATGGTATTGGACTGTGTTTTCAATATTAGACATTTTTGAAATTTATTTCTAGGGAGTAACGGTAGTTAAGAAAACTAAAATTGTCAAAAAGTCATTTTTTTAAATTGCAACTGGGCTTTTATATACTCTCATTCGATTCATAATTCAATTACCCATCTTCTGATATATCATATTATCACCAACTGGGGAGTTAACCGAAGTCAAATCTTACATGTAATGTCTGCAAATGTAGAAGCAGATCAAGTAGGTACTAGTTCAACGTAAATACTCAATACAATCACTCATAACAAAAACATTATACAGTGTATCCCCGGATGGACCTAACTATACTTGTAAACTTGTTTTTTTTTCGCATTTTAGGAAGAAAAGTCACACTCACTACCAAAATTTCGAAATAAAATACAGGGTCGTTAGAAAACGAAACAAAGTGACATTTGGTTAAGTGTAAAGTACCTTTTATTTGAAACGAAAGTCAAAGTACTGCTGGAAAAAGATATTTGAAACATCAATACAACAAAAGCAAAACTGCACAAAAACTATAATCAGACACATGTTTCAATTCTAAGCTATCATCATCAACGAACCGATACTACAAATAAAAACCTTTGAAGAAGTTTTGAGTGAAATTGATGAACGTCGTCAACGTTCATACAATGTTCTGCTTTACAATATTTCAGAGTCTTCTTCATTAATTCTTGAAGAAAGGGTAGCCGAAGACCTTAAAGAAATTCACAAGATTTTATCTCCTTTAGGTACTTTCGCTGCTCCAAAGAAAGTTCTTCGTGTTGGAATAAAAAGAATGGTGTTAATCGCCCTATAAAGATTGCATACAACACTGTAGAAGATGCAAAGGGTGTACTTCGTTCCAATAAAATAAATCATAATCGCTTGTTTCATTTTAGATGGGACTTGACTCAAAGGCAAAGAAACCATAACAAAGAAACAATTAAAGAATTAAATGATAGGCGTGCAAAAGGCGATTCAAATATTTCGGTAAAATATAAACATAATTTAACTTTTATTGTTACTAATAAAGGTAATGTTCCTTCAGATGCTTCAAAAAACTGAATGTTTATTATCAGAATGTTGGTAGGATTCGAACAAAATTGGAACTTTTTTCTGTAAACGTTAATTGTAGTTTTTATGATGTATTAATAATAACTGAGTCTTGGCTTTGTGATAAAATTAATAATTCAGAACTGAGTCTTTATAATTACAATATTTTTCGTAAAGATCGTAATTTTCTAACAAGTAAAAAATCTAGAGGTGGAGGTGTCTTATTGCTTGTCAAAAAACATTTTGATGTTTCTGTTATTTTTGTTGGTGAAACAGTTGAAAGCATCTTCGTTTGTATTTCTGTTAATAGAAGCAAAATTATTGTTGGTGGTGTATATTTACCGCTTGACTCTTCGATTGATACATATAAATCACACTGCTCTGATTTAGAGCATGTGTCAAATCAATTTAGTGGCGATCCAATTATTATAGCAGGTGATTATAACTTGCCTGACTATAAGTGGAATAATGAAGAAAATGATTCAAATATTGTTTATTGTCCAAAATTTGAAAAAATTTATACGTCTTATGCATTTCTGGGACTAAAACATATCAATAAAAAACCTAATAATTGAGGAGTTTTTCTAGATTTAGTGTTTTCTAATATCGAAGATTTACAAATTCATTTTGCATTAGATCAGGTTTGTAAAACTAGTGCTCACCATGTTCCGTACTGTTGGTCAATTAATTTGTTAGACAATATAACTAATTTGTCTTGCAGTTTTGAAATCTTTAATTTTTGCCAAGCAGACTATACATTATTAAACTTTGCAACAGTTAATTGGGATTTGTGTTTTAATGGATTGAAGGTAGATGAAGTAGATATGTTCCTAAAAAAATTATTAGACACACTACTACCTCATACCCAAAGTGGTTTAATTCAGAGCTTATTAGAATTTGCAAAGAAAAGAGAAAGGTTCATGCTAAATATAAAACATCTGGTAATCAATTAGACTATCTTTATTTTAAAACATTACGATCACGATGTAATATACTGAAACAACGTCTTCATAATGCATACATTGATATTGTTAACGCTTGTATTAATGATAATCCAAGGTTTTTGTGGAAATTTATTAGTGATAAAAAATGTCAACGTACTATTCCTAATGTGATGATTTACAATGATGTTTTGGTTTCTAGTGGAGATAATATAGTGGAACTGTTTGCAAAATTTTTGCTTCTGTATACAACAATGATAATAGTATTAATACTTATGGAACCTCAGAAATCAAGCACGAGAGGATTTAATATTAGTCTATCAATGGTTTTTGATGTAATTTCCAGCCTAAAAATGTCTAACACTGCAGGTCCTGATGGTGTACCTTGTAAATTTATCAAGAATTGTGTCTTTACATTGTCGAAGCCTTTATGGTTGCTATACAATACTTCTATTTTGTCTGATGTATTTCCGGAGAAGTGGAAATGTAGCTTTATTTCGCCAATTTTCAAATATGGTAATCGTCAGGTGATAAACAATTACAGGTGTATGTAAACAATCTATCATTCCTAAAATATTTGATTCAATTATTTCTCAACAAATTCAGTGGATGTGTACAAGTTTAATTACTCCAAAACAACATGGTTTTTATAAGAAACGTTCTAGTTTGTCGAATCTTTTGGAATATTATACATTCTTAAACGAGGCATTCACTGCGAGAATTCAAGTTGATTCGGTTTATACCAATTTTTCAAAAACATTTGATCGAGTAAACGATAATCTTCTCTTACTGAAACTTAGACATATCGGCTTTTCTAATAAGAGTGTTAACTGGGTGTCTACTTACCTAAAAGATAGAACACAACAAGTGAAAATAGGTCCTTACCTTTCGCAACCTTTTAAAGTAACGTCTGGTGTGCCACAGGGATCACATTGTGGCCCTATATTTTATTTTGTTTATTAATGATTTACACAGTCTTTCCAACATAGCAATTTTTTATTTTACGCTGATGATCTGAAAATATTTAAGCCAATTGCTTCTTTAGTGATTGTGAACATCTCCAAGCTGACTTGAATAAACTTTTTGAATGGTGCTCTAGAAATAATTTGTACCTTAACATTGAAAAATGCAAATATATTACTTTTACACGCAATCGTGAAATCATAACATTTCAATATCAGATAGGTAGCAATTGTTTGGAATCTGTTAAAGTAATTAGAGATCTTGGAGTGTTTTTGTTTTTTGGCTCAAGATTATCTTTTAAAAATCATTATCATTTTTATTTCAAAAATGTATTAATATGTGGGGGTTTATCTGGAGACATTACAAGAATTTGTTGGTTTCGGCATTAAAAATTTTATATTTTGTCTATGTTAGATCACACTTAGATTATTACTCATCTGTTTGGTATCCAGTTTATAATACAGATAAGCATTTACTAGAAAGAATCCAAAATAAGTTTCTACATACATGGATATTATCTACTTGTAAAGATCAACTGCTTGATCGACGAAGATAAGTTTCAGACATATGTGTGCTGCATGATATTATTAACTATAGGCTAGACACGAGTCTAATTTCTAAATTAACATTCTTGGTACCACTTTGTCCTAGAGTTTCCAGAACTCAAACCATATTCCACATTGATCATGTTACGACCAATCTAGGTGATAACCATCCTATTAGAAGGATGATGCTTTTGGCACATAAACACTGTTTGAAAGAGTCAATTAATTTATTTGGTTCAAACAAATTTAATTTTAAGAAAAACGTTATGTTTGAAGTTGAAAACAATAATTAGTTTTATACTATGTAATTTTAAGTTACTGTATTTGTATATTCTTGTAGAGATTTAAAATGTTTTAAAATGTTTTATTTTCACTTAAATAAATCTAATACAAATGCACCAATCACAAAAATTGTTTACATACAAGGTGGACCACAATTCTTTTCTACAGGGTTTCTATAAATGATTGTTTCATCAGGTGAGTGTTGGAAAATTTAAAAAATGCAAATTTATGCTACTTAAACTGATAGTCATTTATCCTGTACTACGTTAGTAGGAAATAATCAAAACTTTTTAAATAAAAATTGTATGTCTAGAGCAGATAAACAAAATACTTTCTTTTGTGCAGGATGTTTCCTGCGTATGTCCATAACTTCTTTAATGGACTAATCAAATTCGAATACAGTTTTCTTTTGTCGTACAGTCAAGTTTTGAGTTTTTGAAGAATTTTTTTTTACATAGAGTAACTGTTGTAAAAATTTTTTATGATACTTTCACATCTAAGCCAACTATATTTACTGAAGCAATTTAACTAAACCCAGAAATCATAATCGGTTGCATACTATCCCGAAGAATATTGTTGGTCATAAAATTTATTTGTTGTTATACTCCTCAATGATTTAATTAATCGACAACGTTAATAAGGGACAAGGTGTTTTTTCACTCCAACATCCCCGTTTTCAACTCCCATTAAGAAGGCCCAATTTTGGTTGGAAAATCTATAATTATAAAATTTATTTGTCTTATTAAATTCTCAAATGATTTGATACAATTCTTAAAATACAAAATAAACAGAAAAAACAAAAAAAACTTTCTTTGACTCTTTTCTTTTATCTTCATTATTTTTCTTTACCTTTCTTCAATCCATTTTCTTTTTTCAACCACCTTCCCCTCATTATTTCTAGTGTTATTATTTTTTTTTTATCTTTCTTTATTGTAATTGGAGATTTCCGTAATAAAGTATTATTATTAGTATTAAAAATCTTAAGCATTCAGTTTAACACGGGGATTTTGAAAAGTCCGATTTATATGTACCCAAAGTGTTTTTAGGATATTTTCACTATCAGAACATTTAACAATGTGCACTAGAAAAGGGTTTTGAGTAATAATTTTTAAAATTTAACCAAACATATTAAAAATATTGGAAAAAATATTTAATAATAAGTATTTCAAAACATACAAGGGTGCAAATCCCACTCTTTTTTTCTCTTTTTTTTTTGATTTTTTAATTTCCATCACTCGGTAGTAGAATCGGCAGACGCTCAACGGCGACATATACAACGGTTTGGTCGGTTCGACAGCAGCGTCGGCGGCCGCTCAATGTTGAGAAACATTCAGCGGTTTATGAGTCTGCAGCTGTACGTAAGAATAAGTGTGTTTTCAGAACGGTATTTAAAAGTGTAAAAAAATTAATGAAGATTTCGAATACATAATATTGTTGGGTTTGCTTCATTTGCGATGGAAAAGAAGAAGCTGGAAGAAACAAAGAATGTGGATGTATCCAATTTTACAAGATGAAAAAAGTTCTTTAATTTAATCCGTATGTTAAGCCGCCGACAAATCAACGTGTGTGTCTAGAATTATTTGATACACAACAGTACCTGCCGACTCGGTCGCAATTTTGGCTATCGAGTCGGCATAAGTCGCTGTGTCTGTCATCTCCCATAAAGAATAATGTTTACCAATAAAACCGCTCGGGTTTCTTTATGTAGATGATTTGCCGACTCGTCTCTTTAGTCGTTAGGCTAGGTTGCAGAAGTGTGTGTTTTGTACTGTTTGAAAACACAAGCATATGTGCCGAGTCGACTGCCGAGTATGCGGCCCTGTCGACATAAACCGCCGCTAATCCAGACACGTTGAAACCAGCGTCTGAGTCGCCGGTGTCGTAGCTGATGCAAATCTCACGACTCCGAACAACAGAATAAAATTCGTCTATTTTTCTGTGTCCGAACCATACACATTGCAGTTTTGAAACCTAGGATCGATGCGTGTATCGCCGCATGGTTCACTGAGAATGGGCCGCTTTACACTTATAATTGCCGGACGGATGTACACTCATGAAATTTAAAACTTGGACACCACAATTTCTGTAAACAAAAGTTTGCACATTGTGAAGCGGGCTTAAGGGTATCATTTACAATTCTAACAGCAGGTAGTCTCAGCAGGGGTTATCTTATAGAAGGACTGTAGAATGAATCATTACACTAAACACGTTTTAGAAAATAGGTAATTTACGTTGCTTACTTAATTTTTTTCTTTAAAGAATATATTTGAAGGTATCGCTAATTAAACACCATAGCTCGATTAATTATCGAATCAAAATTTTGTTTAGGAAATGTTTACAAAATAAAATTAGAAAGTCTACAAGCAATAACTTTTAAATTAAATCAAAAACTAAACATGGTTATTTGGGTTGACTGATTATTACTTATTTTTAAATAAATCTAACCTACTAATTATTGTAAGTTATTAAAAAAAATCATTAAACTCTCTATTCATAATATTTAGTCCTTACAAAATGTATATTTTATGATGTTTCATTTTTTCTGTAGTTAATATAAAAGTGAAAATAAAAACTAAGGCAATTCTTATTGTCAACGTATATATTTAGTTTTTGACAAGAATTTATTACATAATTATAATTAAGATACCAAGTTATAGTTTAAAATTAAATGAAAACGTTTTTTTTAAATAAAGGTATTACTATATAAATAAATATAAGAAATCAATAATGGGTGTGACCTCCATTATTATTGATACATTCTTGGAGGCGTCTGCTCATTGACGCTATCAAGGTATCAATATAATTAATATTAATCGTTTCCCATGCGGTATCAATGGCTGCAATTAATGCATTACGGTCTACTGGTATAAAATTGGGCCCTTGTTGTCTTCGGATAACGGGCAAGTATTCGAGCCCAAACATTTTCGATAATGTTAAAATCTGGGCTTTTTGCTGGCCAGGGTAACAGCTCCAAGTTATTTGCTTGTATCCAGTTGCGCACAACCTGCGAAGTATAGGGTCATCATATCCCGATAGTTAATTATCGAATGTTCCAAGAAAATATGTGTAAATAGTAAATGGAATCTACTAACTTAACGTTAAATCGTTAATTATAGTTACATAACTCTCCTTCATATTAATATGCTTATTGTAAAGCTTCGTACACAACTGAACAACAAACCGAGGAACAAACAGAACAACGAACCGAACGGCAATCGGAACATTAATTTGGACGGTGCTACGTACGAATTTTAGAACTGATTTGCAAGTCCTGATTGTTCCACGAATGGTTTGCAGCGTTCCCGCAACTTGTCGATTTTTCTCCGACATCAAAGAAAATGCGCGCGAATGCGTTTGCAGGTTTGGACGAATCTAAACAAAACGGCGAACAAACTTATGCGGGAGAATTAAATTATTTATTTTTGTCCTCCCTTTTGTGGGTTTGTTGTGTTTTAGGTAATATTATGGAGTTGACAGAAGAAAAATGTTTTAAATTAATCAGTGTTTAAGAATGCAAGAAAAAAATGATGTCCCTATTAGCATCATTTGGGCGGGAAATTTCCAAAATAAAAAAAAGCGAAGTAAATTATAATTTTTACTCTTCTTTGTGCGTAAAAATTTGGTTGGCACTATCTTCTTGTTTTCCGCAATTTTCTCTTCTCAATAATAAATATATATGAACTGAAAACTACTGAAAATAATTATGGGAACAGCACAAACGTTCCGTTTGTTGTTCGGATTAATGGAAATCATAGAAAATCGTTTGTCGTTCTGTTTGACTTTCGGTTAAATTTATGACAACTTAAAAACCAAGAACGTGTATGTTATTGCTAAGAAATTATTAAGGAAAAAGCGCAATTGCAGTGTAAATATTTATAATTAGATATTTTCGAAAGCTTATAAGTCCTCTATTGTAATCTTAATACTTAAAAGAAAATCCTGTCCATTAGCATTATAAGGAAATGGCTTTTACTTTATGAATAAGTTTCAATAACAATAGAATATCCTTGCTTGTTTAATTTACTTCCTTTGAGTCATATTGCTCTAAGGGTTGTTACATTGGTCATTAGAAGTATGTAATAAATAAACAATTACCTACTGTTTGAGAAGGGGTAGTGTGAACCAATAAATAAAGTAAGAAATGTAAATTCCATTTTAGTTTAAAATTTCAAGTGTTGTGAAAATGCCACCTCATCTCGGTGCTGATTTGAAAGCGCGGATTGTTTCGGAATTAGCGGCGGGCCGTAGCGTGTGTGAAATTTCACGTATGTTAGATATACCAAAAAGCACCGTAGGGCATTACCGAGTAAAATGGAATCTTGAACACACTTTGGAAAGAGCCATCGGAAGTGGTAGACCTAAAGTATCTACACGTGCTCAAGATCTCGAGTTGTTTCATTACGTAACAGAACAACCATTTGCTACATACTCCAGGGCTATAGCAGATACACATTTTCCCGGATGCCGTATAACTGCACAAAAAGATTAAAGGAGATGGGAATAAAGAAGTATAATGCTGCTGCGAAAGAAGTTCTCAGTGACGAAAATATGAGACGTCGTCTGGAATTTGCAAGGCGATATGTGAACGAACCTTTGGAATTTTGGAATCGAGTGATTTTTAGCGACGAAAAAACGTTCAATAGCCGCAACGATGGACCACTAAAAGTTTTAGAATGGAAGGAACTCGTTACGAAAATAATCACATATGTCCTAAAAACGAAGTGGTTATTTTTCTGTGAATGTGTGGGGTTGGGTTAGCGCGCGGGGTCAAGGAGTTTGTTGGGCTATCGATGGACGTCTTGATTCTGCTGCGTATTTAGATATTTTGGAAACTATTATGAAACCTTCAGTCGAAGTGTTTTATCCAGACGAAGATTATATTTTCCAACAAGTAAGTATTCTTATTTCACTATACTTTCTCCAAAAAATAGTTCGGGATCTGTTGAATTAACATTTTCATAATGTATTTTTGTTGTTAAAGGACAACGCCCTATTCATACTTCGCGGGTTGTGCGCAATTGGATACGAGAAAATAACTTGGAGCTGTTACCCTGGCCAGCAAAAGCCCAGATTTTAACATTATCGAAAATGTTTGGGCTCGAATACTTGCTGTTATCCGAAGACAACAAGGGCCAAATTTTATACCAGTAAACCGTAATGCACTAATTGCAGCCATTGATACCGCATGGGAAACGATTAATATTAATTATATTGATACCTTGATAGCGTCAATGAGCAGACGCCTCCAAGAATGTATCAATAATAATGGAGGTCACACCCATTATTGATTTCTTATATTTATTTATATAGTAATACCTTTATTTAAAAAAAAGTTTTCATTTAATTTTAAACTATAACTTGGTATCTTAATTATAATTATGTAATAAATTCTTGTCAAAAAACTAAATATATACGTTGACAATAAGAATTGCCTTAGTTTTTATTTTCACTTTTATATTAACTACAGAAAAAATGAAACGTCATAAAATATACATTTTGTAAGGACTAAATATTATGAATAGAGTTTAATGATTTTTTTAATAACTTACAATAATTAGTAGGTTAGATTTATTTAAAAATAAGTAATAATCAGTCAACCCAAATAACCATGTTTAGTTTTTGATTTAATTTAAAAGTTATTGCTTGTAGACGTTTTTAAATCAAAATTATTTCTAATTTTATTTTGTAAACATTTCCTAAACAAAATTTTGATTCGATAATTAATCGAGCTATGGTGTTTAATTAGCGATACCTTCAAATATATTCTTTAAAGAAAAAATTAAGTAAGCAACGTAAATTACCTATTTTCTAAAACGTGCTTAGTGTAATGATTCATTCTACAGTCCTTCTATAAGATAACCCCTGCTGAGACTACCTGCTGTTAGAATTGTAAATTATACCCTTAAGCCCGCTTCACAATGTGCAAACTTTTGTTTCCAGAAATTGTGGTGTCCAAGTTTTAAATTTCATGAGTGTACATAAAAGTATTAAGATAAAAATTTAAACAAAAAAAAATAATAAGAAACATTTGCAAATGCAGCAAACAATACAACGGCAAATTGGGTTAACAAGTAAAAGTAGTTAACGCGACAATTTTATTACGTATTAATTTATGACAATATAAAATGGAATGCTAAATAAAACAATAAAAAAATCAATGGGTTAAGGTCCTTTCTTTTCCTTATCGAAAGTGTAAGTTATGGCAATTTAAAATTGTGTAAAACATCCTTAAATATAGAATAATAAGTTATCTAATACCAAAAAAACTTATCAATTCTTTGTTTAAATTTTATGTTTTTACGTAGGACGAATAGATAGCGAATTTGTTACGTACGACGATTATTATTTTATTTTAATTTATTGCCGAATTCATCACGTAACTCCTTGAATTAAATATTCCGCATGTTTATTAATTTTAATAAAATTATCACACAAATTTGCAATTTATATTATTCGATAAATTAGATAATTTAAAAACCAATTGTTTTTTTAGAAATTGCGGTGTCAATAGCCTGAATTTTATAGGTAGTCCGAGAGTTGATCGTTTTAACAATTAAAAAATATTAAAAATTAGTTACATGTTGGTAAAAAATGATTGTTTATTAGATTATGGTGTAGGTATTCAATTGCACGGCAATTGAATTCGAATAAAAAGGAATTAATTGTTTATAACGCAATAAATTTGAGAATGGGATTAATTCGGCTAGATATTGCGACGTTCGTATACTACCACGTGAATCAATGTGGTAATATAACACAATATAAATAAATAATACTCGCAAATGAATAGCACAATTAGTGCTTAAAAATGAAAAGAATGTTTAACCTTTAATGCTGATTGCAACCGCACACCAAGAACTACATCAGAAGTAGACCGAAATGCGGATAAGGAATAAAAGAAGAAAATGTATCTGTGAGAAACGATAAAAATAGGAAAATAATAACAACATTAGAGTAAAAAGAAAAATTGGTCTAGTGTGAACTGCATTATTCCGTAAGCGGAGCCATATCCTATGAAAGTAAAAGTAATGGTTCAACTTTTGATGCCCACACTAACTTATGGAATTAAGATAACGAACTCACAACTAAAATAATGAGAAAATTCCGGGCAAGTTGACGTCATATTGAGTCAATTGGGTATTCACTAGCTTTAATTTTGTATAGTCATTTCAACATTTCACAAACACTGGCGAATTACCGTCCATTGCCGTATTACGTCATTGCCCATTTTCAAAAGTATTGCTTACCGTGGACGTGACAATATCGACTATGACCAGATTTTTTTTGGAAACATTATTGAATGTCTATATGTCCATTTCATTATTTTCTACAAACACCAAACCATTTTCTTTTGAATTCAATTTTCTTGTTAGGTTCTGCTCTACATCTTATAGATAAGATGGTCGGTCAAAGTGCAGAATTTGTAGCCAATTCAAAATTATATGTTTACAAACAGTTCCATAGATAATTATTCGATTATTGTCATATCTCAGTTATTTTTTTTAAACCAGCGAGATTTTGTCATTTTCTATCATATTACTGAGAAATTACCGTCTTTTTCTAGTAATTTTGGTGTATCGCAATTCGTACTATGTTTTAACTAAATGCAATGAATGACAAATTTGTAGACCCTATATCGTGTTGCAAATGTATTTCTAAAAACATGTTGATCATTTATTCAACATTTAGGTAATTTGAAGGTAAATTCTAATGCTCTCCCTCTTAGTTTTGATGTTCTATAACTGTTTACAATATTCGCTCACAATGACCAAACAAATACTGTTTCATTATGCTAAAGATATAGGATTGATTCCTTTCATACAATAGTCTTTATCACCCGTTGACGCCAACAGCATCATTGAAGCCTCAGAAACTTTTGTCTTAGAAACTTAGCCAATAAAACCAAAAGAATAGTTAGGAAGATAATGATACATTCATTAGAATAAGGTACCTGCGGCATTTAAGGCCCAGTTAATTTGATCCTACTTTTTTTGCAAAATGTGACAGAGGCAAACATCAAAATACCAAAATTGTTTTAATTTGTACTTTGATGAATGATATTTTATGTGATGTAAGTCCTACAAGTGTGTGGAGTTTTTAATCTGCTTTTCAAAAAAAGTTGCAATTGGGCCTTATTTTCCGAAAGTTCAGTTAATAAGGCCAGTGAAGAAATGAGGTTGTATAATAAGGCCCACCTGGAAACAGGCAAAAAAGATAAGTAGATCTTTTTTTTTCCCAAAAACAAAGAGTTCGCCTAATGCCGTCATTCTCTTCGGTCTCCAATGGTTCCATTGCGAAAGGACGTTCGGTTGCTAGCGAAGGTGCGAAAGCTGATTCTGGGATAACAGTACGATCAAGTGGATATATGCCTGTTGCTTGGAAGCCGCTCAAAATATTTTCTGGTGTCATACATTTCGGCCAAACTCTAGAGAAAATTTTGCCAAAGCGATGTTTGTTCAGTTTACGATCAGGGTGTGCATCCCAATACCTGAGAAGTTCTTGGTCCCAGTGATGTTCGAAAGACCTGTAGACAGCTTTGTCCAACGGTTGAAGTTCATGTGTTGTATTAGAGGGTAAGCAGTATAGCCTTATATTTAGATCTTCTGCAACCGTGACGATGAAAATATCCAAATGGCAAGCAGCACCATCAAAAATAAGCAGGATTTTATTTGGACCCTTGTAGCGATGTAGATGCGTTAGAAATTCAATGAAGAGTCTGATTTGTCATGCTTCCTTTGTCAGCCATTCTGACCAAGGTACCTACTGGTAGGTTATCTGTCCATTCGGGTTTCAAGCGCTTTCCTTTGAATAGGACCATAGGTGGGATACTATTTCCAAGAGCATTGCAGCAGCCAGCGATTGTCACATTTTCAGCATGTTCAGGTGCAACTAAGTGGATACGTCTGGCACCTTTTTGTCCAATGACCAGCTGTTGATGGTGAATAGTAAGTCGGCACCCCTTTTCGTCCATATTGAAAATATTTTGTGGGTTCTTATGTAAATCCATTTCCTCAAAGATTTGGGCCAGCTTATCAAAGTGATCTCCGACTATGAATTTATTCAATTTTTGAGCACGAGCTGGATTCATTAGCTGAGCCTTGCGACGCGCCAAGACGGGATTTCGTTTCAAGAACCCATATAGCCAATCCTTTCCAGCGATTTCCTTTGCAGCATTGAATGGATTTTGGATGTTGTTTTCACGACAGAATTTGAACGCAGAGCGACGTACCAGCATTGGTGTTAGAGGCATTCCTATCTCACACAGACGAATTATTCTTGCAGAAAACTCTTCTTCTTGGTATTTGGTTAATACACTGGATCGCCCAATTTTTTATCCATAATTCCAGAAGCCAGGTGATTCCTTAGAGTTCTTCTGGGTACATTAAATCGTTGAGCAGCTTCTCTTTGAGACATTTCTCCGGCGTTTATTGCGTTAATTGCAGCTTTCAACTGCTCAGGAGTCCATGAAGCTCGCTTTAATTTTGGTGGCATCGTTGTCGAGAAACTACCCAAAAGATATAATAATACAAAAAGTCCTTTAGAATGACCTTCGCATGAAAAGATTCTTCCACAAGGCACCCTGTTTTTGTCAACTGACTGCGGCTATAATTTTCCGTAAACGCAATAACGATATGTGAAAGACACTCATGATTTCTATGATTTCATTTTCAAAACTCCTTTCGGCTAATAAGGCCCACCATCGTCGTGTATTAAGGCCCATAGAAATTATGAGTGTCTCTTACCTTATCGTTATTGCGTTTACGGAAAATTATAGCCAGTCAGTTGACAAAAACAGGGTGCCTTGTGGAAGAATCTTGGAATCAAGATAAAGGAAGGTATTTTCCTTTGTTTCGAATTCAATTTTATACCACGCACATGTACACCTAGCGTCGTTCAGGTTCCAACTGACTACACCAACCACGTGCTTATTCTTCGGAATTTCTGCGTTGCCTGATCATGAACCGGCTGCCACCTATCACGCAATGTTGTCAGATTGTACGAGAAATCGCCATATTTTGAGTTATGACTAGTGGGCCTTCTTAGCCGCTGGGCCTTAAATGCCGCAGGTACCTTAGTCATTCTTTAGATATGTTTCTTGATGATCTCAATCAACAACACATTGACATCACGTGCACTATAGAAAATCATTACCTCTCGTCACCATCCTGCGCAAAAAAGGTCCATTTTGAGATCTCTAGTATTTCAAACTTTCTCTATATGTCAACCCCACAATGAACGTCATCGTACTGATACTCTCATTGATAATGGTTACAGCAAACAAATGATTGAAAAAATAATTATCAGTCGTTCACTTTTCACCTTCAAGGTGTAAAAGCTGTTTTGCCACGACAAAAACTATACCTGCCTTTCTACCTTATATCCACAGAGTTAATTTTCAAATTAGAATAAGTCTACCTCGCGATCATACCAGGTGTACAACGTATTTCTCGTTCATGTGGTTTAGTTTACATACCTGAAAAAATAACGTTTCTAATGTTCAGTTTAAATACACGACTAAATTTAATCATTTCGACCCGATCCAATCGCGGAAGAATTTATTGTTTCAACATAACTCCAGCTGTGGAAACTTGCTTTTTCAAACATCTATAAAACTATAACAGTGCAATATTTAAAAAAGTATTTAAGAATTAAGAGAAAAATTCTGGATAATCTACACTCACACTCACAGTTTTTTAAATATTGCCCGATAATACTTGTGAGTATAAAATAGTTATTTACATTCGCGTGCGGAATTTTACAGCGCGACGCGTTAGCGGAGTGCTTTAAATGTATTAAGCGCTGTAAAATAATTTAACGCACAAGATTTGTATTAAATTTTTTGGGCGACGATTTTTAAATGGTAAGAATTTAAAATTAACAAATATTTTGCTGTCAATTGTCAATATCGGTCATAAAGTGAACTGTAATTTAGAATACACAAGATGGCGCTAATCATTTACATAAAACTAAAATATTCCAAATCAATTTATTTTTTACCATTTAACAGTAAAAAAGTTGTGTAATTGTTGATTTAGTAAACATATTTTGTTCTATAAAAAGATTTTATTGACAAATGTACATGTGCGTGCACTGTTCGTAATAATGCGTTTCAGGGTTTGTAGTTGAAACGTTAATTTGATGTTCACACGTCAGGGGCCAAAAATAGTATTTATTACCATTTTTAAAGTTCTTATTGTAAATTTTTCAGCTATATGCAGATCTACCTAGCAAAAGTAGTGTTGTTGTAAAATACTAAATATTAATATAGTATTTACATGTTTATGTACCTATATATCGTTAACAAAAAAATTAATTTTTAAAATCACAACAAGGCAATTGAAAAGGAAACAGACGGATTTTTAAGTGGCTGAAGAGGAATTTTCAAAAACCCTCGGACGCATCAAATCTGTTTGCCAGGGAGGCACTTTTTACAAGAAATTTTGACACCAAATCATTTCTCCTTCCCGCTGTGACCACCACCCTTAAAATTTTAAATGGGATGGTAGGGCAAATAATACCTAATTTGAAAGTTCTTTATGTGCTAAACAGCAAACTGCAAAAAATTTAAATCTATCGGTTTGTTTTCGTGTTTGTTCAGTTCTTCGTTTATTTGTTGAAATGACAATCGTTCAATCCATTCTTCCAAAACAAACAACAAAACTCAATACAACAAAAATAATTCTTTCACTTTAACAAATGCACCAACCTCCATACACGAATACAAAATCTGCTAAACGTCCCCTTACTGTTCAGAAGATCTTTTGCGTTATTTGGCGGCATTCTTCAACAATTCGTCGATGCAACTATTCCACGGATACTAGTTCCGTTGCATAAATTTCACAAACAACCCTGCCAGAAAAAGTCCAAAGGATTTAAATCTGGCCATTCCAGAGCATCTTTCGTCAAATTGATTGTAAGGGGTAACTCTGATCAAAAATCCTTGAACCCTGCGAATAAAGTGGTAGAGCTCTATTTTCATTTTCAAGGATTTTAAGAAGCACAAGGTGACAAAATCAACAAAAATGGCACCAATTAGGTGGTTTCCAAAAACATCGGCCCAGCCAAAAAGGAGATTTTGAAGTCATCTGTTGAAAAAAAAATCAGGTTATATGGTAAGGAAAACATCTCAAATGGTAAAAATTGTGTTTACAGCCATGTGACTTTAGAAAACAACCTCCCAACTTATAGTATTATATTTATACATAGTATTTATAAAGAATCCAGCGATTCGGTATTTCATTTTGTGTAATTATAATAAACGAAATAAAATCCGAAAATTAAAAACTGTTATTATTTATGTAAACATTCTTTTCAGAATCATGTAATGGCACTAAAGGGGATACAAACAATCGAAGAAATGGAAGTAGTACCCGGTTGTAAATACAGCTCAGATAAAGTTTTCATCATAGTGAAGCTGTTGGGACCGGTATCAATGATCTAATGATACACGATAGTAAAGAGGTCAATTGTAATTTTATTGAAACAGAATGAAAATATAATTTAAATAAAGAAGTAACCGAAATGAAAGTCAGATGCTCTCGCAAAAAAAGTTAGAAGTGGAAGGTGCGGACAAGATAACATATTTACAATAAAACTAATTGTAAAGAAAACCCAAAAGAAAAAAAGGTAATTTATTCGTGATTTTTGGACTTAGAGAAGGCCTTGACAAGAAAAAGCAAAACACTTTACAATATTCAGAATTCATTGAGGAAAAAAGAAAAGATAGATTTGAAGAATTCTAAAAATTGAGTTGGAATGAGAAGCATTTGTTTGTTCAATTACACGTGAAGGAACCGAAAAGACGAAAACTCTTTAATTTTGAGGTGTCTAAGACAATGTTCTCGAGCACGATCTATTCTAGATGAATGGAGTCTGAGAGCATGGAGGCTTGAAGAAGAAAAGCGTGATATTGACTACATGTTACTGGCCAAGGCGTTTTATATTTTAAGTATAAATTCATAACTGTTTAAGAGAAGCTTCCAAGTTTGATCAAATATCAAATTGGGTGTTGGGTCCAAAAATCAAAATTGCAATGTGTGCATCGTCTACCTAAAATCTGATTTTAATGTGTCTGTGGACTATGTGTTCGGCTCAGAATGCTCGAAAAAAAATGGTTCAATAGGTAATAAAATTTCCAAGAATTTTTTGTCTAATTATTTTTTGGTGAATTAATAGTCTTGTACACAGGGTCGTTGATGATTAATGGTAGAAATTTATGACAAGTAGTAACAAGTTTCTTATTTTTAATGTATATTGATTTATTTTTGGAAATACAATTTCTTCTTCAGATTTTCTGAAAAATTTCCTATACCTATCTACACTGATTTTCGAGATAATAATTATTTTACTTTATTTCTTTCAAAAAAATAGTACCACTAAACTTTTAATTTAAACGTTATTTGAACCAATAGAAAGCGAAAATTTTGGGAACAGCTTACAAAGGCCTTTTATTTATGTATGAATGTAAGCTTTCGCGGCCGTTGTCACTAAGATTAGAAAAAATAATGTTCAATAGGTACAGCCAATAATAACATTTAATTTCAAAAGTACATTGGAAAGGGACACACACACACACACACGAGGCATTCCTGCATCGAAAGACAATTGAGAAAACAAAATATCAATGTATCTTCGGAGTGTGTTGACTTTTGTGATAAGTCTAGAAAATGTCCTACCTAAACCTTACGTGGTACAGTATCTGGACCTTGGTTTTTTCAGAACTTTTAGATTTAACCCATAAGTTCAAGTTAACTAACTAAAAAATCAAATTAAGGCAATCTCAGGAACGGATAGAACCTATTCCATTAAATAAAAAAAGGTCTTATTTACATTTGTCTCATTTTAAATACTTTTAATTAAAAAAATGGATCAATTAAATTAAAAATATAGATTAAAAATTAAAGCTGAAAAATATTGCCATTTATAACTTTGTGCAAATTGAAAAAAAATCGATGACAATTGAGCACTAATTTGTACTCAATACTGAACCATCGTGGGGACAAATTAGATCTAAATGCTATAAATAGAATTGTATTCTTCATTTTTAGTTGCAAATTTTTTAAATGGGTTTTAAATAAATTTACTTTAGCTACACCTTGGCTACTGCTGACTGCGCGTGGGTACAGCGCGAACGCTATTTAAGACCAAAATTATCGCTCAGTAAAATTTCTGTATGAACGCAGTGAATATATCTATTATTCTGTGCCCCCACTTTAAAAATCGTTATTACAGGAATTTATTTGGGTAGGAACAAATTATAATTTTTTTGATACAAATTAGTGCTACATTAGTGTTTAATTCCCATCCTTTTTGCCAATTTTATCAACGTTACTACATTAATATTTTATTGAACTTATACTTATAAATTTGTTTGTGGTTCTGTCATAAAAACTACTATATTTTCGCAATGAAATTCAAATTGAAATTCAATTGTAACCGTTGCACTACATTAAGTTGCTCATTCGTTATTAATTTTAACATCCAAATGGTAATGAAAAATCAAACCTCAAAATTTCAAGACAATTTATGAATAGGGTTAAAAAACCAAGAATCTCTAAAATAAAAGCATTTTACGTATTACGTTTGTAATTTTCGCTACGTGTTAAACGGCGTAAATACAAATGGTGGCATTGCTCCTAGGTGTCTCACTTATAAAATAAAAAACTTATTATAGATCAGTATATTAAACAAAAATTTTAACATTACCGCAATTCTTAAATTATTTTTTTATTTCCTGTAAAATTGGTCATTTTGGAGTTGTTCATTAGGGTAACGATATATATGACATACAACCATAGGATACAATTTATATAGTGTGTCTATTTAATATGTAAATGGGCTCCCAGACTTCTTGTCTGAAAAAGTGTAACCAGACTTTCCAAATAGACTTTAAAAATATTTTCATATATGCAGAGTGATTCAGAAAAACGTAGTCAACCAAAGTTGATTTTGTTTAAATGGAATACCTAAGTACGGCCCTAATAAGAACCATTATCGAAGCCCGAAAATATTGTACAGGGCGTCCAAAAAATTTGGTTCAAACTGGCATCACAAACAACTGTAAACTCGATTTTTTGAAATGGAAACCAACACTAGCGAATTCTTCTTCGAAAATCAATATTAAAGTATCTAACATGTCCTATACCTGAAATAAGCAGTTTTTGATTTATTCTATAAAATCCATTTTTTTGTAATGTGGACTATGAGGATTGGAAAGTTTCTTACGTTTGAATTGCTTCTGTGATGTTCTAATGAGTGCTTTTGTAGCTGAATAAAAAAATTCTTGCATGCAGTTCATTTATTGTGTAATGTTTGAAAGGACGGCCTAATGCAGGTTTGCATGCTTCTCGTGTATCGCTGGTTTAGTATTTTTGTTTCTTCTAATTTCATTCTACATTGTGGATTCGGCAGGGCCCAATTCGGTCTTACCTGTGTTTATAATATTACTCCTTTTAAGGATCTTCAAGGTAGAGATTAAAAAAGAAATCACTCTGCCTTTTTAGTGCAAAATTGCCTGACAATTCGCCCCCAAATGGGGACTTCTTCGGAGGCTAAAACTGTCTATTAGACAATGTTGTCAATGAAAAAATTGACGTTAGAAACTTAATGTTATCTCAATCCTCGTAGTCCTCGAATTAAATCAAAAACTGCTTTTTTCAGGTATAGAACATGTTATCCCATTGATTTTCGAAGTAGAATGCACTAGGAACATAAAAAATAGTGGTTTCCATTTGAAAAAATTGAGTTTACAGGTATTTGTGATGATAAAGTTTGAAGTTTTCGGACGCCCTGTATAATATTTTCGGGCTTAGAGAATGGTTCTTATTAACTCAGACTTTAACACCTCAGAAAATAATTTTTATCTCTACAATAACTTTTACGATACACTAATTGTTTTGATGCCCTATAACGTCTATTAAAAATGTTGAAATAATACGAATAATTTGAAAACCACTGAAGCTAGAAATATCAATTACGCGTCAAATGTACGCAAAATTTCACGAGTTATTCGACGGTGCAAAAATATATAGGGTGTTCCATTTAAACAAAATCCACTTCGGTTGACTACGTTTTTCTGCATCACCCTATATACATAAAAATATTTTTAAAATGTGCAACTTGTAGTCTATTTGGGAAGCCTTTTCACACTTTTTAGGTCAATTATACACTAAAGGGATATCCTTTTGTACTAGTCAGTTTAGCTAGTCTGTCCTGGACTGTCCCAAAAAAAATTCACATACAGGATGAGTTTTTTCGATGTTTAGCATAGGGATCTCGGAAACTAATAAAGATAGAGAAACAGTTAAATGGGGAAACAATTGAATTTTTACGAGATCACTAAAATGTGCAATTCGTTCTTTCAAAAAAATGCATTTCTAACTAGATTTCGATAAATAAGTTTTTTGTTAAATTCGTTTGGTGTATGTTGCTTTGTTATTATTAAGTTTACAAAAAATTTATAGAGAGAAAAGTTTTAGGTATTTTTGTCATAAATAATAATAGTCGAAATTTTTATTTAACGTATTATTTTGAGTTATGACAGAAACTTCTGTTTTTCTAATGGAAATCATAGTCAGCTATGACTTCATAATAAATATGCATTTTCAACCATTCCAATGATTGTCACCATTATTTTTATAAATAAACAAATTATAGCCAATTTTAGTTTAATTTTTCTATACTGCTGGGATAGTATGCTGTGGAAGCAATATCCGACGTAAACGCAATTATTAGCAAGTGAAAATCACTTATAGTTTCTATATGTGTTGGTTAAGATGTCTGAAACCATCATATGAATTTATCTAATGAAGAAAGCGTGATATGATAGAGTGTTATATTTTGTGTCATAAAAATGCCGTACAATCTGCATAACGATACTTCGAGCTCTATTTTGATCGTCGGCAGCCTTCTCTACCTACCTATAAAAGACTTGATGATAACTTTTATTTATGGGGAACCGTAATATAGGGTGTATCAAAGAACATACACCACAGAAGATGATCTTAGGAAAGCTGTTCTAGAAACTTTCGCTAGTATTGATGCACATTCCGTTCGAAAAACTACAAATTCTGTTTTAAAACGGTGTACTATGTGCATTAACCAAAACGGTAAGTCTTTTGAAAACATACTGACCTAAACACGATAAACAATAGAAGAATTTAATTCTGGCATCCCAATTAATAATTGGGCCTTTTTTTAGGAGTTTGTGTTTGTACGACTTTATTACATGTTAGTTCTTCCAAATAGAACCTTTGTACTTTTATCATTGTGACGTTATTTTTGTTAATTTATTAATTGTATTCTACTTAGATTTAGTATTAATGTAGATGCTTACTGGATTTACTGATAACAGCTGTCATCCAGTCGACCATTATCTTTAAATTCCTCGATAAAAACCGGACGTTTCCGGTCGAAACGTCGGCAAACAAAAAGTCTATGGTTATAGATTGATGACCCATCCTACAAATCCAAACACCGTTAAGATTATAAACTCGCAAGAATTTGTAATTGTTATTATTCTTTGTATGTTAAGTAGTAGTTGTTGGAGTATAGTTACTAGTATTTTTTGTTTTAACTTGAACAGAATAAACAACTCCACACAAACTAATTGAGCTTGTAATTTTAAAATTTAAAAAAAGGTAATACCAATCTAACTTCCATTTCATTATTCAACTTGACGCGTATCTTAGTAATTGTTTCCATTGCATTCAAGAAGTTTGGAAAAAAATCAAAATTAACCATAGGTGATTTATTTATAAAAATAAATATGACATATGACATATCATTGGAATCGTTGAAATGCAACTTTATTATGAAGTCATAGCTGACTATGGTTTCCATTAAAAAAATAGAAGTTTGTGTCAAAAGTATACGTTACATAAAAATTTCGACTAGACTTTAGTATTTACCACAAAAATACCTAAAACTTTTCCTTCTATAAATTTTCTGTAAAGACAATAATAACAAAACAACAGGTACCAAACAAATTTACCAAAAATCTTATTTTTCGAAATATCTAGTTAGCCGTGTATTTTTTTGAGAGAACGAAAAGCACATTTTATTAAGCTGAAAAACTACAATTGTTTTCCCATTTAATCACCTTTCTATCTTTACTAGTTCCCGAGATTCCTGTGCTAAACATCGAAAAAAACTCACCCTGTATAAAAATTTTCTGAACATGTGAGCTATCAAACAGTCTATGAACATTAATGATAGATCATTCATGTCTTCAGTTTCTTCTTGGTATGGGTAATTTAAAAAATATGTATTTCATGCAATGTTAGAAAATTGTTTTAGTTACGGATTACTGCAAGCCTCAAATGCAAAAATAATCATTCATATACGAAAATTTTCCGAATTATAAAGAGTAACCAGAAAACTGGATTACCGCATTTGTCAAAGCATCGTAAAATCAGACTACTGCGATTGGTCTGCCTCTATGTCTTTTGTGTTCTTATATTCTATGCGGTATAGTAATTGAATTGTAAAAAAAGTTATTTAAAAAAATAAGCGTTTCGCACAGATCTTATTATCTTCTTCTTATTGGATCAAAAAATAGTTTAAGCAGAATAAATCTTTTATTTAAAAGAAACATTTATAAAATGAATGTTTTTATAAATATTCCCAGAATGGGAAAATTTATGTAGGTTAAACTCTAATTCGTCGAAAAAAGTCTTATTTATAAGCCGTTGTGTTGAAAGAAAAACTTATATGTCCTCTAAAAATCGTTTTTCTTATTGATAGAATGAAAAAGAATTCACTGTTCGCAGTCGTTCTTTTAAAATTAGAACACAGTAATTGTGAACCAATTAGGTATATCATATAAATCATTTCCACCGCCATGACAACTATTTTTCAAAGTTATCAATCGTGCAACTCGACCATCAAGTTCATTGTAAATGTTTCGTTACGTTTGTTGAAAACAATAAATTTGTCTCTTAAGGTTCTTAATTTTGAAGTGCAAGCTGCTGCCCACTACATTTTTAACAAAAACCTTATGCTAATGCAATACTATAGTTGCCAGTTATTTTTATTTTAATATAACGGAAATGTTTTTCAATAACGAATTACAAATGAAATGAATTATTAATTTTATACAATTTGTAATAAAGGATTAAATAATGTCCGTCGACAAAAATTCTTTCGATTAAAAATTAATTAATCTTTTCCGAGATTACGAAGCGAATCAAAATCAATTGTGTAATTTGAGTTTGAAATTGAGGAAGAACGCGGAGAATAAGTCGCGAGCATAAAATAAAGGGGTTTGAACGAAACAAATTAATAACGTAATGAATATAAAAAGAAAATTACGTACCTTCCGCCCACAGGCGAGTTATCATAAAGAAAATATCCAAAGAAAATGCGCACCGAAAAAATCGCGACACTCACCCACTCACTCACACTGAAATAAAACAAACAGAAACAACGAGATGAAGACAAACAAATAATAGTCGATTGCGAAACACTTAATTGAATTAAAAGAAAACGAATTCAAAACACCCACGTGCAAATCACCAAATCTTTGTACCGATTCATAATAAATTGAAGGCGCATTGAGGATAATACAAGGCCAGAAAACCACGTGAATCATACACATGCAGAGGTAAGTAAATTCGTGTTTCGGCGCGAATGTTGATTACACGATTTTGAACGAAATCGTCGGACACAGTGCACGACCTGCACGCAAAACAATAATTACGAAAAATATCGGAAATCGCATGATTATTTTTACGACGATCGTCCGATCGGATCAAGATGAACTCCTTGGCGGATGGTGTTACGTAACCAACCTTCAATGAGATCGCCGTATGACTGAATACGAGACTGTTTCTAATTTACTTCTTCGCTCGATTCCCACCGAACAACATTACCACCAACAAACAATATATACCCATTATTCGCTTTTTTATTTTTCAATTGAACAATTAAGATAAACATTCGTAACATAATGTGTTTTACTTGACTTTTTTATTTATAAATGCTTTTAACCAGATTCAAACCACATACCTTTTTGCTTTTCAAACATTTCATTAAGCTACATCATAATACCCATTAAGTAATCTAGTAGTAGGAATCGCAATAGTTTCCCTCGCAAACTTACACAACATACGAAGAGGATTTAATTAGAGAATAATAGGTAAAAACCGGTAATTGAATGGTACGGAAGAAAGCAAAACCGCAACACCTCTCGGACGTACTAGGAGGAAATTGTGTTAGTGTAACTATAGGTCATGCATAATTTCACCATTATTTACTATTCGCGTCCAGATGTTTTATGTTTTAACCAAAACTGCGGTACCGACTTGTGCTATTTTTATTTGAAAAAAGAATTTGTCTAAATTAGATGTTATTATGAATTTATCGTCGTTGTCTATAATTTAATTTGTTGCTAACCGCAAATCAAATCTATTATCTAATTTATAAGAGTATCTACCACAAAAAAAATTGATTTACTAACTACTAATCTTTTTTTATTATTCTACATCTACACATAATTTGAAATTTATTATACAGCGTGATTTTTCTCGATGGAACATTAGACGTTATGGCAAACACTTTCAGAATAAAAAGTTGAGAATTTTTAATTAGAGGTTTCCGGTATTGATTTACCAAATGAAAATATCTATAACTTTCGTAATTTTAAATGGAACACCCAGTATATGTTCGACTTTTTGAATTGTCGACTCAATTCTACACAAGTTTTAATAATAAATACCTACCTGCAATGATTTTTGAGATAATGAATATTTTATAAAAATATTGAGGTATTGGTAATTCAGTGATAAATAATCCCGTATAACCGGAAGTTGCAGAAAGTCAGACATATTTTCATTTGGTAGATCAATACCGAAAAGCTCTAATTAAAAATTTTCAGCTATTTATTCTAACAGGTTTTGCCATAACGTCTAACGTTCCATAGAGAAAAATCATCCTGTAAAAAATGCTTTAATTTAAGTATGGACCTAGAAATCAACACAGTTAAGTCAAATGAAAGCTAAATAGTTATTTATGTACCAAGGGTGTAAAGTAACACTTTTAAGCCCGGCTCGTGCAACAATCATGTGAGGTACTAAGTCGAAACAGATTTACTTTTTAATTACATATTTTATTTTAATTTAAAAAATACAATAAAACCTTAAATTAATAGTACTAATAAGATTAGTTGTTGTTATTTTAAAGGTATTAATAACAACAAATTAATTAAAAATTTAAATTTACGAACGTAAATTGGTCGCGACCTCTAGGGTAGCTTACAAGAATTAAGAATAAAATGTTCTTCTTTACCGGCATTCCTAAACGTCATTTAAAAATTTAAATTACAAAGCTTCCAAAATCAGTGGACATGAAAACTGATAATAAAGAACTTTCTAAAACTCCTCCCGGTATTAAAGAGGTAGCAGATAACGTGGTTCCGGATTTGTTACTTGCTAAATCCAACAAAATATATGAAAATACATACGATTACTTTTTAAAATGATGTCGACTTAAAATAGCAACCGAAAATGTGCTTTTATTGTATTTACTCCAGTTCTATAAGAAAATTTTGCTTTATATTCAGATTCTACAATTTAATTAAAATTTGATTTTTTAAGAATAATTTGTAGTGATTCTCATGTCATTTCTCATGCATAATTTCGTACCGTTTATTCTTATTTTGTCCATGATTAATCGTAAATTCTCGGATCAATTCGGTATTAACGATATATGCGGGCCTAAAAGTAAAAGCGGGCCTAAAAGTAAAAAATGCGGGCGCAAAAGTAAATTGAGCGAAAAGAGTCGTTTTACGCTTGCGGAAGCGGGTGTAAAGTGAATCATTAAATATATGAAGTGCAAAAATAATAGTACTGCTATGGCATTTTTCATGTGAGTGGAATTTGTGCACGATCGCAAATTCGCAGAGCAATGAATCACACAAGTATGAAAAATGTTTACTGCTTGTAGTATATACTACCATTTTATTTATATTGTTTTAGTAAACCAATATATTCTTTGTCCGACTGTGTTGGTTATATGTGGAACGGTAGATAAGCTGAATATCAGTTTCAAGGACCAAAAGAATTAAGGTCCTTGTTTCTTACGTAATTCAGTTGCCCTGTGTTTGATGCATTAGAAGTTAATCGATGCTTCAATTGTTGCGGATTCCACCATTTAAGGGTTAAGTGGTAGAGCAGCCTTTGGCTGTACTTCGCTCTTTTTCCTCATTTGTTAATGTTAGTATATGTATATTTATATATAATATCTATTCGGGAAAATAAAGTCATTTATTATTATTATTATTCGTCTCGCCTCTGCCGTAAGTTTTTGATATGCCCTAAGTGGTTTCTATTGATGACTGTAAATCTGATTTTTTAAAGTGTTTTAATTGCTGTAGTCTCACCAAGATTCTGCCCAACATTACACCTGATCACGCTGCTTGGGATAGGAACTGTCCTGTTTATTTCAAAAAGCGGACTGCTTTAAAAGTAGATTTGGTAGGTTCCGGATAGCAATTACCCGCTTCTCCCGCCAACTCTCCAGACTGCTTTTCATCTCATATTTCTTTCGCTTCTGTATACATTTACTATCAAAACGTTATGAGCCTTAACTCTAAAACACAAAAATTTCACAACGGTTCTATCTCTTATATCGATATTTTTGTCATCACTGAAACTTGGTTAAGCGACTCTGCCAATAATTCCAAACTTTTCCCCTCTCTTTCAACATCTTTAGATGTGACCGGTCACTCGAAGCCACATCCACATCTAGAGGTGGCCGAGTTCTCATTGCGGTAAAATTCAACTTTCATGTGCAGCATATAGATTTGTATTCAATCTCTCCTTTATTCCAGTCTATTCTCGATATCAATACTTCTGCTGTATTGATAAGTACCTCTGGTGCTAGATTCTGTCTTGTCACTGTCTACATATCCCAAATTGTGTCTTATGATCACGTGATCACACTGTTTGAGGCACTTGCCCTACTTCACATTACCAATGGACCTGATCTCGTTGTGTTGGGTGATTTTAACTTTGCCGAATCTGCCTCGTCCCTTTCTGGCTGTACCTCCGAACGTGTTCAAAAATTAAATAATTTATGCAACTTACTGTCTCTTGAGCAGTTCAACTTTGTCCGCAATTCCCACAATAGGTTACTTGATCTTCTATTGTCATCCAAACCATGTCTGGTTGACAGGAACTGCGACCCAATAGTTAACGAGGACCTGCATCATCCTATCCTTCTCATAAGATTTTCCCGCATCTTACCCGGCAATTTCCACATATTTGTTGGAAATAATCTTCATTTGTCCTACAACTTTAGAAAACCAGTTGGTTTTATCTTGAACTAACGCCCTATGATTCTTCAACACTTTTAGTATTTAAGTTTCTGTATTAATTAGAATTTGTAATTTTGATTTATGAAATTGTTTGGAGAATAAAGGCCTTATTATTATTACTAGTATATTATTATTATTATTATTATTATTATTATTATTATTATTATTATTATTATTATTATTATTATTATTATTATTATTATTATTATTATTAAAAGGTAACTACGCTTCCTTATATGAACATTTTTCTTCCCTATCATAGACCCCTATCTTGACAGATTCCTCCGTTGATTCCTTTTACAAAAACTATATTCTGTTATCTATAATTCATTCAATGCATTTATTCCTAAGTCCTTTCCGAAATCCAGAACAAAACATCCGCTAAGGTTTTCTATCATCTCTGATATCAAGCTGAAGCACTCTCTCTAGCGGAATTATAAATCATCTAAAGACCCTACTTCTCTTCATCGGTTTAGACTGTTGCGCAGCAAGATAAAGACTGATATTCAGACTTCTCATAAATGCTTCTTGAGACGTATTCAGACCGACATTAGGTCTAACCCTAATCATTTGTGGTCTTACATCAATCTAGTCCGTAATTGCTCCGGTATACCTTCTAATATGACTTATCTTAGTGCTCACAGTGACGGCCAAAATGATGTTGTCAATTTTTTTGCTTTTTATTTTAGTAGCTGCTTTAGCGACGTACATGCCCCAGCACTCTTTTGTACCGCAACATCAGGTTGTTGACGTGACTCTCTGCCTAAACATTTCGTCGAGTCTAATCTGCTTATCGCTATAAAAAGATTAAGCCCACACTTACCGCAAGCACTGATCTCATCCCTGCTTTCTTCTTGCGAGACTGCATTTCTGTGCTGTCGACGCCGTTACTTCACATATTCAATCTGATCCTTCAACAGAGACGCATTCCTGTTGATTGGAAATCTGCTTAAATTGTTCCCGTTCATAAAAAAGGCGACAGATCCAATGTTCTTAACTATCGTCCCATCGCGCTTCTCTGTAACTTCTCAAAACTTTTCGAATTTTGCTTATATAACCACATCACTTCTAGAATCTCTCAAAAGCTTCACAGCTGTCAACACGGCTTTATTAGAAGGCGTTCCACAATTACCAATTTCACTGTTATGCATCAGTTTCTTGCTAAATTCTTGGATTCTAGTTTCCAGGTGGACGTTGTGTACACCGATTTTAGTAAGGCTTTCGATCGGTTGAACCATGAGATTCTCATTTCGAAGCTTCACGCTTGTGGTTTGAGTAACAACTTAGTACAATTACTCATGAGTTACCTATGTGATAGAACCCAATTTGTTGAGCTGCTTGGCTTCCGGTTGCGTGTCTCAAGTGTTCTTTCGGGTGTACACCAAGGTTCTGTTCTTGCCCCCCTATTATTCAATATTTTGACAGTGACGTCGTACCTACTCGATTATCATTGCCTACTGTATGCGGATGACATGAAGATATTTCAGGTAATACGTAGTATGTCTGATGCTCTTGTGCTTCAAAGAAGGCTTGATCTTTTTGATAAATGGTGTCGGTCTAAACACTTAGATCTAAACGTTTCTAAATGTCACATCGTTTCTTATACCAGAGCAAAGTCCCCAATTCTTTTTAACTATTCTTTTTCCAACGTCTCCATTACTCGCTCTAGCGCTTTTAAAGATCTGGGTGTCACTTTTGAATCGTCTCTGTCATTTAGTTCGCACATTCGATCTATTGTTTCATCTTCACATAAAACTCTTGGTTTTATTAAGAGAAATTGTTAAGTGCTGACTTACCTCCTTGCTGTACAGAGCGCTCATTCGAACTCGGCTGGAGTATGCCTCGGTAGTTTGGAACCCTACGTATCAGGTTCATAACCACGCTCTGGAGAACATTCTAGAGGTTTCCCGCAATCTGATCTTTTGGCTAGATTCAACCTTTCTGATTTAAGTAGTTGTCGCGTCACCTCTTCTCTTCTCTTTCTATACAAACTTATTCACTACCTTGTCGATTGTCCTGAATTGTTGGCAAAATTATCTTTTTCCGTTCCTCGACCTGGGTCTCGTTTTTCTACCACTTTCTACCTACGCACTCCTCGTACGCGTGTGTTGGAGTTACCACTTTTATTTGTTTTGCATTATATCTACGTCTAATTACTTTTACACTTATATTATCCGATTCGTTTTTAGTTTTATATTTTGCGGTTCTCGCCCATAATTGGCTTTTGCTGTGGTGGGCTGTATTTAAATAAATAAATAAATAATTTCTTTTAACGCAGTCGATTTTTCATAAATTATTGCGCCAACTCAAACTCACCGGGAACCGCCATTAGCTGTATACGAAAAAGTATACATAGAAAAAATTTGAAAATTTGGGGAATGACTAAAATTAATAGGACAAACTCAACTAAAATTTTATTCTTCTGATACTTCCGGTTGTAGCGGAATTCGACATCAACTTTGTTATTTTAAATAGAACTCCCTATATATTATTGCATTTTTGGATTCTACGTCAAATTTCCTGTAGCTAGTAGTTATAGTTTTCAAGATTTAAATTTTTTAGTAAAATTTTGACATGCAAAAGTTCACGGAAAAACCCGTAACTTTTTTCAGGAGCTCCATATCAGGTTAGTTTTTGGTTTGTATAAAGAGAATGGACTATAGCAAACAAAGAATTAAAAAATGTAATACTAAGTGTTTCATATTTGCGATTACATTTTGACATCTTCAAAGAGCAATAACTTTTTAAGTCAAATGGAACACCTAATATTTTTTTACTATATCGTGTGCAGGTTGAAATTCTATTTCAAGTCATACAAGCATTGTTAGCATTATTGGGACGTACCAGATCTGCTATCGAATTGACCATGATTAGTATTATTTGAGAAACAATAAAATTGTGTAATTGTATTAAAACTTCTAATACAACTAACGCTCTGTTATCGCCATTACAGCATTATATCGTATGCCGCTACAACACAACTCTGGATAACTCTTATACAATTTATAACATACATTAGAATCGAAGTAATGCACACCTTAACATGCATCCCCATTTGAAAACACAACTTTAGTCATAGCCATAAAATTCGTTGTAAGGGACGCTGATTAGGATTGACAAGAAGGTGCAAGTACATCTTGTCACTTGGTTTATGGAATGGTGAATCAGCTAAGTAAATATTATATGGAATGTGTAATATATTTAAGTAAACGTTAATACTAGGACTCCTCCTGTTCTGTTCTGCATTTCTGATTTATCTTTGATGGGGATTGACCTACGCCCATAATAATAACATTTACATTTTCAGTATTTATAAGTGAAGCCTTTTGAAGAAGGCCCAAGACACAAAAGTGGATTGTGAACAAGAATCTAAGAAGACTTTAGCTGTATAAAAATGTCCATGTTTGTTCAGTAATGAGACGATACGGAGAAGATTCGTCTTTTCAATGTGAAGATACTGAAGAGCCTTACATTTGGCATATACGAGTATAGATGTGAAAGTGCAAGAATAGTGTTATGCCCTTTCCTTTGGCACAACCAACATAATTTTAATTCCTTAGATTTATCTAGACGATCTTTTGCTGATAATTCTAAAATGCATCACATACCCAAACACTGTGTGCATCTTTACAATTAAAACACGGAAAAGACTTCGCAACAACCATCGACTTTGAAAGGAATTTTGAAGATTCAATATTTTGCTTAAGTTGATGACCTCTAGAATTTCAAGCAAATCTGCTCCTTTTCTTAAAAACTCTTTTGAATTGTCAAAAGTTGAACAGATTCTTCCCATTCACGCAATGTGGTTTAATCTAACTTAGATGTAATCAAATCAATCAAATAATCAAGGTTTCACCTACAGTTTTTGAAAGTGTTAATGAATTAATCGAGCTTAAATGCTTAGATGTGGAACCTAATATTTTAAGCAACTGCGCAAATGATTCCTTTTGAATAAGCCCTAACCTAAATAATGCCTTTACATGGTTATGTACTAACACCCTTTGGCCATTGTAATGTTTTAATAAGTTGGCCCAAGCCAAAGAATAGTTTTCTGAACAAAATCAATAGATTTAATAATTTGAGCGGCACCTCCTTGGAGGATTGCTCTTAAATAATGAAAGCTCTTTATGTTGTCCAACCTTGGATCTTCATGAATTAAAGTGAGAAATAAATCTCGGAACTCTAAAACCAATTTTCGGTTTTACCTGTAAACTTGGGAAGTTCAATTGTAGGGAATTTAAAGCAATCCTGAAGATTACTAAAAGGGGTCGTGTAAAAGAATCAGCTATCGATTGAGAGGAGAATTCGACACATTTTCATTGATAATCAATTTTGCTCTCGCCACCGCTTCAAAATTTTTGGATTGAAAGTCCTCCAGGTCTTTCATTATGGATTCAGCCTCATTTACACTTTCACCATAATCTAATATTAAAGACTCAAATTGATTTATAAGTGGTTGAATATTGTCTAACCGTTATGTAAACACTGAAAGTGTAAGCGAATCTAAATCTTCCCCTTCGCTTATTTTCTAACTAATCTTATCTAAATATTTCACAAAAATTGTTAACTTTGCGTTTAAAACACCACGTTTCTTTCGCATGGTCCATAATTATAGAAAAACTTTACGTAAAATTATATAATAAAATAGGTATTAATACAAGATAATTACTTATACAGGGCGCCGTGATATTCCGTGTACATAGAACTACTGTAGAATTCTGGGGCTAAAATATCCCGATTTAACTCAAATTACCTTAGTCCAAAAGTTGATAGTTTCCTATAGTAACCGTCAAAGTGATTATTTTTTATTAGGTTTTCTTGAAGAACTTTTATACAGGGTGTCCCACGTCGAATAACCGCGATCGATTTCTCGAAAACTAGACGTCTGATCATTCTGAAAACTTTGTCACAAGCTAATGTCAACAGGGTCAACTCAGCTAAAATATATTCAAGATGGTGACACTTCCGGTTATACCGGAAGTAACTATCAACTTTGTTATTTGAAATAGAACACCCTATATATTCTTGCATTTTTAGATTCTAAGTACGACAAATTTTGAACATTTTCGTAGTATAATGTTCTATACCTAAGTCTAGCCGTTTCTGACTTATTCAAGATTTTATGTCAAAAATGACATTTGCAGTCCAACACAGAAGTATGAATTTTACCTATACGGGAATTCGTATTATTTAATTTCAGGTGACTTCTTTGTAGAGGAAGAATTACTTTAACAGATCCTTCATACCATTATGATAAATAGTAATACAGGGTGGTCAAACAAGGAAGGTAAAATTTTATTGAAAAACTCGTCAAAAATCGATTTTTTTAAATGGAAACGCCCTATTTTATAATCTTATCTCGTTTATCATAAAAAATAACAGTGACTTCATGTAAGGTAGTTTATTCCAAAAATTTGTAGTTTTTACAAGTGATAAACAAAAAAATTTTATATATTTTTTTGCAAATCTGTAAAAATATGTGGGTACTCCTTAATTTTCTTAATACGCAAAATAAAGAGTAATAATGAATATGTTATGCATTCGACAAGGTACAGCAAGTCACTTCAAATCAAGCTAATTTAAGTAAATGGAGAATAATACAAAAGTCGTTCACCAAATTTAAATTTTAATGCGATGTTTAAACAAGTCTTTATTCGATGACTTTACCTTTTTGAATGCCACCCTGTGACCAAAAATGAATAGTGCTTTCGTCGTCGAAATGCAATAATCCGGCTCGAAGGACCAATGTTTCTTACGTAATTCAGTGGACTGTGAATACTTTTTTCACGGAGTCTAATTTTAATAAATTAGTATGCCAACTCCAACATATATTAAAACTTTTAATGCAACTAACGCTCTGTTAGCGCAATTACAGCATTATATCGTATGTGCTACAACACATGATACACAAACTGATTCTTAACACTGGGTAATACTTATACAATTTATAACGTACAAAAGTATCGAAGTAATTCACGCCTTAACAGTCCTTGTGACGATTAATTTAATTGTTTACTTAATTTACTTATTCGTATGATACATTATTGTTATTATTGTATTGTGATTTAAGTGTTATATATGGTGACCCAGAAGATCAGTATAAACATGTATAGTGTGGTGACGAAACCGTGTGCAATTGTGGATTGGTCCGTCTTGACAAAGCATTTGTTTAAGGTTTAGGAAAACCACTAAAACCTAAACATGCCAACCCTTACCTACCTTAGTATTCGTATGTAGTAAAATTCATTGAGTGTGTAAACATTATAGAAGGTAAACAAGAACATAAAATATAATGGCACAGCCACTGTATGACGACATATAGCAAACAAATTAATTTAGAAACAGATAATCAGGACAGAGAATACCAAATATTGCTTAACTTCAGATGTCCTTCAAATTAGTAAGCCACAATACAGCTTCATCCGTTAAATTATGAATGTTTACAAACTTACGCATACACGCTTGGTGCAATTCAACTGTGCATATTTTTTTGTATGACAACTATTCATCCAGACAAGAGCACAATATTCTGCTTAGAATTCAGTAAACTAATGCCAATGCAGCTGTACGAAGTGTCTTTGCATCTGCTCCCCAAGTTGTTCCAGCTAATGTTTGAATTACATTATTTCTTTTCATTTTTGTTTGACTTTTTCTAAATGTTCGTTATAAATTAAAAATGTATCTAAAGTTACACCCAGATAAACTGGGTAAAAGTTATAATTTAACTTTGTATTATTGAAGATAACATTAAGATATCTACCTTTTTCTATTACTTAAAAAAACAAGAAACCTGTCTATTTAAATTTCGGGTAATATCTTCAAAAATATTACTTACAGCATTTTTTTCAAATAAAGGTTGTCGCCAATATAACACACAACTTCTCTTTAAACAATTGTTTGATCGAATTGATTAATTACAGCCTAATTACCGAGTTGCACGAAACCTTCCTCAATAAATCTATGTTATATTTAGGTCCGTAAAGTTGGAGGTACGACACAACGATATCGAAGCGATTGACACGTTATAACTTAATAGAAATTTTTTGCCCAAGCCGTAATGGAGTTATACATCATTTTATATGTGTACCTCTAAGTTCACGTTGGAGGTACACCATCACCAAAACCAAATTACTGTAGAGCCATAATTTTGTGCCAATTTTTGGTGTATAATACAAATTTTGTGCCTGAGCCGTAATGAAGTTCTCCGTATTTTTATAAAGTTAAAATTAGTTGTATTTATGTGTGCTAGAATAAAACAGAATTAAGGAACGTAAGTCTGCCATATTAATACATGCGTCTGTGAAAATTATAATATTCTGACATCCTCCATTTGCTTACGCCCTTTGTCTTTCTTTATTTGATCAACCGACTTATGCCAGACCACGTGTGACGGGCCCTCAAAACTGTGAGTTTTTATGTCTAGGGTTTTTTAAATCAAGTTTACAAATGAAATTGAACAGCAATAGTTATTTTATGCGTAAAGTCATTGCCGTGTTTAATTTTTTAACTGTTCCATTGTACTTGACACTTTTTATAACACACTCAACCAGCCTACTTTTATCTAACTATTTACGTAATATCCTACATAAGCTATCAAATAGCGAAACCCTGCTGCCGGTATGTGATGTACAAACACTGATATGTAACGTGTCCCAATCTGACTAGTATTGTATGGGTATCTTTGTTATTAATAAAGCCAGAGATTCAGTTAAACGGGCAATATTGTACAGATTTTCATGCCGATTGATTCCGTTAACTAGGATTAAAAATTCCGATCCGTTCCGAAGATACCCGAAAATATCAATTATTTCACTTATTACGACAGCTACTATGAAAAAGAAAAGAATGAAAAGCTTCTTCACTAATAAAGGCAAACTATAATCTATTTCCAAAAAGATTATCGCAATGAGGGTTTTGGAGATATTAACTTTGTTATTTTAATGGGCGCCATATTTGATTTTTGATAAATAAAAAATTAATTAATTAAAAAAGTTGAAATCATATAAGATTGTGTATGACTCATTACTAATAGCGGCATGATTTAATTTTCATAAACGCATGTCCGCGTCAATTAGATCTTAAACCAACAATCAAAACAAAACGTCAAAATGGAGAATGTCAGAATATTATATTATGATTATCACAGTCGCATATATTAACACAACAGACTTACAGGCAATCCATTGTAACTGTAGAAAAAGTTGCACGTTGCGCAGGTAAGGTGTTGGAGTAGGGACCCGGTTGTACACTCAAAGGTAAAATGATTTCGTAACTGTTGGTTATTCCAGCATGAAACACTGGCGGTATAAGATATCAGCGTAGGTACACCGTAGATATTTAAAATATTGCTTCACATTCATTTATTCAATTTAAATTTTTATATGATTATAATGACCGTCCTTTATAATGTGAAATATAACATTTTATCTTTTATCTTTCTAATTTTAATTTAATAACTACACTTCGGGTCAAAATTCATATCATTGGAATGTAAAACTTTCTTTTAAAAATGACTAATTTAGAATACAAAAGCTTGGATGTACAAAACAAAATTAATTCTATTGTTAAGTAAATGTCTTTCTGATTGGTTAAAATTTCGGGTTCAGTTGCAGCTCAGATGACGATTCTAATACTGCGTCGTTGTTACCCTGAATTGCCGCAAATTTAATTGTGTTCATTAAATATTTCTATTTTTTATTCGTTCAAAATTAGTATAAACTTAATGATTTATAGTTTAGGTATTCAAATCCAAAATAAAAGATCGCTCTGTATTTATTTTATTTATTATTGTATTTATTTGTTTATTTGTATTTACCTAATTATTATTATTGTAAAAGCATAATTTGTTAATAAAATGCTTGAATTTTTGTATATTGTGTACCTACTAACCAGAAAAGTAATAAATTATTGGGTGTAATAATTAATATTTATCTTGCACCAATTTGTATTATATGCTAGTAATACCTACTTCTGCCCGGAGTGTACTATTGTCTGGTCACGCCTTGAAATTCTATAAACAGCTACATTTTTCCTGCGCGAGATTTCTTAAGTTACAATGGATTGCCTGTACGTTCCTTAATTCTAGTTTATTCTAGCACATACAGGGTGTTTCCTAAGTAATCTAAAATATTATATGGGGCGCTTCGTCACTCAATTTTAAGACGAAAAGTTCATATAAACATGTGTGATATGTCTTGTCGTTAATGAGATACAGGGTGTTTTATTATTTTATTATGTAGCTTAGTAAACGTATCTGAAGATGGTAAACGATTATTAGGATAACGCTGGGCATACATACGTCTAGCCTCTAAGGCATTACCATTCGCTAATCCATACAAAAAGTGCATATTAGCCATTTCGGCATTAGTAAACACAGGCATCGTTGTTAACTTAACACAAAAGATCGTATTATTAACAATTTATTGTTCGTTGTTTGCGTTAGTTTTTAGGTTTGACACAGTTGTCAACGTTATTCCAAAGGCCACTTAGAATAAGCATGTTTTCGAAAATCAGTAGCGTCACCAGGAAAAATTAATTTCAAATACAATCAGAGCTGATTTATTATAAACAATTTAACACCCTGTATCTCATTAACGACAAGACTTATCACACATGTTTATATGAACTTTTCGTCTTAAAATTGAGTAACGAAACGCCCCATATAATATTTTAGATTACTTAGGAAACACCCTGTATAAATAAAAAAACAACGCATTGTAACAAAGTTATTATAATAAAATACATACACATACAACTGATTTTAACTTTATAAAAATACGGAGAACTTCATTACTTTAATATAATTAGAAACACCGAAAATATTGGAATGCGGACCAGATCGGGTTCTGTTTAAAAAAAGCGCCCATCCCTGATTATGGCCTTTATTTATCCATATATTTTAAAAACAACAATTACACACAAATGAAAGAAGTTTTTTCACAATTTCTATCACAAATTTGCTCTTTACACGTTTATTAGTATCGGGGCCATGTGGAATTCTATTCAAAATGTTTGTTTATTATATGAACAATCTATTTTAAACGTAATTTACTGAATTTTAAGCACGTATACATTCATGGCTGTCCAAAATAATTTCATTTACACTGTATGTATGAAATATTAGTCATTGTTATTAGTAAAGGATTAGCAGGTATCTAGAATTTTGCATATTTTATACACATTTGCATATTTTTACAGTCATTGTCATATTGAATTATTTCTAAGTTGTAGTTGTAATCGCAAAAAAAAAATATTTTGTAAAAGTATTTTATACCGTGTGTCCCGGATAATCTGAAGTATGTGGAATGGGGAATTTGCAAACTCCGATTTATAGGTTCCCAAAGTGTTTTTAGGATATTTCCACTATCAAAACACTTAACAATGTCTACTAGAAAACGTTTTGCGTAATAATTTCTAAATTTAACCAAACATATTAAAAATATTTGAAAAAGTATTTATTAATATTTTTTAAAATGTACAAGGGTTCAAATCTCGGGTTTTTTTTTTAGTTTTAGTATTATTTTCATGAACAGCATTTAATTTTCATCGGCGAAGAGACATAATTTAAAGTTTTACTTTTTTTACTTGAACTCGCAATGGATTTATTAGAAGAATATTTAATTAGAGAGTTTGTGGATATCGTAAAATCAAACACTAAAATTACGTGAGTTCCTTCTGCGCATGCGTAATGCATGAATGATGACGTATGCGCATGCGCAAAAGATTTTACGATATACAAAAACTCCCTATTAATAAACAATTAAACTAAATGTATCATAATGTGACTATTCTAATAAATCCAGTGCCAGTTCAAGTAAAAAAATTAAAACATGCCTCTTTACTGATAGAAATTAAACAATAATACAACTAAAAAATGAAACGAATTGGGATTTGAACCCTCGTACGTTTTAAAATATTATTAAATATTTTTTCCAATATTTTTAATATGTTTGATTAAATTTTAGAAATTAGTACGCAAAACGTTTTCTAGTAGACATTGTTAAGTGTTTTCATAGTGGAAATATCCTAAAAATACTTTGGGGACATATAAATCGGACTTTTCAAATTTCCCATGTTAAACAAAATGCATTAACACTACATTATGTAACTTAAGTGAAACTGTTTAAACAAATTATATGTAGACAGGTTTATAAAATTGGTCTTAGTGGTACACATTACTGTGTGCAATTTAGACAATGAATATACAGTGTGTCCCAAATTGCATAGAGTCTTTGTTATTAATAAAGATACAATTTTCGTTAAATAGCAATGATGTACTGTTTATGAACTCTGAGCAGTTCTGAAGTTATTCGGAAAAACTCGAAAAACTTTATTTTCGAAAAATCTAATATTTCCTTAATCGTGAAAGTTATAAAACAATTTTCAAACAAAGGTGCTTGTTTCGTTAGAGTAAACTCATTATAATAAGTCTCATGATGTTTGAGATAGTGTAAATAACTTTATTTTTAAATAAGCGTCATTCTTAAGGTGGGAACAAACATTGTTAAACAACAGTTTGCCATTTGTCGACTTTTTTAGAGCCGCATTACGCTTAGCCATCAATTGTTTAATACAGTTATTAAGCCTCGAAGGTAATTCTTTATTGCAGAATAACCTTCATACAGCCCAACCATCAATTCACCTACAGTGGACATTAACAGTTAACATGATGACATCTGGTATAAGATTTTCATTGTTAATAGTTTTTAATCTTCTGCTAATGAAGGTGTTTTATTTATCAAAACATCAAATATAACAACCATAGAACAAGTGGCGCTTAGAGAAACTAGATGGTAATACAGGATTTCTATAAGCGATTGTCTCATCAAGTTGGCAATTACAATAACGATAAACGACGAACAACACACAATTACAACCATGGATAATAATTATAACATAACGATGAATTACCTGGCAGATGATGATATTAGCATAAATTAATTCACTACCAACTTAAGCGACAAATTTACATTTTTAAATTCTTCAACGCTTACCTGATGAGACAATCATTTATAGAATTCGTGTACTTGACCAGAACAGGGAATATACTAATTCGATGAAAAGTAATATTTAAAGTAGGTATAGTATTTATAGGATAAAAGCTGGATAGGGCGTTTGGGTCAAAAAAGAGACAACTAAGATTTATGAACTTGTGAATGCTTAAAAACTTAGATTCAATTGTTAGAACCATACCAACGATGGTTTTAAGCGGTGCTTAAGTTTTAGTTGTGTTGGTTGAAACGGCCATTAGTGATTTAATAAGTTGATGAAATATAATAGTAAAATATGCGACTTTATCAGGTATTTATTAAAATCTCCCGCAAGCATGACATGATCATCCAATGAGGGAAAGAAATGCTAGATGGAAATAGTTGAACAGAACAGCGCATGTACACCAGAAGTTGGATAGTACATTGAGTAAAAAATAAAGCAGTTAAGATTTAGTGATTTAATTAGTTCAAGAAATGTAACAGTAGAAGATGCCTTTCTTATCAAGTATATAAAAACTCGAGCATTATTAAACAATAAGAAAAAGAGAAGACAGATGGAGATAGTTTCGACATGAAGTCACGTCTACGCGAGCGACGAGGGTTCATCTCGATGCGAGCTCATGTTGATGTGGTGATTGTGGATTAGTTCGTCTTGGCAAAGCATTTGCTTCAAGGTTTAGAAAAACCACTAAAACCTAAAGCCAACCCTTACCCACCTTAGTATACATATGTAATAATATTAATTAAGTGTGGAAGCATTATAGAAGGTAAATAAGATCATAAAATATAACAAAAAGCCGTGGTAAAAAAAGCCATAGTATAAAGAGATGTGTAAAAAACCCCGGAAAAAAAGCCTACGAAAAAGAAAGCCTGCGGACGATGCCCATAAATATGTATATCGCAGCAATTTTGAATGTAATAGAATATTGGTGTAATTCCACAATTCTGTACTTAAAGATTGTAACTTAATGGAAAATAATAAATAATAATCAAAGTATAGGTAATAGCGAAGGTGAATAGATCACTTAATGAATGATCGTAGAGTAATCGATTAAAGTAGTTTTAATTCCGGATGTGTTTTTGAGAGGAAAAAGTGTCAGGCTTCCTCAATTTTATACAAACGTTTTTGCCTCCAAATGCAAAGTATAATTTCCGCAATTACAAAAAAAACCAATTAGTCTGCTTTAATATTATTGTTCCTTTGAAATAAAAAAATAAATAAAACGATGTTATTAAATTTTGATTTTTTTCGGATATCTCAGAAAGAAGGCGTAATTTTCTCAGTTGCCAAATTATGATGCTTCTCATGATTGCAAATTAATTACTTACGACTAAAATAATACGCAGGATATTAATTGAATGAAGTTGATCGTTTTTATTTATCTGGTTCTAATTATAAATAATTAATACAATTGTAAACATACATTATTTTACGCTGGATGTGAACAGTTAAAATAATTACATTCAATTTGAATATTTTTTACTATTTACAAAGTCATTAACGCTTAAAATTGCATAATTAGAATTGCACGTAGAAATGATTATTTCAATGTATTCAAACACATTAATCAAAATTATTTAGGTCCTATAACATTCTGTATTGATTAGATTTTCCATTGAATACTGAATATTGTGTGAAATGAATAGGTATTTTGGTAAATATTTTAAAAATTTATATAGGTACATCAGTATTTTAATGGACCATCACAACTTATACCACTAACTTTTAGAATTTTCTTATACTAATAAGTACCTAAACAAATTATCAGTCTTTTAGTTGAAAAAGAGTTCGACAAAATTTTAAAATAAAAATCTGACGGCATTCAATTTTTTTGCATAAAATTAATATATTTGTACAAAGAGAAAACTCGCAATAATGTTACATCAATTGATGAACGACTTCTAGATAGTGGATGAAGGAAATAGAAAAAGGCCAAAAATCATGATACATTTTGTTGAGTGTGTGCTGATAAAAACAAGCGTTTACCGCAGAACCCCACATCGCACCGATAAGGGAAAACAACTTTTTGTATAATTGATATTGGTCATGTGATTATTTTCTCAGTAATTCCTTATCGGATCAAAAATAGTTTAAACAAAAAATGTGTATAATCAAATTATAATTAACATATGAAACAAAAATGTATAAAATGAATATTTGACTAAATATTTTAAAAATTCGAAAATCTGTAGGTTAACGGCCCTTTTAGCTACATAGATTATACCCAAAACTAACCACATCTTTGGAATTATAAATAAGGTCTTTGTACACAGTTTCATAAAAATGGAAGGGTGGTTTCTCTATATCTTGTTTACATACGGACGGACGGCCGGTCGGCTGTCGGACAAACATTTTTTTTTGTTTTATTATAACGTACTAACTCTAATTTGTCGGAGAATGTAAAAAAAGAGGTGTTAAAATTTTCGATTGGAAACCGTCGCATAACTCCCCATCTTATCTCATAACATGTGGAGTAAAAATCACTCTTGAATATGTTTGCAACAAAAACAATATGATATTAGTTACACATCTTAGTAAATTAGAAGACGCATGGTCCTTGTTACGAACGAAAACATTTCATGTTTAATTTTTCCAGCGTTTCAGTTGATTAAACTTTAAAATAACTCAAGTTCTATTAGCTTTTGTACAGTCTCAATCCGTAAGCAACGCCAATGGTGTAGAAGCCTTTTATGCCCTTGTCTAGAAATAAAAGCTGTCTGCAAAGCTTGCAAAAGTGCAATAAATACCTAATGTGGCAAAGCTTTATTATAAGCAAATTTAGTGCAACATTGCAATTTGTATACTATACGTACAGACTATAGAAAGTCTTGTATTCTTTGTCAAAGCAGCTGCTTTTCTATAGTCACTAAACCCGGGCGTATAAAAACTAAACAGAAACGTTTAAATAACCGTTTTTTAAATTGATCTTGGAAATTTAGCAAAATACCGCAAAGGCTGTTTAACAACCTACTTAATCTATCTCACAATTAATTAAACTATGATGCATTCTTGCTTCTATGTTGAGATTCGTAAAATTATTAAAAAGTTAGTTTGCATAAAATAGTGAAAAACAAATTGTTTGTAGAAAAATAATAGAAATATTGCGTTTTATAAAATAATAGTTTAAATAAAAATTGTAGGTAATATAATTTACTACTTTCTAAGTATACATTTTTTATATGATTAAAACATTGTTTAAAAAAATTGGAAAATGATAACGGTATGTTTATTGGATAAAAAAAATCTTTTAATCAGATCACCGCGTTTACAAGTAATCTCAAGTGAGAGCGGTCTTAAACCCAAAATTATTTTGTTTTAATTATAATCTACTAACAACAATAATTTTTCTCTGAGACTTGCCGGCTAGTCTGGATTTTAATAAAATTTCATACACAGATTTTCTTATTATTTGATTATTTTCTAAAATATTACAATTTTTTCTTCAAATAAAAGTTGTGTCTAATTTAATTATACACAACTTTGGTGAAAAATTTTTGATTCGATAAAGAATATTAGCGAGATAAGGTGTCAATTATTTTTAACAATACCTTTTTTTTATTTTTTAATTTAAACTATTATTTTCTAGAACCCATCGTTTTCTTTTTTCATTTTTCTAGTGTATAGTGAGGTAACCTTTATTTAACAATAATTTACAAAACAAGTAAACCGTCGCATAACTAACTACCTCATTATATAAGATGATGATGAAAATACGTCTAAAATTAATCGTAAACAAGATAACCTGTTATGCAAACCATATCTATGTAATTATCATTTGAACTACTAAGTATTTTTCAAATTAGAAATTATGAACATATGAATTCGAATAATAAAAATGATAACAAAAAATGAACGTGTATGCAACACACATTGCAGAAGATGTACGAAAAGATGTCTATCTTAGCAGAGTTAATCTTAAATTTTCTTTAATTTCACAATGTATAAAAAGACAAACCTTTGTTTAATTGATTAGAACCAAATAATTAGTTAACACAAAACGATTATCATAATTAAATCATAACAGTATTTAAACTTAATATAATTTTATGGCATATAAAAACAAGTAAGTAAGTGAGTAAAAACCATCGCATAGAATTTTGGATAAATTAGAACTATGTATTTATATCTCATTGTTTTAACAATTATTTACTAAATTTAAGGACAAATATAAGAAACAACGTGAGGGTTTCGAAGTTTCTGAATTCACAAGAATGAAATAATTTTGTTATTTATTTAATTTTAATATAACAATTGTAGTATTCGAAAAAGAAATTAGTTTTTGCTTTCTACAGTCACTAGCCTATTCTTGTTTTAAACAACTCAGTTTTTATGGAAAACCTGGATTTGTCAACGTAAGAGGAACCATCACTGTAATCTATAAAAAAGTATAGTATATTTTATTGAATTGGATTAAATATACTTAGTTTAAAAATTTTTAATAACTTTTCGAGTTGGGTCATTTTAGAATAAAGTTTTTCGGTTTCTGAAAACCCTCTAAGTTGGCCAATATTTCTTTAAAGTCATTGCTCTTTGATTTTGCTCTTGGGGTATCAGTTTGGGTTACTCATCCCTACCAGTAAACCGGGACCTGGCTGAGAGACGACTGGAGAGCACAGTCAAAAAGTTTAAACAGATGAAGCTTTTTGAAAATTATGACAGAATGTTTGAGGAGTGGCATAATTGAAGAAGTAGATAAGATGATAAACGAGAGAATTGTACGAACCTACCTCATCATGTCGTTGTGAAGGAGGAAAGAAGCGCTACCCTTGTGCGTCCCGTATTTAACGTCTTTGCAAAGTTTAAAGGTCAGCCGTCACTGAACCAGTGTCTTGCTACAGGTCCAAATTTAATTGAACAAGTTCCTTCGATTCTGTTGAGATTTAGAATAGGAAAATACGGTGTCATCGCAGACATCCGTAAGTCCTTCCTCCAGATTAGTGTTCGTATGCAGGATCGTGATTTTCTACGGTTTGTGTGGTAGATAAGAGCATCGGAAAAGTGAGAATTTTTCGACATTGTCGAGTCGTTTTTGGTCTCACTTCAAGTCCGTTCCTTTTGGGTGCAACCATAAATCGCCATCTCTACGATTTTGTGAAGAAACTGAAAGAGCTAAGATTGAGAACTTGAAGCTGTTACGAAGATCATTTTACGTTGACTGTATTGCTAGTTTGGACACCAAAGAGGAGTTTAGAAGTTTATCCGTGACAAGAGCTCCACCCTGATTGACGCTAAAATTGATTTGCGCGGATAGCTATTCAACTGTAAAGAAAAAATGGGAAATCAAACAACTTATGTCCTTGGACTGAATTGGAATGCTAGTATGGATGAGTTGTCTTTGGATTTTTGCGCGTTTTATAAGACAAAGGAAGTGCCTATAACTAAACGAAGAATGCTGTCACTGGCGCAAAGGGACTTTGATCCGCTTGGGTTGATTTCACCAGTTACGCTTCTGCCGAAGAAATTAGTTCAGGATACTTGGAAGACAAAAAAGAGTTGCGACGAAGTGGTACCAGATGACATTCGCAAACGGTTTGTTAGTTGGGCGACGCAGGTGTTAGTTTTGAAAGACTTACGGTTCCCTTGTCGTATGGTTGGAGATAAAATGACGAAGTACTCTTTGCACGCGTTTTTAGATGCTAGCAGTATTGCCTGTGTAACGAAGTGAAGTCATTTTTTGGTGAACGAGAAGCAGACATGTATTACTGGACTGACTTCAGCAACGTGCTTTACTGGATATGCAAAAATGAGATCTGGACAACTTTCGTAAGAAATTGAGTCACTGACTTACCATCACGAGGTTGTTCTCCAAAACAGATCGTCTTGTCGCGATGGTGGGAGGGGCCCGACTGGTTGTACTTAACTGAGTGTGAATGGCCCACCTCTGAAGTGAAACCGGATTTTAAAATTGTTCGTTCAGAGATACAGAAAAGTGTTACCTCCGCAATGGTGACTGTTCCAGCACCTGTAGTGTGTCCAGAGGAAATTGCGCCTACTAACTATTTGAAATTGCTAAAGAAAATTGCATTAAAAGGCAACCTTGCAAAAGACAGAAGCGAAATCACTAAGGAAGAATGGAAAAGAGCGGAGGAAACGTTAATCGCAACGATACAGATTGACATGTTTGTCGGAAAAGAAAAGATTTTGCACAAACTTTATGCGGAGAAGGATAACATAGGAATTTGAAGAGTGAGGACACTCATTGTGCAGCGTGATGATTGTGAAGACTTTATAAGACCTATGGTTTTGTTGGCTAGTCATCCGGTTACTAGGTCCATTGTGAAATTAGAACATGAAAAGATTCACCACTGCGGCGTGGGAACATTACTTACGATTTTACGTGAACACTACTGGATAATTGGGGCTAGAAGATTGGTTCGGAATGTCGTTCACAGCTGTATAGAGTGTCGCAAGTTTGTCGCCAAAAAGTGTATACCAGAAGAACCTACCCTTGCCACTCAATCGTGTTCGAGACGCTTCCGTGTTTAAGATCGTTGGAATGGACCTGGGAGGACCGTTGTATTTGAAGGATGGGATGAAGTCGTCTTCACAAGTGCACTTAGAGCTGGTTATGTCGTTGTTATACACCGGATCTGGTCGCAGCAATGGAGAGATTCATCGCTTGAAGGAAGTGTCCATTCGTCGTCTATTCTGATAACGGGACAATCCTAGTTGGAGCACGCAACCAAATCTTGAAAAGAGGGGTGCAAATTGATGGAAGCTCCTACCACTTGCAGCGCCTTGCTGTGGTGGATGGTATGAGAGGATCGTAGGCATAGTGAAAACACTTTTAGTGCGACTGCTACAGACGACACTAGTTAATTTTGAGGAAATGCAGACAATTTTATTCAAATGCGAAAGTGTAACCAACGCAAGACTACTTAATTACCTCTCAGATGACCCAATGGATTGGACACCGCTCACCCCTGACATTTTTCTTAGCGGTATCAACGCGGAAGGAACCCCGCAATTGTCAAATTGGACTCAATGTCAATTCAGAGAAGAATACAGAAGCGACAGAAGGTGCTCAAGCACTTCAAAAATTGTTTCCGGAATGAGTACCTGAGTGTTCTTGAGCACAACCGTAAGAAAAAACCCAGTGGTCAAGTAAAAGTTGGAGTTCTTGTCATGGTGGAACGGGAGAACAAGAAACGGATTCTTTGACCGCTTGTTCGGATTTTGGAGTGTACCGTGTTGTTGATGTACAGTTAAATTGAAAATAGGAGGCTTGTACACCCGAGCGGTTCAGCTAGAGTCAATACAAACCGGCCAGTGGATACCACTGAACAGCTAGATGTGAAGCCAAAGCAAAGTAGAGGAGAAAGTTGTCACGAGATTCGGTAGTGAAATCAAGAAGACTGATAGATTTAGAGATTAGGTACTAATTAGTTTGGCTTTCGGTTTGTGTTCGAAAGTCAAACGGTGGGAGTATGTCAAAGAATATAGTATTATTTGTTATAAAAGTTTATAAAGTGATGTGCACCGTATCGTAGTAACGTTATTGTTTTTTCTTAATGAGTTTGCCGTTTGCATGTCAATAAAATGGATTTACTTTTTCGTGTGTCATTGAATTAATTTATCTAATTTAGTAATTTATCGCGATTCCCAACAACCCGCAAGCATTTTAAGTGCAAATTCTACCGATAATTAATGGGAACTTGAATTCTATATCTGTTCAATTAATACACACAAATGGATGTGTATGCACAATTTATATATGTATTACATGGCACTGCCTACAAAAGAACTACTAAACGTTTTCGGCGGAAAAGTCATAGAAATCGTAATAAAATTAAGTACAATGAAAAACTCCTTTCTTATGATTTCTTAATGAAGTGTCATTACATATGAGGATTTGTTTTGCAGCAACGGTAACGTTTTTCTTTACTGCGACTAGAGGTACCAGGTATTTCGATCAATTACGTTTCTCACCGTTTTTAAGCCTCGTGTTAAAATGTCCACACGAGACTATCAAGGGGTCTACCACCGACTACGGTGACTTTTCTCACCGGTGAGTTTTGTCACCAAAATGACGACATTTCAGGGAGAAGTCGGAAAACGCTACTATTTACTGAAGTGACTTTTGTCACCGGTGACAAAACTCGATCGAAAACGAGTGAGTTTTCTCGAGCGCTTTATTTTAAGTGAGATTTGGCATTTGAAGTAAATTAAATCGAAATAAGAGATTAAGGCGGGCTGAAACTAATAATATAATAACAGAATCAATTTAAAACAGTTAATGTTTCATATTTTCGGTTCGCTTTTATCTAATATCGAACAAAATTCGAAAATAAAAACATTTTTTTTGTGTTCTCGTCGGACCTTTAGAATTAGTTGTCTTAGTGCACTCAATAAACTGTTAAGTGTGTAATAAGTTGCATACGGCTTTGCGCAGAAGAACGAACGCCTGCAACAGTAGACAGAATATTTCTGCGTTTAATGGTTCTAACGCTATTCGCTATTCGCAATTGCAACGACTTGTGCTTCTGTGAAACAGTTCTGTGAAAACTAAGAAAAACTTGTGCAAACAACGAATGATCTAATGATGTTGAATTTAATTCACGATTTACAGTTGAGTGTATTTTTTTCCTCCAATTAAGTTTCTAATTTTAAAATTAAAGTTATTTAATTTTGCTGTGGATCTTGTTGAACCTTATATGCGTCCAAAAAGAAGACCCAGTGATTTGTCCATTCATACTCGAGTAACTAATAACAAATAATTTTGTCTGTTTCAATTTATGTGTTCAAACGTTACTTGTGGGATGGGTATTTGCAACCCTTGTATTGTAGCTGGTGACAATATTACTGCAATATTTTCTTCAACCTTGGTCAAGGATTGAAAATTACCCACCCCACCACCCATTTTATTTGCTTCCTTGTTATTCGCAGCGGCTTTTTCTTTGGTTCGGACACGTAAATCTTACCATGTCTGTTGAATTCAAATAAAAGATTATTTTAAAGTGTTTGTTATTTAAATTAATATACCCTATATTTTTAAATGAATAGCTTCAGTGGCTTAAATTAATAAAAATAATGCTTAGGTGTACATATGACAAAATTAGATTAATGTTTTGAAAAATTCGAATTTTTTGAAACAAATTTAAGATTATGTTTGTGACTGGAATAATGTTCATTCCCCGACTCCATAAATAAATAATGTTAGCAACAAAAATCTTTCAAATGGGGTAGCAAAGACAAAATTAACTTTCTCTTTCTCCACGCTCTCCAATCCTTTTGTGGCCCTATAGTGCTATTTAAAGTTTTGGAAACATTTTGCCATAAGGTTTCGCCGTCTGTTCTTGTAAAAGTACTAGAAAATTTTCCCAAAATTGATTCCAGGTGATTTTGCAAGAATTCTATCAGAATGGCTTTTTGTTCTTCAGTAATTTTTATTTTTACTTTTCAAGCGACAGCCTTGAGTTTAAAACCAACTGACGTTTTCATGACATTGTTGCTAAGCAACGAGCACGAAGGTGCAATGTTGATAGATCTAACTCGTGACAAAACTCACCAATGAGTTTTGTCATCTCACGTGATGTCAATAGTAGCACTTTCTAAAAATGAGTGAGAAGTTTCATGTGACTTTTCTCACCCGGTGACAAAACTCACCGAAGCCAGTGGTAGACCCCCAGGATGTCAAAAAGTTTAAGTTAGTGAAATTGTTTTTTGTGCATGCCTATACTTTTGTCCAATGTAGCATTTTTTATGCAATGATCGTAGGCATGTACGTAACAGTAACCAGAAAACAAAATTAATTTGCAATCAAATTAATGTTTAAAGTTGTTTTTATTCATATGTCTGCATTTTTGTTTTACTATTGTGGTTTCAATTAATAAATAATTAAGGTTAAAATTTTTGATTTTACTTTATATTCGAGAATAAATTAAAAATTTGTACAAACTACATGGCTGAATCTCGAGGAAAACGACCTTTTAATAGTAGTTTAAGGGAAGAACTGCGGCAACTCAATTGTAAGAAATACCTTCGTTATTACGTATTTTGAACACAATTTCGCAAATTGTTGGTGGTATTTTATATATTGTCAAATTTACATTCAAATTTCAAAACATGTCAGTTAAAAAAATCAACATCAGGCTCGGCGTGATTTTGGTTGCTTATAATTTATTTGAAAAATTTCAAGCGGCTTGAGCATTTAGATATGCTCTAAAGACATCTTTAATTAACACACACTTGATTCAAAAACATTCAAGTGTACTAACAATATTTTAAAAAAATATTTTACATTAGCATACCATATTTACATAAACCAGGCCCCTAAAGCCCGTTTACTAACAATTTTTATAAAACAAGTATCGACTTGTCCATAGCCGGTTGAGAGTTTTTGTCACGTACTGCTGCACGGAATTATGCATGTCTGTGCCAGGCGAAACTTGTATTCTGTGGTTTACTTATTTCGCTTTGAAGAAATTCAAAAACTCGTTAGATTTGACGATAAGAGAACTCGGAATACGCGTTTGGAAACCGATAAATTAGCAATAGTATCCTACGTTTGGGATTTATTCATTCAACAATTCAAAACCTGCGTCATACCGGATACTAATGTAACTATAGATGAACAACTTGTTGGCTTTAGAGGTAGATGCAGATTTGTTCAATATATGCCAAGTAAACCGGCAAAATAAGGACTTAAAATATTTTGGATGTGTGAATCTAAGTCTGGTTATACTCTGGATGGTTTAGTTTATGTTGGTCGCCAGCCAGGAAAACCTCCACATAAAAACCTGGGGCTTGAAGTAGTAGAAACTCTTGTGCGTGGCATTCATAATTATGGTCTCAATCTCACGATAGACAATTTCTTCATTTGTGTTCCACTAGCAATTTATTTGTTGGATAAAAATATTACTGTTGTGGGTACACTATGTCAGAATAAGCGTGACATTCCGAGCGCAATGAAAACCTCAAAAGATCGTGTAGTCTGCTCTTCATTGTTTTGCTTTTGAAATATCATATCCATGGTAAGTTACGCACGTAAAAAGAACAAATATAGCGTAATTTTACTAAGCACTATGCACCACGACGCAGCTATCAATGATGACGCTAAGAAGAAGCCCGAAATCATCTCTCATTATAATAAAACACGTGTAAGAAGCAAAGTGAACGATGGTCCATGACACTGTTATTCAACATTATTGATGTTGCAGCACTCAATGCATATTTAGTCTTTACGAAGAAACATCCAAACTACAATATAGGAGTGACTCACAAACGCAGAATATTTTTGAAAGATTTAGCGAAGGAACTAGTGATACCACATATCCAGAGAAGATCTAATAACCCTAACTTACGGCGTAGTGTCCGGGAGTGTTTGAGTAGATTTATTGATATCTCTGGTCCATTAGCCGCTCAAACAAGTGCAACGATTAAAAAAAAAAATCCTCAGTGTGCCCCTCAAATATTGATCGTAAAAGCACAATGATATTTATTACTTGTCAAAATAATACCTATAATGATCATAGCATTAGAATGTGCACTACTTGCTTCTCTAATCTCTAAAAACTTGTTCACTATAGATATTTAATCCCACGTTTGTAACGTGTATGTATAAATACATAAAGTTTATTTTAATAACTTGGCTTTTTTGCGACTATACATGATTCTATAATCTGGGCCGCAGAAGCCGATATTTTATTGGCTAAGTATACTAGGGTTGGTACTCCTCGCTGCGCTCGCCGTGCCTTAAACCCGTGCGTGCGCCAAAATGCTTCTTATAAAACTAGTATCTTAATATACTATCATGAAATGTATACGGGATCATTTCTAAGCTTTTAAATTTAAGACATAATTGTTATGTTGAAGAGATTTTTCGTCCGTAAAAATTTTTGGTCAAAATAAATTTTCCAAGATCGTATTACAGGCTAACTGGATCCCTTTAAGGAAGGTGAATGTAAACAGGAACAAAAACCACTTTCTACTGGTGGAGGCAACGTTTCGCACCCTAATGTGGGTGCTTCTTCAAAGCCAGTACCAGAATTAAAGGGGTGTTAAGATGAGAGATGTACGTTTAGGACACATTCTTTTTTTATATAATTTGGTATCAACACTCATTAAAATTAAAACACACAAACAAACCAACAAGTAATAACACCGCACAGTACGGTGTTATTACTGTTGACTCCTAAAATGTTACGTTCCAAGAGCCAAGAGATGGCCCGCTGTTCTCATTTCATTAATCAAGAACGAAAATATTTGGCACAGTGTTACCAAAACTAACTATTCTATATCAGAAAATAAAGGGTGATTCAACAAGACGTTGTATTTTGACAATCGCGCCATTTCCGCCATTTTTGACTAATTAGGTTTATATTTGACATTTGTTTAGTATTCGGTCGAACAACGCGTCCTTTTCGTGAAAACGTACTTCAAAAATGGTGAAATTATTTCGACACCAATGCGAAAAATTCGCACGTTGTGTGGTAAAAATAACGCGCCTTCGCGCACTGCTGTGCAAAATGTAATCGACAAATTCAAGCGATTTGGTTTAGTTTGTGATCATAAATCATCAACGCGTCTAAGGCCGGGCCGGTCAAACGACAATATTGTTTCAGTGAGTGAAAGTTTGGAGGCTGATCACAACATTTCAATCCGACGCAGATCACAACAATTAAACTTATCCTGTTCGACTGTACAGCGTATTTTCACAAAAGACTTTCATTGTCATGCATACAAACTTCAATTAGTGCAGGAAATAAAACCAGCTGATCACGGTTAACGTCGCGAGTTCGTCAATTGGGCACTAAACAAGATTGCTGAAGATGCCGATTTTCCATCGAAAATCATCTTTTCAGATGAAGCGCATTTTGAGATTGGCGGCTATGTTAATAACAGAATTGCCGTATTTGGGGTACGGAGAACCCAAGAGCAATTCAACAGAGACCAATGCTTCCCAAAAGACTCAATTTGGTGCGGACTATGGAGCAAAGGTGTGATAGGGCCGTACATCTTCAGAGATGAGGAAGACAATTGCGTTACAGTCAATGGCGAGCCATACCGAACGATGTTGGAAGATTATTTCTTTCCAATAATTGATGAAATGGTCGACGAGGACATCTGGTTTTAACAGGATGGGGCTACGAGCCATACGGCCCATGCTGTTTAATTGGGCGAAAGACGGCGTTGAATTGGCCGCCAAGATCGTGCGATTTGACGCCGTGCGATTTTTTCCTGTGGGGATTTTTGAAGGCAAAAGTGTATGCTGACAATCCTCAATCGCTGGAAAACGTGGAAGAGAATATTCGTGGCGCTATTGACGAAATTGGTCCGGCACTTTGCGGAAACGTGATGCAAAATTTTGTCAAACGATTACGGTGTTGCCAAAGCAGCCGGGGCCGCCATTTAACCGACATTATTTTTCATGTTTAACGGCTATATTTCCACTACACACTGATATAAACGATTGTCGGAATTCTCAATAAAAAGAACATTTTTTCGAATATTCAAAATGCAACGTCTTGTTAAATCACCCATTACAACAAGAATGCGAAATAAGAGTAGAAATAACATTATTACAATCAAAACACAAAACACATAATCACAAATTCTACAAATGCTTTCTTTCTTCAATTACACTTGAAATATACAAATACCTATATAGTTATTAATGATTACCTCTAATAATCTATGAGGGTCGCAAAATATTTAAATTCAAAACACCGGTTTAAAATTATATGATGCCACGCACACTAAATTTTAACCTTATCGCAAATTAGTGAAAATAAATCCAAAGACAGACAAGATTTTAAATTTTTATTACAAAATTGAAATCAGGAACGTAATTAAGCATGTTTGTTTTAATTAGTTTTGGCAATTACATTAAAATCTAAAAAAATATTTTGTTAATTAACGACATAAATTGCAAATAGATCCTATATTTATTTTATGTATGAATAAATTGCAAAATTTATTAAAACACGGATTACACCTACGTAAATCGACGCATCGATGCATTCAAATTCAAATTACATAAATTCGCATTTATTCAAAAGCATTTTTATTAATACGTACCTCAACACGTAGACTCGATTCGAAGAATATGTAGAATTTTAACAACACCCCCGATAACGAAAACAACACATTTTAACCCGATAATCCAACGCACTACGATGCAACGCACACTAATTTATGATTTGCGATTGTAATCATTCCAATGCCAACTAAAAGCATATTCTAAGTTTGAATCGAGTTGGCAGTTGAAAGCTCAAAAACGGAATAAAGCCGGAAACACATTTGTCTGATGAGTTGTGTTCTGTTGTATTATGTTGTGACCGGAACACATTGTTGTGATGAGTTGCGAAGTGTTGTGACGCTACGTAACGAGAATTCCTCTTAAAATGCATACCTACCCTTCTAAGTTGGGTACTTTTGGCACTGATACGTATCGTATTTGAATCGCATATTTCAGAACCCCACATGTCCACGAATGATAGTTTTGAAAAAAAACGAAAAAAAACTGTTTTATGTAAAATCACATTATACAACTGGATGTGAATACGTTAGAAATTTCACACAAATTTAAATATACAGCTTTTGCTGCATCAATAAAAGCATAAAATGGCAACTGGAAATGTGTGGTTTCTAAAATACACGTTTATTTGCACAGAACCTTTTTAGTTATTTATTTTTATTTTATAAACAACTTAATTCAATGGATACATGATTAACTAAATGTTTAATATTCAACAACATCTTCACCTTCTCTATCCACTGTTGGCCAGGAAAATATTTCTTGATAAAAATTTCTTATCGGTTCATCTTGGTAGCGAGTAAATCGTTCAATTTTCTTGATGGATACCATTTTTTTGGCATTAATTGGTACATTGACGTCTGGATAGGCAGCTTCGACGGGAAAAAATGTGATTGGCGTGGATGTGTTTAATTTAAATTCATGTTCGGCAATACCATCAATGTAGTTGCGGGCAAGGACATAACCTTTCTTGTCTTCTGTATGAGTGAACTGCAAAAAAGTTGAAATAGTAAAGGAAACTTCCTCATCTTTTGGTACACCTCTACCTAAGGAAGCTGTAGACAAGCAGTTTTTCTTGTAGAATTGGGGCCACCATGTTTTGTAATCTTTTAACACGCTGTTTTCTTCATGCATCAAATAAACGGAAAAACTTTCTTTAGAGCTTGATGTGATGATGAGTTCAGTATATTCTTTCAATACAAAAATTCTGTCATTTTCTTTATCTTTCTTTTAACCACAGCGAAGTTCCTATCACAAGGCATGAAGGAATGCCCTCTTATCGGAAAATACTAATTAACAGTCATAAAACGTCCAAGATCTACTAGCGCCCTACACATTCTTATAACGCAGTGATTTTTATTTTGTACGCCACATCCGTCGGAAAAAATATGAAGATGTTTAATAGTTTCAAGAATTTCTCGCCTTATATAGTCCATGATAAAAGAACAAACCTGTCGGATTGTACAGTTCGGATATTGCAGGAACTGAATGTTCATTCAAACATTAATGTCTTTGTTCAATTAAAATTTCTTTTCATTTTTGTGTTTAATTATCACATTAGCGACATTAAAACTGCATATTATTCAACTACTGGCAGACTTTTTACTGTATAAACATTAAAAGCCACAGTTTTTTTGTTTTCACAATTATTTAGAGATCGGTACCTCTTTTCTTTCAGAACTACTGCTCATCACTGTCTAAACATTAAATATAACTCCTTTCAAAATTGGTTCATTTATTTATTTAATCTTTTGGTTTTAGTATCTGCCAATAACCATATTTTATTTGTAAAGCCACGGAGAGACAATTTTTAGGCGACCATAACAAAAAAGTGAATTTAATACTCAAAAGAGGTCCAAAAGTATGTATTTTCTGGCGTTTTATTTATTATTATTGTCCGCTCTAAGGTGGCGCCATCTATCCATGTTTTCTTATATTATATAACGATATCGATTTTACCGCCTCTGTTATTTTTTTCTTTCATATTACCATGGTTATCTTTATTGATTATAAATTTTCATGACAATGAATCTTATTTATAACACAAGTTTGTCCTACCCTCTGCCATTAATCTCAAACTCGGTCGAAAAAATACACTTTTTGAACTTGATTATTCTTGGTAATTTGTATTTAATTAATTTTATTAATTGTAAGAAAGACTTGTCGTCCACCTAGCCCCGTATTCTGGACAAAATACTCAAGGAATCAGACCTTCAGCTGATAGGTATCCAAAGGCTTACTGGAGAAAACCAAGAAGAACTCGGAATCGGTGACAGTGATGACGAAACTGGACTAAATCTGAATGGACTCGTGCTTGCCACCGAACGGATACATCTGCGCTGTGTAATATCAGAACATGGAATGTGCAAGGAATGAATATTGTCAAACTCATCATTGTGAAGCAGGAGGTGGAACGGCTCAAAATCGTCAGTGAGGTACATTGGACTTGCATGAAGACGATGTCATGTATTACTAAGGGAACAACACCTTTCGAAGACGTAAAGTAGATATTATCGTCAATAAGAAAACATCCAAATGCATTGAAATATGAGCAGCCGTTGCTGTCCTGCTATTTGTGTGATTCAGAATATTACCAGGGTCATTTACATCTTCGACATACATTGGTAAATTCTTATCGAATACCTACCTAATAAATTCTTTTTTTTTTGTGTACCACAAGACCAGGAACGCATATCTAGGTCGTTTAAGGCAATAAGAAAAGATTCCAAAGTCAAATTTTGTTTTCTGCTGTGCTCATTTTAGTGTAGGTCTCTTTCATTAACAATTAATCTATAGTTTTGTGTTCAAAATGATTTTCCTTTGTAGCTTGAACAGGATAGGCAAAAATTGCATGAGAACTGAATGCTAGAAGAAAACATTTTCTTAAAGCCAAATGTAATGGGTGATTCATTTATTTAGTATTTATTAGTATTTTTTAAATTAAAAATAAACGAATAAAAACAATTTTATTTTATAATCTTCATTATCATACAAAAGAACAATTCTTTACTATTATTTCTTAAAGATAATTGCTGAATTTCCAATTACTGATCCATCTATACTTTACATAAAAAAAGTCAGGAGGTGTTATGTCACATGATCTAGCCGGCCAATTCACTGGTCCAAAGCGTGAAATGATCTGTTCACCGAAACATTCTCGCAGTACAGCCATGGTTTCACGGGCTATATAAACCAAATTTCGTCGAGATCACAGGCTTCAATTTTAGGTTTCAAATAGTCTGTTATTATGACGCGTTAACAATCACCATTCACAGTAACATTCCGGTCGGCCTCTGTTTTGAAGAAATATAGACTGATTTTTCAACGGGCTGTAGGCGCTGTGCCGGACTAAGTCTTTCCATTGTGAAATGTCAAACACTACTGAGAAAGAATGCCACTTCACTTGACCCGGCCCATGCGCAATCTGCAATTAAATTCCTACCATAAAAGTACCTCTAAATGAATCACCCGATAGTTCCCCGTCTCTTTGATAGTCAGAAAGATAGGAAAAGACTTGCCGCCCCCGTCGTTCTCTACAAAACGTCGGAAAAAACGGATTGAAAAAGATTTTTCTGCAACTGTAGTTGATAGTCAATTAAAAGAGGTGGCTTGGAACCAAATTGAATATATCGTATGACAACAGAAATGTTAACTCGATCCTAGTTGTGAATTCGTACCCTGGGGTTGACTATTGCTCAGACCACAAACTACAGACAAGGCTGCATACTGTTATCAATTCTCTTCAACTTGTATGCTAAGATGGTCATGACAAATAGGAGATTGGAGGACGCCATCATTGGATTTAAGGTTGGAGGGAGGAACATTAAGTGCAACATGAAGACGACACCGCCTACATCTCAACATCAAGAAGACCAAGATAAAGACTACAGCGAACAAGGCAAAGGTGGAGATAGAGGGAGTAGACAGCTTAAACTCTCTGGGTTCTATAATTGATACAGGTGGTGACAAAGAAGGATAGACGTATTTGAGCTTTGGTGTTGAAGACGGTACCAGGGACAGTGAGGATCACCAATCAAAAGGTATTAGACCGAATCAAACTGCAGATGTCACTGAAATCAAAAGTTGCCCAGCAGAAGTTATTGTGTCTCGGGCACGTTATGCGGAACCAGTCCTCTAGAGAAGTACATCATGCTAGGGCTGGTCAGTGGAAAGAGAGAAAGAGGTTGCCCAAAAACCCGTTGACTAGGCACATCCATAAAAAACGCTGGAATAATTGTCAGGTAACTAAAGGAAATTAACTGGGATCTGCTACCACCTGTGAGAGCCATGATACATCGGGTGACGGAGAGTCAATATCGACTGAACGAAAAAAGAGAGACGTAAACCTGAAACATTTTAAATGTCAAACTGTCACATTTGGAAAACTTTGCAAGCCGTTATTGTAATTCCACCTGATTTTAACAAGAGAGTCGTGTACTTTTAAGGTAAATCATTGAGTTGGTTTTTCCATAAGCATATTGTATTTGATGTTCATTTGTTAATTGTAACTTCATTTTTATAATCTTGCACCAACGCGTGAAGTTAGCAGATCACCAAATTTTTAGAGTATAATCAGTAACTTTATAATCAATGGTATAATAGAAAAAGCCGACTATAGGGAAACAATTTATAGAATTAAAGAGATCCACCACCGCGTACAGTTGATAATACTTTACATCCCACTAGACTTATTTCTTAAATCAAGCTTTGATCGCGTGTTATTTCGCAGAAAACTCTTAGTCACCAGGAAGAGTAACGTTTTCATTGAAAATTGTCAAACTTTAAAATTAATTATAACAAGTTGTGTATGAGATATCTTCAGACTTTGTTTTTTGCATTCGTTGCTCACCACGGTTTATTTATTTAAACGTATGGTACATTTTAAATATTGGTGCCCCAGAAGATCAGTATAAACCTGTACAGTGTGATGACGAAACCGTGTGCAATTGTGGATTGGTTCGTCTAACATGCCAACCCTGACCCACCCTAGTATTCACATGTAATAATATTAATTAAGTGTTTAATGTGATTGTGTTTTGTGAAATTGTGTTGTAACTTTCCATGATAATCTCTCCAACATTCATCACTATAATCTACAAATGTAACAGGTGCAGCTCCACGATAACCGCGATACAATTCAAATTTTCGACCGATCTTAATGGAATAAATTATTTTCGACAGTCTTGTGGTATTATAACTGAAAATAACATGTGCTTAAATAAAAAACTGGTGTAGGCAGGCCATGGAATTTAATTGATTTAATTATTTTAATAATGTACACAAATAGTACAGGTGGCATGGAACTGAACCTAAATTTAACACGTGCAACATTGTTTATGTATATATGGGTTCAAAACCATGTAAGGTTGGCCAAAGGAAGCAAGGTTCTTACTAAAAAAGTTCTAAAAATGTATATAGTTATTGAAATGTCCACAACGAAGAGTGTATTCCTCGATTTAAAACAGGCAACGCAGCTGGTTAATTAGCACCAGCCTCGAGTATGTTAGATGATCAGAGGATTCCTAACGCAATAATTTTAAAATCTTACATTCCGGTTGGACATTCAGACTAGTGTTGAATGACAAGAAAGTTCTTTTGAATGCATTTCAAATAATTTTTATAAATGACTTGCATATTCTGTTTCTCTTCATTGATGGGCATTAATCATACAATGGAAAATAAACGACAAAATAAAAAAGGCTTTTCACAATTACACAATAAAGTATTGTAAAACACTCTTAAAAGTGACAATCTAAAATTCTGGAAAATACTTAGATAAACTAGACTTTATAATTAGTGAAACTTTTTTTAAACGATTAACACTTGCTCGGGAGACCAAGATCAATAAGATTTAATGTAAAAACCCATTTGTTTATTAATATAAATATGTATTTTATCTTATAAATAGTTTAAACAGTAAATATTTGCTAAATGGGTTTGCTATCTTGCCTTCTATTCAAATTATATTGGACAGATATACTGTCGCAGCCTGTTACCTACAGTGTGAATACACTAACATTCTTCGGTTTTAATAGAACGTTCATGTATAAGTTGAGGTGGTATATTCTGAATCAATGCCATGTAACTGTACATGCTATGTATAATAACTGTATTTATTTATGTTAAAACGCATAGATTAATATTATACTGATGAACAGTTTCCTACAATGTTAAGTTTATTATATTTCTACATATTTTGTTTATGTTTTGACTTTTTTCTGTCTTTCTTTGCCAAGAAAACTAAAAAGATAAGTTCCTTTTGGTTTTAAACATTTATTTTATCTTATACAGTACTAACTGCATGCAAGGAATTTCGTTAAAATGGTTATCTGATTTATTTGAAAATTGTACTACACTGATCGTTTTTCAGTGAATGGATCTAGCGTTTCTTTTATCTTTTCCAGTCGTCAAAAATTCAATCCATTTGTAAATTTGTTTTTTTTTTGTTTCACTGAGCAATTTCAGATATAATTTAAATATTTAATAGTTTTAGCAATATATTTAGCGTAAACCTTTTGCAAATTTTTAGCAACATATGACATAAGTGTGAATTACAAACAAATTATTCAAATTGTATAATTTACACAAATATAACATAATCAATGATATAAGCGTATTGTATCTGGTATAATCTGTGGTATGCCGATGTTCGTTCAGCAGAACCTTCATTATACTTAATAAACCAAATAAAAGTGTAATCAAAAACAATATATTAATATATAAAAATTTACAAAAAATTAACAGTAACAACTCGGTAAGAACATATATTTAACAAAAACTAGTTATAAAGTAAAATAAACTTTAATACATTATATACACAGTATTACATTCATTAAGCACTTATCTGAGCATAATACTACTATACATTATATTTCTCTGTAAAAGGCAATCTATCAACAACCATACTATCGACACAGTTTGCTTAATTTGTAATTTTTTTGGAGTTCTGACCTTTGCGTTTTTTTTTTAAATAATTTACGCTAATTTGTTTGTATTAAAAAACTACCATATCAATGAATACTGTTAGAAATTTAACGATTATAAAAACTTGTAGTAAAATACACCACCCATAAATAGAATATTGATGGTATCAAATGAACCATTTATCTCTTAAGCTACGCATATAATAATTTTATTAGTTAATAACTAACTTCTATCTAATAAGAACATGATATTGGTAGTATCAGAATAAGTATGTAACAATTCAATTTCGCTCAATAATATTTGTACCGTTAATTGTTGCACCGACTTTTAATTCCCTTTTACTTTCCTTCTCTTTAATACAATCTAAGAGCGCGTGAAAAAAGTGAGGAAAACCGTCATAACCCGGGTAGGCGTTGACGTCTATAATCGCGTATTTTCCACTAAAGTTTTCAATAACGACATCTATACCCAGTAAATCCATTCCAAACGCTTTCCTTATAGTTGACGCGATTTTGCCCATAATAATGGGATTAGGGGTGACCGGAGTTAAATTTTCATCCTCCTTGTCGAGAATAGACAAACTACTTTGAGAACCTGCCTTAGATACATCGCTGCTATAAAAAAATATTGCATCCTGATTTCCAGCGTAGAAATTCTTCAACGATGGCCTATCTATGTAGCAATATTGTTCCCCCACTATATATATCTTGTACAAAGTTGCATTATGATTGATAAAAGTTTGAACAACACACGGAGGTTTACATAAATGCAAACTGTCTTTGTTAAAAACAATCAACATCTCGTGCGCTTGCTTCGAACCGTGACCGAGTGCTGGTTTACAAATAAAAGGAAAATTAACATTGTTCGATTTTAATTCTGCTTCAGTCTTATCGTTATTATTTGTGGTTATTTCGCAAAAACTCGGAGTAAAAACTCCGTATTTATATAAATCGGTAGCGTCTATTATGCTATACGCTTTACATCTATCTACCAATTGACGAACGTTTATAATGGGATCGATTACTATCACCTCGGGATGCTTTGATATGTAGTCTTCGACCAGACTGATGCAGTTTAGACTCTGAAAAAAAAAAAGTTTTACAAGACATGTTGCGTTGTGTTATTTAATAAGAGACTTTATGTATTGGATTGCACAGAAAAGGAAATAAATTGTTCAAATAAGATAAACCTTCTATAGATAATTAGATAACTTCCATTTTAACGATATTAATAAAAAATATTTCTAAAGTTGATAGTTTTTGTAGAATCAAATTAATGAAATAGACCCGAAGCAGTATACGAGCTTCTCAGCGAACCAAGCCGAAGATGGCCTATCCTCTTACGGTAACTGTCGGAGTTATAACCGTTTAAAGATGGCGTCCAAAAACTGATCAAACCTGTATTTCTTCAAAACGACTATATCTACTTCAACAAATTTTGGCACATTTCATATTACTATTACGAGCTATCAGCTGATTATAAAACATGGTGAAAATTACAACCAGAAGCGTACATTCCAGGGGCGTACTAGGAAATATTGGGCCCTATTTTATAATCCGTTCAAAAAATGCTTTTTTTATCGCTATTCCTCAAAAGCAGTTAAAAACTCGTGACATTCATGGTAATATAAAATGGTTTAATTCTGAACTAAAAGATCTCAGAAATACGCTGACGATTTATAATATTGCTTGTCGGACTTTTAAAACTCCGGAACTGTTTGAAATCAAAAATCGATTAAAATCTGTATACAGGGTTTTCAAAGTTAAGTCGGCACTATTGCTAACTTTGTTATTATTAGAGCTACATGGTTGGTTAAATAGGCAAACTAGTAGTATTTGTTTCTCTCATCACTATGGTGAAAACAGAATAAAAATCGAACATCGCGTTCGCGAGTTATGTCAAATTGTTCCATTTTTCAAATGGGACACCCTGTATACAATATTCTGACTCGATAGAAAATTGAATACTGAACAAAAAGTGTCTCATTATTTTTTATCCCAAAGTCAAAAATGACAGAGCTAAAGTAGAAAATGACAGAGTTATTGATGATTTTTCAAATTGGTTAAGGTGGGTGTGTTAGTTATGACTTTGCCTTACCATAAAGTAGAAAGTAGGAAAAACATCAGACCCGCGGGTGGTCGAGTAGTAATGCCATGAACATAGTCAAATGTACTAGTCGGAAAACCGTTGGTCGAGGCGGTGATGGGGATAGATTAACGTACAAAATTCACAGTGGCTATATCCAGCAGAAGTGGTAAATGAAATGAAAAAAGAGGAAAAGAAAAATTCAAATTACATGCTCAAAAACGTAACCGTCTTGATCCAAGCATTTTTAACCCGCCAGTAAACGCTTTTAGTGGCTGTAAACTGTTTACCAGTGAAACTTCAATTTGACATTTTAATCCTGATGACATTTATACAACAAATGTTATGTATTTTTCAAATAATTCTAGTAGGTTTTATATTTTGTCAATAATATGAATTAACAAAATAATTAGAAATGTGTCATATATATTGTGTTATCAATTAATAAAATAGCTTTTTACGAATAATACTCTTGTTTAGTAGTATTATGAAAACATTTTAAAATATAATAAGTGATAACGTAGAACAATTTAAAAGAATTTATCGCTCAACAAGAAAGGCTTATTCAAGCAATTTGTAAAGAATCAAATCAATCATCAAAAGCAACACTAACATCGAATAATCAAGATGAAGAAACAATTAAAACAACATATACATTCGACCAGTTCGATTTAAATAAAGAAACATTCCTTCAATATATAGAAAGATTAGAAAAATATTTCCGGTTAATAAATGTGTCTAATGACAATGAAAAACATCAACGGATATTATTAAAATTACACATTATTGTCCAACTTATGTGCCCCAGATAATCCTACAAGTAAAACATATAATGAAATTGTTAAACTATTGAAATCACATTTGTATCCACCACCAAACCTGCTAGTGGAAAGACATCGTCTACTTACACGAACGCAGAAACCAAATGAATCTATTGCCAATTATGTTGTAGAGATGCGTAAATTTATATCAAATTGTGAATTAGTGTGCCCAAACGTCAAATGTAAAAATTCAATTTCTGACATTTTTCTGTTATCACAATTTATTCGAGGCATAAATGATGATGCCATACGTCAAAAATTCTTCAAGCAGGGAAGCTGAGTTTCCAAGAAAATGTAGATGCAGCATTAGCTCTTGAAGCATCTAAAATTGATAGTCGTGAAATTTCAAAATTAAATTCAACAACTCCAGGAACGACCAATTATAACGATATTAACAGTATATCGGAATCCCAAAAGAAGTTTAATAAATTAATTAAAAATAGAAGTCGCTCAAGTCAAAAAAATGGGAATTACCAAAATAAATTTCGAAATAGATATCATTCAAGACCAAGAAATAGAATCGACTATGCATCAATTGGAATCGAAGGTCTTTGTTTACGTTGTGCCAAAAACAATCATCATACACGTGATTGCAGATGTGACAAAAATAGACTTCATTGTAAGTCATGTCAAAAAAGTGGTCACCTTCAACAAGTTTGCATCAAAACTCTATTAAATTCGAATAAGTCAAATACATTAAACATCGATACAAATAATGTACATAAAATAATTGACATTTTGTAGGAAATACTGCTTTATCAGAAATCTCTAGAAAGTATTTTGCTACAATTAGTGTGGAAGGAAACTTAATCCAATTTGAAGTAGACTCTGGGTCAGCTTTTACTCTATTACCAAGAAAAGAATTTAATAAATTAAAATTATCAGAGTTACGTGAAACAAAAATAAAATTTCGCACCTATCTCAAAGAAATATTTGAACCATTAGGAGTAGTAACAGTTTCTGCACAATATCAAAACAAACGTATAGTTGATGAAGTGTATGTTGTCGAAGATAATTACGCTCCTCTCTTAGGACGGACATGGATAAGAAAATTCAAAATGAACCTTCAAATGCTTGACCAAGATTGTACGAAAAACATAGTTAAAGAATTATTTTCAATAGAAGACCCAGAAAACGATATTGTAAATCTGAAAATAAATTTTAACGAAATCTTCATTGGCAAAATTCCAAATATTTGTTGTTCACTTCAGTTACGAGAGAGTGCTAATCAATATTTACCAAAGCAAGAAATGTGCCTTTTGCCTATCGAGATAAAGTAGAACAAGAATTAGAAAATTTAGAACAGGATGGTATTATTTCAAAATTTAAACATCTGATTGGGGTTCACCACTTGTGTACATTCAAAACCTGACGGAACAGTAAGATTATGCGTTGACTATAAATTTTTTCAAACTGAAATCAAGTACTTAGGATACAAAATTTCTAAAAATAAAATTTCTAAATCTCCGGAAAAAATCAAAGCGATTTTCGACGCGCCCAGACCAAAAATCAGAAAGAAGTTCAACAATTCTTGAGACTAGTGGCTTACTATTCACGTTTTATAGGACACCCATCTACAATTACGTATCCGTTACGACTATTACTACTGAAAAATAAGAAGTTTGAATGGACAGCACAATGCGAGACAGCATTTATACGTATAAAGAACGAAATTGCAAGTGATCGTGTATTAGTACCGTTTGATCAATCATTACCAATAGTGGTATCCTGTGACGCAAGTCAGTAGGAATAGCAGGTATTATGTCTCACATTATTCAAGGAGTAGAAAAACCAGTAGCGTTTATTTCTCGAGCACTTACAAAGAGCGAACAAAACTACAGTCAATTAGACAGAGAAGCGGTAGCTATTTATTGGTGTATTAAAAATTTTACATGTATTTATACGGAAAGAAATTCACATTAATCACGGACAATAAACCATTAACTTACATTTTCAATCCAAATTCAAGCTTGCCATCAATTACTTCGAGTAGACTATTACGTTATGCAGCATTTTTATCGGAGTTTCAATATACTCTAGAACACAGAAAAGCAGAAGAACAAACAAATGTGGATTATTTTTCAAGAGCACCAATTCCAGATTCATCTATTCTACCAGATGCAACAGAAAAAATGTCGGTACATTCTGTAAATCAAATTAGTACATTGTCAATCACAAGTGAAACAATCAAAATTGAAACTGATAAGGATCAAGAATTATCGAAATTAAAAAATGACCTAATTTCAGGAGATAACAACGATGATATTTTCCATCTTCATCAAGGAATAATATTGGAAGGTACAAGAGTGGTCATACCAGCAAGTATGAAAGAAGAAATAAGAATACATCACACACATCCAGGCATGGCAAAAATGAAATCTTTAGCAAGACGTTATGTATGGTGGAATTGTATTGATAAAGACATCGAATCATATGTTAAAAAGTGCGAAAAATGTTCTTACAATCAAAGAGAACCAAAGAAAATATTAACGCATAAATGGGACGAGCCAAATGAAAATTTCGAACGAATACATATTGATTACGCAGGTCCAATAAAAGGATATTACATATTAATAGTTGTTGACGCAAAGTCAAAATGGCCTGAAATATCTGTTTCAAGTTCAAGTCCAACAAGTGAATCTGCTATCAGTGCATTAAAAAGCATGTTTGCATATCATGGGTTTCCAAAAATTATGGTGTCTGATAATGCAACCATATTTACCAGCGATCATTTTAAAAAATTTTGCAATGAAAATGGGATTATACAAAAATTTTGTGCACCGGGTCACCCAGCAACAAACGGTCAAGCGGAAAGGTATGTACAAACCATAAAAAATAAATTAAGAGCAATGGAAAACGAAAAGGGAACAATAAACGATAAACTTCGCGAAATTATGTTTCGTTTTCGCGCTACACCATTAAAAACTGGAAAAAGTCCATCAGAATTATACTTGAATCGTCAAATACGAACAAAATTAGATGCCATAAGACCTACTGAACAACCTGAAAATACGTCTAGCAAAAATTTACCAGTGTCCAGAAATCTAAGTGTGGGAGACAATATATTATCAAGAAATTATATTGGAAAATAAAAGTGGTTACATGGAGTTATCAAAAATTAGGAAGATTACATTACATTGTTAAACTACATACAGGGTATACTTTAAAAAGACATATAAATCAACTTTTAAAAACAGAAACAATTGTACGAAATGAACTAGAGGAGTCACAGAAGCAAGATTCAAAAAATCTTCATTGGTGCCAGAAGATTCAAAATTAAAATCAACAAAATCGGCTTCTAATAAAGAAGTAACAATTCAAGTCATGCCCAGACCAGTTAAAGAACATCCAACATCGCCAGTTCGAAGATCTAATAGAAACAAGTTATTTGAACGAATTTATAAGAACCTAGTGATTACTTTATTTATTAACAAGCAAGTTAAGTGTGGGAGAATCTGTTATGTATTTTTCAAATAATTCTAGTAGGTTTTTTATTTTGTCAATAATATGAATTAACAAAATAATTAGATATGTGTCATATATTGTGTTATCAATTAATAAAATAGCTTTTTACGAATAATACTCTTGTTTAGTAGTATTATGAAAACATTTTAAAATATAATAACAAACGATTATAGCGAGGATTATAGTTTATAAAATCACAGCCACTTTAAACTTATTTGAAAAATCATCAATAGCTCTGTCATTTTCGACTTTAGGATAAAAAATAATAGGACACTTTTTATTCAGTATTCAATTTCCTATCGATTGAGAATATTGTATACAGGGTGTCCTATTTGAAAAAATGGAACAATTTGACAATTCGCGAACGCGATGTTCGATTTTTAATCTGTTTTCACCACAATGATGAGAGAAACAAATGCTACTAGTTAGTATACAGATTTTAATCGATTTCTGATTTCAAACACTTCCGAGGTTTTAAAAGTCCGATAAGCAATATTATAAATCGTCAGCGTATTTCTGAGATCTTTTAGTTCAGAATTAAACCATTTTATATTACCATGAATGTCACGAGTTTTAACTTTTTTGAGGAACAGCAATTAAAAAGCATCTATAAAATTAAACAAGAACATATTGAACTTTGTCTCAAAATCTAGGTTTTCATCGTTTAGATAATTCCAATTACAATTACTTATCATATAGATGAACAACAACTTTTAGTTGTAATAGGCCTTACAATTGTTGTGGTTGATTCTGTACGATTATTATTAAGAAAGTCTCCTGACACAGTTATTAGTTGACTAAAATTATCAGATACGTTAGTATTATGTATGGTCGATGTGTCCAAACGTAGAAGTCGGCGATGTGTCCATGTTAGATACAGTGATAGCGTACTTCCGTAATCAGACGTTTAAACGTCGGTGGGCGATGTGTCCAAGTTGGGCATTGTGTCCAAATAACAAAGTGGGCGATATATTCAAGTTGGGCGTTGGGTCCAAGTATTGAAGTGAGCGATGTGTCCAAAAAATAAGAGGGCGATACGACAAAGTTATGCGTTGTGTCCATTGGGCGTTGTCCATGGGCAAAGTGTCCTGCACCCGCAAATACTTAAAAATACTTTCAAGTTATAATTATACACAAAAATGATCAAAAACTAAACTTTCTAAACCCTTACAGTTCTCAACCAACAGAAAAACACCAAAAACTGCACCAAAAACTTTACTCGGACACGTGTTTCAACAGTTTTTCTGTTGGTTAAATAGACGCTGCAGTTGGTGTTCCTTTCCTTTGACCTTACAGTTCTCATTGATATTGTTTAGTATCAAAAAAATTGCAATGGAAGAAATTAATGAGATGAATCTTAAAAGCATCATTCAGTTTGAACCAATATGACAACTTCTAAAAAACACAATTAGAGCCCAGAAAAATAGAATATATAAAATCCCATTAGTGTCCTCTCGCTAGAACCAAGAGAGGCAAAAAAAAGAAGAATTGAATCCAAATTATTGAAAATAATTTCTTGTTTATGCCATTAAAGGCTGTTCAGGTCCACCAAGACATATAATATAAAATAAGATTCTAATGGCTGATTTCTTTAATGATACATATCTATAAATTCGGCCATCACTTAGGTAACTACTGAGTTTGAATTGCTTAAACGGTTAATAACACTATCTGTTTCAAAAAACCGCACCTAGTGATACATATAACTATTGTATGACTAGGTCAGAAACTCACCTTTTGCGAGTGGAAGACCAAATACTCGCAAAACCAGTTTCTAGCCACGTGATATACACGATTTTCTGACCGACAAATGGTCAAATTTGTTGAATCTTGAATTTTTAAATATTACTATATGTCAAATAAAACAACTAAAAGATGTTTAATGTAATGGAGTTTAATAATTTTGAGTTGTCCAGGCATTGTTTTTCAGTAAAATATTATAGATTTGAAAATGTAAATTCAGAACTAGTTCCGCTAGGACTAAAAAGGGCTCAAGTTCGATTTAGAAAGAACAACGGATTTTGATGAAAAGTATCTAGATAGACTGGAAATTGTCTCCTGAATCCGAATCTGTAATCAGTTTTCTTAGCAAATGAGTGAAAAAAAAGTTATAACTATTTTAATGGGTAATGATATTTCTATGAATTACAGTTAACTGTAACGACATGTGTGCATTTTTCTTAGTTAACTGTTGGCATTTTTCTTAGTTTATACTATTCATACGTGTCAATGTTTTACACGAAATGTCGTAAGACACACATTTAACTTATTTTTAAATAGTATTTACGAGAGATTGCAGAATTCGACCAGTCTGCTCATGCGCAAAAGCGATAGTGCGCATGCGCGAAAAGGTAAGTAGCGTTCATATTAGCGTCAGTTTGTATTTGTTGTGTTATGAAGACTGCTTTTTTTTCCTCTGAAAGGTAATGTATTTTAAATCTTAATTAAGTTCAACATAATAATTGTATTTGAATTATTTAGATGACTGATTACGTACAGCTTTGGAATTGCCGTCGCCTCCCTGCCACGAAAGACGCAGCACGCTCTTTCGCGCAAGAGGTCGACTTGCTTCCAACAAATAGGTTTTGTGCAATCCACAGAAGGGATGAAATGGTTGGTAGTTTACAGTTATTAAATATTTCCTCTTTAAAATATTTACATGATTTCATGTGATCGGGGGTAAACGGTGTTGGTTGGTAGGTTACAGTTATTACAGTTCTCTCTTTAAAAAAATTACATGATCTCATGTGATCGAGAGTAAACGGTGTTAGTTGGTAAGTTACAGTTCTTAAATATTTGTTCTTTAAAAAAATTACATGTTTTCATCTGATCGGGGGTAAACGGTGTTGGTTGGTATGTTACAGTTATTAAATTTGTCCTCTTTAAAAAAGTATACATGTTTTCATGCAAGCGGGGGTAAACGGTGTTGGTTGGTAGGTTACAGTTATTAAATATTTGCTCTTTAATAAATATATATGTTTTCATGTAAGGGGGATACACGGTGTTGGTTGGTAGGTTACAGTTATTACAGTTCTCTCTTTAAAAAATTACATTATCTCTTGTGATCGGGGGTAAACGGTGTTGGTTGGTAGGATTATTCCAATAACATTAAAATGGTGGTAACTTTTTTTTTACTCAATTGCTAAGAAAACTGATTACAGATTCGGATTTAGGAGATAATTTCCAGTCGATCTATATAATTTTCGAGAAAAAGTCATCGTTCTTTCTAAATCGAACTTGGACCTCATTACTCGTTATGAAGATTCAGATTGTGCGTCTCAGACAGTGTACACTATAAATTACCCACCTTTTATTATTTTGAATATAACGAAGTTATGCTTCATTGTAAAAGCATTTGGTGATTGAATCAATGAAATGTCAATTATTAAACACAACACTTGTCATTTACATGGTTTACTTTGACAATGTTAACAAATCCGTAGTTAAGTAACTGTGTTATTCTACTCAATAACGGCTCACGATAAAGACAGCATATGATATGTTTTTGAAATCAGAAAAAAAAATCTCTTCAAATATGTAATAATATACAGGGTGTTACATTTAAAAAATACATCACATTTTTGTTTTGCCCTGTAAACGGCGAGTAACTGTATTATTAACAGCATTATAAGAACATTCGGTTAGAACTATACAACGTTCATGCATAAGGTTTTTTCCTACGAGCAATAATAACGATAATAAGAGTGGGTAATTTATAGTGAATAACCCTGTACATAATGAAGATTTTTAGAATGTTAGCTGGGTTACAACCAAAAACAAAATTGTGCAATGCTTTTGAGTTCAGAAGCAGAACTTGTATATTTATATACCGCTGTTTGTGATTGTTCATGAAAAAGTTATTGCTTGATATCATTGAATATATAATATTGGGAAGAAGTATAATCACTGTGTTGCAAATCGTGCATTAACTTTTTCTACCTGCACGTTTCAGAAGTCTTGTATTGTGCTGCTTCCGACAGAATACGGCAAATATTTAAAGTAACGAATTGTATTCAAGGATTACATCTACTTAAATGACTCATTCTCTTTTCAAATACAAATGATTTTAGTTGACAATGTTGCAATGTTTGGTTCGTCAAGTAGAAATACATAAATGCAGTAAAAATCGTTTTGTGCTTGAATTTCTTTCTATTCTTCGTTATCGTTATTTATGTTGTTTTTAGTTGTTGTTGTTAGTTGTTATTTTTTTCTCTATCCCGATATTTATTTATTGAATGGTTTTTTCTTTAATACCTTCTTAAATACGAACTGAAATATATTATTAGAATGAGTGTAGCTTGTCATAAATGTGTTTACAATAATTGTTCAAACACAAAAAAAAACAAACATGTGTCGTTTTTTAAATTTCCAACAGATTGTCAACGTTTGGAAAAGTGGATAATTTGTAGTGGAAATGTGAAACTTTTAAGTGTACCAAGAGACCAAATAAGAAATAAACTTTTGTGTGAAAAACATTTTACTGACAATAGTTTTACTAGTGTACTACATAAAGATTAGTGCATAATGCGGTGCCAGTACCATATTCAGGGGCAAACTTTAACAATCTTCCGGGAGATTTAGCAAGTACTTCTTCAACATCAATCACTTCAAATTCAAATACATTTTCACCATTGACATCAACTTCGGTGAAACCATTGAAACGTAAGTTAGTGGAAACGTTTTACTCATCAACTAAGGGACCAGACAAATCTCCTCCTAACCTTACCCTGACGAGAGTGGATTCACCGAAGACGTATATCAAGTCAAGTTTTTTAGGGGCAAACTTCGAACCCCCATCACCGATAAAATCAACTCCAACGAAAAATTGCACATCAGATTTTTTGTTGCAAACTTATTGGAAATGCCATCTCCAAGTAAGTCTGAAACTCCAACAAAAACATGGAAGCGTAAAATAGCTCATCACAAAGTCATTATCCACAGAAAACGCAGTGAAAATTACCGATTGAGAAAAAAGTAGCTACCTTTTCTTCAAGTGCAGTCGTGAATGATTTGGTTTCATTCAGATCAAATGCTGTTAAAACTTTTGTTAAAAGTCAGTGCTTTCACAAAAATAAAACAAAGTGGACAAAGTCGGAGAGAGACTTAGCCCTTTCGCTATATTACAAATCCCCAGCAAATTATAAACATATGCTGAGTAATTTGAATTTTATACTTCCCAGTGTGTCGACAATTAAGGCATGGTTGACGTTATATAATATTCAACCAGGTGTAAATAATTCTTTATTTATAAAACTTAAACAAAAAGCTAAAACGATGACCGAACGTGAGCGAGAATGTGCTGCTTCTTGATGAAATGTCAATACGGAAATCTCTTGACTACAACACCAAAGAAGATTTAGTCGAAGGGTTTGAAGATTTTGGCGAGTATGGACGGACTTCAAAAATTGGTACTCAAGCAATGGTATTTATGCTGCGTGGGTTGCAATATAAGTGGAAAATGCCAGTTGCTTATGTAATTTCATCAGGATCTATTAAAACTGACATGTTGGAAAATTTATTAAAACTATTTCTATCAAAAATTAAATCAATAGGTTTAAAAGTTCGTGCTGTTACTTGTGATCAAGGTTCCAATAACCGAAGTGTGTTTCAAAATTGGGCGTAACTTCTGAAAATCCTTTTTTTATTGCAAATGATTGTAAAATATATGCAATATTTGATCCACCTCATCTCATAAAAAGCTTACGAAATAATTTAATGTGCACCGATATTTATTTTAAGAGTTTGTCAGGTGTTGAGTTACGCGCCTCCTGGAATGACATTGAAAAACTATTTTTATTAGATAAAAACTGTGAGATTCGTGCTGCACCAAAGTTATCATTAAAACATATACGCCCTAACTCTTTTCAAAAATGTCTGTGAAGTTAGCAGTACAAGTACTAAGTGCGTCGGTAGCTGCTGCTCTACGAACAGCCGTCAGAACAAATCAAATGTGTAGTCCAACCGCTATAGGCACTGCCACATTGATTGAATATGCAAATGAAATGTTTGATCACCTAAACAGTCGTGTACTTAATGATGCTAACTGGAATAGATGTGCATTATCAATCAAGCGGCACTGTGTTGAAGATAAATTAAAAAGTCAGTGCAGTGGATTAAGTCTCTAAAACATACAGCAAGAAAGGTATGGAACGGAAAAATATTTATTGTTTTAGAGGATTGCTACAAACTGTTGAGAGTACACTTCAATTGTGGCACGATTTGAAATATGAAGGTGTAAATTTCTTGCTCACTAACAGGCTGCAGCAAGATCCATTAGAGAACTTATTTTCTGTTATTCGCAACAGAGGAGGATATAACGCTAATCCATCTTCAAAAGCATTCCGCATATCACTGCAACATAACATGCAAATGCGTTTACAAATTCCAGTTGAATCCTCAAATTGTGAAATTGATGACACGTATAATGTAAGTTTTGACGATGAATTGAACAATACTGCACTCACTGATTTAACATATTTCCAAAATGTTAACGTTTCTGAAGAATTATTCAGTGACCAGGAATCAGATAATTCAAGTGAAGATGTTTTACAAAAGACACCACAACAGTTTCAACACCGACCGATGCTTTGCAACAGTGTTCAATTGTGTACTTTACCGGATATTTAGTGTTTAAATGCCGCCAAAAATTTAAGTGTGAAAAATGCTACATTGATTTGTGTAAAAATAATGAACAATTGCTAGATTCGAGTGAACTCTTGTTATTATGTAAAGATTATGGACAATCAGCTGGTATTTCATTTTTACATAGACCGTCAGAACTTATTGTCAAAATTGTATCCACAATGGTATCAGTGTTTAGGGATAATTATAACCATTTAAAATATAAACGGAATGTAAGAGTACGATTTCAGGATATGTGTGTAAACACTATAAACAAAGAACATGGTGAATGGATATCGCTCGGTGATGAATGCCGTTTACATAAACTATATATAGTTAATTTATTTCTAAAAACTAAATTGTTTAGAACATTGAAATGGGAGACTGACATTCCACAAAGCAAAAAGAAATCAAAAACAAGTGGGATACGAAAGCTAAATATTTTAACAAATGCTTAAGATAAAACGCTGTTTAGACTTTCTGATTGTGTAGTTTGATTTGAGGCTACTTAGTGACTCAGTACTTAGTTTTTAGTAGTTAATAATGACGTGAATTATTTTTTCCGACTCGAAGGACCAAAATTATGTTGTTGTGTAATTGACTGTCATTGATTAATGCTGGTTTTGCGCTTCTATTTATTTTAAATTCGTAACATAAAATATAAAATTAGCAAAAATTAAAAACTCGTGGCTACGACTTTTCATAAACGAGAAATGCCCAAATTTTCCACTATAACAAAATGGCGCGATATAAAATTGACACAATTCTTAACAATGTTTTTTATGATATTTTTTTTTGTAATTAAAAGTAGTAATTTTATAACAGGTTCATAAGTTCGGCGAACGAACGGAGGGGGGGGGGTCACAAAGGTCTAGGGTCATTCATTAAAAACATAAAAAAATCTAGAATTAACAATTAAACGAATTAAAAACCAATTTAAGAAGTTTGTTATTTTGTTTGTCTATTGACCCCAGCATCCTTTACACCACTATAAGTCTCAATCTATATTGGAAAGCAGCAAAAATTTAAATAATGAAACATTACATAACTTTATCTTAACTTTATTTTGGTCTTCGTACACATCTTTAATTGTCTGTATTGGAATTTACTTAATAATTTTTCTTTAAATAGGACGTCTAGTACATTTAATTATTGCAGTTTTGAGTTGCTACTAAAATTGTAAAATCACTGTAATAATACTGTAATACTCCGATGGACCTATATCTCTTCATTTTTTGAAGTGATTTGGCATTTAATTCAAAAATTCTTATTTAGAATTCTCAAAATATTTTTTCGAAAACAAAAAGCTTGGGGTATGGTATCAGAGTGCTACAGTTTCAAAGAGCAACAATATTGTATTTCTTACAATAATTGTTTCTAAATACTCACAAAATTTTTATTGCTATTATTTAAATGGTTAAATATTCCGCCACATATAGTTTGAAGATGAAATAAAATCGGATGTTAATTTTTAATTGTTTAATGCAAAATTTTAGTTTCTGCTTTGATGATCATAGAAATGATTTTCAGTGGCGGCTTGTCTATAGGGTCATTTGGTCGTAGCCGTAGTACTTGCGCTTACTATTTTGATTCGCGGTGCATTTCGCGAATGTATAAAATGTTGGTAGTGCAGAAAATTAAGCAACTAAAATGTGCTAACGAACTTAATTTCACAAAATTAGTTGAGCTAGTAGTAAACAAGTTCGTAGCAAAATATAAACGAAATTATAGAGATCATTAATTGCATTGAAAATAGAGAACAATTAATAGGAAAACTCGATATTTTAAGTAGTATGAATGTAAGAATCGCAGTAGGTAATATGTGACAACGCTGCACTAACTGTACAAACGTTAAACAGTTATGCAAACAATTTAGACGATCCAAGAATTGTGGTTAAACCCCTAAACTGTAATTACATTTCTGTGTTAGGTTTGCATCCATGCTACCTGTAGTGTTTTGTCCCCACTGCAGGTGGCCTATTACAGCGCTTCAAAGCGGCCGGGACAAATGTATTACACGCAAAATTGAATTCAGTTGACCTTCTTCCCATATTATATATTCAATGTTGATATGTATATTAATGTATTATATTTTAAAGTTTTTGAAAACATCCAAGTTTGTATTGCACTGATAATCGGGAAAGTAATAAAAAATTGATATAAAGTATAAATTTCATTGTGACAATTTAATTCAGGGAAATATGATGCTAGAATATGTTCAACCACGTTGCAATTACAGGATATTTTAACAAAAGAGCAGAACAAGCAGTTGTAGCCAACATATTTTTTTAAGGGGCTTTAATTAAATCAGCCCAAATATAATACCTATAGTTGTAATATTAACACATCTAATTTATTTGCAAAAAGTATATTAATCTTATCCCCAGGTCAATTACTAATATTTATTTTAATTTGAATTCAGAGGAAATATTTGTCCACCTCAATTAATTCATAATTAGCTACAGGTACATCTAAGGAAGTTATTAAAGTTGCCTACCTTAGATGATTCGGAAAGTGTTTTCAAGTAGGGAACTGTGACTTAATAATACAAAAAAATTACATTAAAAAAGTTATTTCTATGCATAATTTCTATTCCAAGTTTAATTTCTCAGTCAATACTTATTAAGAGGGTCTTAAACTCTATATGTACCTATTATTTACAGCATATCTGCCCAAACTCAATTATCTATTATGGTATTTTTGTTTAACATATAAGATAAATAATTTAAATGTTTTGTTATTAACACACTGAAATAAGTTTGCAAAGATTTTTGCAGATTCGTTAACATTTTTATTTTTTGAGATAAATTGTAACACTCTTAGGTGTTTGTAAATTGGACTGATTCCTATCACACTTGACTTGTACATTAAATAATGAATCATAATCATTCTAATCTTAACATATTAGTAGCCCCTTCTCTACATGGGTTGCACATAAATGTACAAGATTACTACATCATAAAAGAGAAAAAAATTGATTACCTTTTCATCTCCTGTATTTGCTAAAGCGATAGTATCGGTAAGCTTATGTAGAAGAACATTAAAGCTGCCCTGACTTTCTAAATCCGACTCTAAGTCAAGCTAAAAGCCAAAACATATTGATAATCAGTTAAAAGATATAAAACACTACTTACCTTAAATAATTCGTAACCATAACTATTACACACCCCTTCGAACTCAAACCAATTCAGTTTTTTGAGTTTCTTATCAGATAAAACGCAGGCAATTCGTTTTTTACCAAACATCTCCAATTCGTTTAAACTTATTCCTTACTTATCATTATCATTACACCGTCATCGTTTTTATCAACAGCATATTAATCCATAGTTTTATATCTTATATTAATAGTGTGTAAAATCCAAGCGATGTTTATATTAGATATGCTTTGTAGAGCTATAATATTTATTTACAACAGACATAACCCTCGTGAAAGTGTGTCTCCTGACCCTAACGGTTGTGTGTGACCTTGTCAAAAATGCGTTCTATTTTTATTATACAGTACGTAACGTAACTAATTAAATAAATTAAATAAATTTGCAATAAATAAATAAGTGAGTCGGGTTACGTATAAAACAGTTATTGATTATAACTTTATTCTAAATATTTTATAATAACTTAAGTATATAAAATTATACTATACCTATCCCAAAAACGGTACATATTCAAAAATAATAATGAATATGAATAGACTCACATTCTATTAGTAGAAAACCTTGAATTAAGAAGGGCAAAAACTTAAATTTTTAAAGATACACGCAGATCGCAATCATTACATTATCAAATCCCAACAGTAATGAGGTTGCGAAATATTATTTTATGATCGAAAACGAAAGTTTATTGGCGAAGCACACCAAAAGTTACTCGTCTAATATAAGTTGTAAGCAATGTTTTTTCTGCGATGTAGTCTAGTCGAAAAGTGAGTTTTCTGTAAAAAATAGTTCTGATTCGGAATGCCATTCTGAGAAAAGCGTTTTTAGGATTTTTTTCGCCGACGTAAATTGCAATTGTTATTAACAAAAAACTAAAAAAAGCGGATCAGCATTGTGGCAATAACTCAAATACTATACGAGATAGCGAAAATTTCAAAAAGTATTCTTAAAGGGGCGGAAATTCCTGATAAACAACCTCCAACTCCCGAAACTGTAGCTCCATTATTTATAGTTTTAATTTAACGCGGAAAATAAAGTTCCGCGCGGCCGTTTCAGCATACGCGCGCCGCTTCTAAAGAGAAGTACAGCATTGTAACATTTTTTTTATAGTTATATTAAAAATTCAGGTGTCATCTAGACACTTATTGAAAGATTACGGTTGTTGAAAAAAAAATTTATTTTATTTTTTCGCAGAGTTATGCAATTGTTAATAATTAATTTTTATCGGACTTTCGTTTTTATTAAAAACACGATAAATGTTTAAATAATTGCTCTATAAGTTTTTGCTTCTCGGAGCCCTTTTTTTAAATATACTAATTGATCATACATCATAAAAGTTTTTAAAAGTTTTTTATTTTATTATGATTTTTTAAATTTAAGAAAAAATTTAAAAAAATTTTTTGTATATGGTACGGTATTGCTAGATGTATCTCTTATTGAGGATTTTAATGGATTTTATAACATTTTTTTGAAGCCATATTAATCGAGATAAGAAATCTATACAGTGTGTCCCACAGAAAACGGTGTCATAATTGTCAGGGGAAAATGTCATTTGAGTGGGAAATAACACGTAAATGGAAAAAACTACATGGGCTTTGTAGAGGGTCCTTGCTGAGTTTTTGGGACCCCGACCCCTAGGAACCACCCTACAATCGCGAAAAGGGTTAAATTGCTTTGATCGGCTACAACTTGCGATGCCGTGTTCGTACAAGCAATTCAAAGTGGTCGTTTTCCTGGGGATTTGCGCGCTACAATTTTAGTTCGCTCGACCAAATTCGAAGCATCGATATTTTTCGAGATATAAGCTCCAAATAGATTTGGTTGGTTTGGCGAAAATGTACTAGTCCAGGGAAACTCTGAAAGGCACTCTAACGCACTCAAATTAGGGTTTTTTTGCCGGCTACAAATTTTGGTCTTATTCCGCGAATTGCTCAGATCATACATTGAGGTCGAAAAAGGGCAAGTTTTTGTAAATTGCCTTTTGCAGCCATTTGCCGTTTGTAAACTTCGAAACGGCTGTATAGAATATGCCCAAAATCTAATCAGATCTGGGGTTCATGTACAAAAGTTTCATGAAAATTGAACCGGTGGTTTTCTTGATATCTTGTTTACATAAGGACGGACGGCCGGCCGGCCGGCCATCGGACATAAATTTTTTTTTCTTTATTATAAAGTACTAACTCTAATTTGTCAGAAAAAGTGAAAAAAAGGGGTGTTCAAATTTTCGGTTTGGAAACCGTCTCATAACTCCCCCTTATTTCATAGGATGTAGAGTAAAAATGTCGGACCAAATAATTTGAGGATAAGGCAAAATGTAGGGTGTCAAAAACTAAACAGAATAGGTGTCTTTCAGAGACTCCTGGACTTGTGGATAGATGATTAATATTGCGTCATTCAGAAAATAAGGAACACAATTTTTTTGTTTTGCAATTGACAAAAAAATATTTAAATAGTTTTTTAATTGTGATGATGTCTATTATTGATAGCACTTCCGTTTAAACCGAAACGTACAAGCATTTGGTTTTTTAAATGATACCCTTTATGATTATTTACATTTTTAGACTACTCGTTTTTTCTCCTGGTATATACTAAAGTAAGCAAAAATGACACGTTGATGCAGTACTAGAAAAATATTTTATTTTTCGATTGTACTTATCTATAGGAATACATAAAAATCTTGTGCCAAGGTGTTTGTGGTTGCAATCATCCGATACGGCTCGACCGATTTTTATGAATTTTTTTGTATTTAGGTATAAGAATAGGTCGTAAAGCATCCTTCATACCGCTAGGTGACCTTCCTATTTTTTAATCGCAATTTTAGTATTTTTCAAATAATTTTACCATTGTTCGTATTTCATACAGAACTAAATTATTTAAGTTGCTAAGGCATTCACGAGAACCGTAGCTATATTTTGATATTTCATTCTTCATTCGTTATGTATCACAACGCAGTGCATGCAAAAACTCGTTATGTCCATTTTTAAAAAACACATCTGAAGGAACTACTTTACCGTTTTATGAGACTTCAAATTCTTCACTGGAAAAATCATACTACATAATTGAACACCTCTGCATTTCCAGAGCTTCACTACATGGAAATAAATTTATTACAAAAAATATGAGATTATTTTATTCAAACTTCTCGAACAGTAACAAATAAATTTTCTGAAAGAATTAACATTGTTAGTTAAAAAAATCTTCGTTTTCTTTGTCATCATCGTTCGGCGCGGGAATTACATCTTTGGCGGTACTAGATATTGGAAGAGATTTGTACCAATCATGAAATTCTTGTGGGATTGCTTCCTTCTTGCATAAATTAAGTAAACTTTTCTTTTTATAGGTACAGTGGCTTCCAAAATCTTTTTTAATATTATTTGTACTCTGTAAGAGCCCTTCTAGGTGGAGGTGGGAATAATATCAATTCAGTAAGTTGTAATTGCCGACGTTTTGCCCACCGTTGTGTGGGCTTTATCAAGACTGGTTTACAAAAACGAGGTGGTATTCAATTTTCTGCAATACGCCGGTAAACCTAACAAAACTTGTTGCTTAAGTGTTGTTGTGTGTGATTTATATATAAGTTCAATTTTAACAAGTTAAAAGTTTTAATTTTTGGTTTTAAAGTTGACATACCATCCTTTGATGAATTGTATTGCAGAAAATTGACTACCAACTCGTTTTTGTAAACCAGCCTTGATAAAGCCCAAACAAAGGTGGGCGAAACGTCGGCAATTACAACTTACTGAGTTGATATTATTCCCACCTCCACCTAGAAGGGCTCTTACAGAGTACAAATAATATTTTCTTTTTTTATTTTCTTTGCAAGCAGTAAAAATGTGTAAAGAGCTTCACATATGCTGCAAATAAGATGGATTGGTAAGTTTCGGAACATATTAGTGTGAGGTGTTCGTAGATGAAAAGTAGATCGATGTCTAGCTCTTAATCTTGGTACGTTTAAGTATAAAAGAAAGTAGATTGAGACTGTCTATTGCACCGTTGATCAGTTTAGATAAGACAGCCTGATAATTTCTTCGAACTTCCAGACTAACAAGTCCAAACCTCCTCAGCAACAAGTCCTGTGAGAAACTAGTAGGTGGATAGATGCCCTCAGTATGAAAAGCCAGATGTTTTAGAAATTTTCTTAGAATGCGCCCTAGACTATTTATATCACCCTATCAGAAAAGGATTTCTCCTCCGGCGATTAGATAATTACAGGAAAATGTAAATAATGTTAAAATGAGCGTTATGTTAAAATGACAAAAAGAAATAATCAGGAAAAGCATTAATAACGTATATTCAAACATTTATTTCTTAAAGTGGGCAAAAGTTATCATCACGCAACGGTAAAAATAACGTGTGATTGTGCGAAAAAATTAAATTTCATTTATTTCTTATATGGATTCAGATTGTGATCGTGGAAAAGCTAAATATGTTGTCCGTTATTTAAGTATTTTGAATTAATACATTTTTGAATTATACCTTTCAAACAAACTTACCTTGAAAAGCGATAACCCAAAATGGCACATGAAAGATTACGATAATTATGATTTGAATGAACTTAAACTTCACGACGTATAGACAAAATGCAACAAACAATATTGATGTATCTATTGTTGGTTGCTTTAAAAAGGGTCAAATTTAATATGTCACTGTTTGTAGGTTACTATAATGGAAATAAAACGTTTGTAGGTGATAAAGCAAATATACACTATTTATTCGTCGTTGTACTTTACTATAAAATGCGTTTCGCGCAGAACGCCACATCGCGATGATACTAATAAACGTGTAAGAACGCATGGAAAGTATGCAGCCACTTTTTAGAAAAATTAAATGTGAAAATGTGAAATGAATTTTATTCCATACTTTACACTCACATTGTATAAATGTTTAATAAACAAATTTTATCGAGATCTAAATTTATTTAATACTAGGAGTAAATATTGGTCTCTTAAATGTTCTGCGACGTTTCCAAAAGAAACAAGTTTAAGTTTCTTTTAAATTTTTTCTCAAAGTTAAAATTGTCGAAAGATCGACTATTCGGTAGGATAATACTCATTTTCATAGTGCAAATCATTCTAATGATCGATTTGAAGAGTTTTGATCTCCCAATCTTTAGTCTATAGATTATGACATTTATAAAAGAAAGACAGTGAGCAACTTCGATGCGTCTCTTCAAGATGACGCTAGTTATAAACGAATCACAAATTAATTGAGACATAATATCTCAAGATTAAATCTATTAGCAAAGTAGGAGAATGTTTAATCAATAGGTGGAGGAAAGGGCAAGTTTACCAATTGTTACCTTTTAGTTGTTATACGTTTCTGCTAAATTTTCACGTTTGGTGTTAGAAGTTTATGTACGCATACATAAATTAATAATTTTTTCCTTCAGTAAAGTTCGTAGTTTATTGTAGGTGGAGGGATGTATACTATAACAATTACTATGTCTAAATTTTGACGACGTTTCCCTCAGCGAGCCTGTGATTTGTCAAGGTATCTTTATTTCAGACGTATTGATCAAAATTTAAAAAATGTTTATGTACATTATTTCGTGAACATCGAAGATTGGCACATCTTTTTATTTTAGTATTTTTTATAAAAGAAGAGATATAAACTCATTTCAAAGATTACTATACCATAGGTGAATACAATAAAAAAAATGATATTGAATGATGCAATACTAAACCTATACACACACGATGTTTGCATACCAAATGCTGCAACTATGAATACACAAAAGCATTGTATTTTACCTATAATAAAGATTATAACATTCATTATGAGTATTATTTTAATTACAAAATCTATTAACAAATTATTACAACGTATATATTATGTAACCATAAAGTAAGTAATTTCTAACAATTTTAATTATTTTATACATAAACTATTTTCTCTGTATTTTTGTTCGATTTCTTTATCGTTAATGCATCTCAAAACTGCATGAAAAAAATTGGGATACTGTTCGTATCTTGGAAATGTATTTACATCGATGATGGCGTGTCGTCCTGTATAGTTTTCAATAATAATATCGATACCGAGCAAATCGACACCAAACGCCTTTCCTATTACGTAAACAATTTTTCCTATAATAAATGGATTTGGAACAATTTGTGGTATAACTTCGTCTGCTTTGTCTAATACCAATAGTTCACCTTTAGCGTTTATATTCGAAACGTCATTCGTATGAAAGAATATAGGTTTCCGATTTCCGGGGTAAAAAATTTTTCAATGACGGTCTACACGAGCAACAAAATTCTTTACCGACTACATGAATTTTATACAAAGTGGCGTTATGATTTACAAATGATTGTACTACACACGGTGGTCTACATAAGTATAAATCGTTTTTATTAAATACTATAAACATATCATGCACTTCAGTCGGTCCTTGTGCAAGCGCGTTTTTGCACACAAAAGGATAACTTATATTATGTAGTTGTAATTGTTCTTCGATTTTATTACAATTCGTAATGTTTATTTCACAAAAATTCGGGGTGAACACTCCGTATTTGTACAGATCGGTCGACTCTATAATACGGTAAATTTCGTGTCTGTACAAAAGTTTGCGCACGTTCAAAAGTGGATCCAATGCAATTACTTGGGGATGTTTGCTGATGTATTTTTCGACCATATTCAGAATTGATATACTCTAAAAGAATAAGGTTTTCTGAATACATTAATCGAGAAAAAGAGTTTTCATACACATTTACTATATAGATTTCAAAAAGCAAAACGAGGCAAGTTTAAATGTTTATAAGTTTTTTTATTCTCCAATTGAGGAGAAACTTAAACAGTGGTCTTTCATGTCGATAGGTAATATAATAACATTCTTAAAGTTGTGGTTTAAACGTTAAAAATTAAATAATTATGGAATATGTTTTTGTTCGAGTTTTACATAAGCAGTTTCGATATATTTTTGTCCTAAAATGGGCGAAATTTGCTCAAATTATTATATAACAATTAATTTTTTTTGCGAATATTTTTGTTTTTAAGTAGATCCACATGTAGTCTTTGTTTTAACGTTCTACGGTATGTCCCCGTGTCAACTTTAAACACCCAAAACACAAATTACTTTTATTTGACTGAAGTGGTTCTCTAAATAATGTCATTTTTTTGTAATTTTTAGAGCTGTAGTGGACGGATTTTATTGAAAAATACAACTGACAGCAGATGGTCACACTTTATGGCCACCTAGAAGTCCTGATCTTACAATTGCAATGATCGTAGGTTTGATGACGTTTTTACGATAGCAAATATATCGTCGTGTCATAAGATTAACCTCTTCTTGACTATCTCACCGCTTTTCCACTTATCCGTCGGCCCGTCCGTCCAGGAAGGAGTGATAATGATTGGGTATAAACTCGGATGCTCTTGAGGGTTTTCCATAACATTTTGTAGCAACCTGTCCCACCAGGATCAGCGAGGCATTTCTTTGGGAGTTTGTAGAGTCACAACTGGTACGGTGGCGGCTTCAGTCACGGTGCATCAGCTACCTGATTCTGTGCACCACTCCGATACTGAACATCGAACTCGTACTGCTGAAGTTCCAACACCCACCTCGTTAATATCGAAGAGGGCTCAACACAGTTTCGCCAACCACGGTAAAGGGGAAACATTCCACATAATTTTCCAACTTGCTGATCCCCCAGACCAGAGTTCTTCTCCGCAAAATTTAATGCTCTACTTACATAGGTAATGACCTGTTCTTCTCCTTGCTTATTTGCATTAAGATTGTTAATATTCCGGAAGTAGTGGAGTCCGTTTGAAAACGAACGGCACAGTAAAATCTGGGGATTTGAGGATGGGACTAGTCGTCAAAGTCAATTTAAATCGCTGGGTCGCTTGTTCACGACCGGTCTCAAAGAAACGCGATTCTTCTTTAACAGTTGTGTAAACGGATGTACCACTTGAGAGAAGTTTTCTATAAATTTTCGATACCATGAGGTCATACCTAGGAATCGGCATACAGTGCTGGGTGCGGCCATCTGGGTGATGGCTTTTACCTTTTCGGATCAGGTTGGATGCCCGTCTGCATAATTA
>JALBCR010004363.1:0-7500 GCA_030710515.1 Abscondita cerata
GGTAGTTACGTATTGCCTAAACAAAAGTAATTATGAATTAAAAATAAAGTGATCTTCTAAAAATAGAATCAACAATACTGTGCGATAACCTTAAATCGGTAATAATATGTAACACCCGAGCATACAAAAACCGTCAGCGGCGTACGGTCGTTTTCTTGCGTTCTAACTCGAGTTTAAATTTATTTAAAAAAGGGAGATTTATTTTGTTGGAAAGTAGTATATAAGATTCGTTTTTCTTCAATTGTTCCTCATAAGGTGAAAACTTATATTTTCTTCAAATCTTGGCAAATTTTTGCAATATATATTTTTCAATTAAATGTAACTATCAAAGGAAAGGAACACCAACTGCAGCGTCTATTTAACTAACAACAGAAAAAAAGCAAATTTTTGTTTTTAAAAATTTTTAAACTTTCATAAGAATCAAGTTAGTTTTTATTATCTACCCTCTTAATTAATTTAATGTCGCCTACTCTATGGCCATTTTCAAGCATATGCATGGCAACACTGGACCTATCTGTGCGATGATAGCTGACATGAGTTACGTGCTCTTTAAAACGAGTTTTAATAGGTCCAAATTATCCCACATACACAAAAGGTCTTAAAAAAAAATAATTTCAAAACTTGATTATAAAACAGTAACCTCTAGTAGTAACAACTTGCAAAATCTTTTAGGCAATCCGAAAGATCCAATAGAAATGTGTGATAAATCGGAATATATAAAATTAATTGTAAAGACAGTAACCAAGTATATATAGGGCAAACCAAGAGACCTATTAAAACTCGTTTTAAAGAGCACGTAGCTCATGTCAAATATCATCGCACAGATAGGTCCAGTGTTGCTATGCATATGCTTGAAAATGGCCATAGAGTAGGCGACATTAAAATTAATTAAGAGGGTACATAATGAAAACGAACTTGATTCCTATGAAAGTTTAGAAATTTTAAAAACAAAAATTTGGTTATGAATTATGATGATAACGGTCCATTAGATTTTCGGAATTATTTAAGCTTATCTAAGAATCAATTAAGTTTAACGATGCGTGATAAGCAGATAGTATATATAAGCTTCCCGTTGTTTTTAATTTTAGTATTGGTATCGCTGATGATGACAGCTTAGCTGTTGAAACACGTGTCCGAGTAAAGTTTTTGGTGGAGGTTTTGATGTTTTCTGTTGGTTAAATGTAACTATTTTTCGTATACTTTATATAAACGGTGCACATTGTTTAATCTAAAATTGTTACGAAACGTGAGACTCTGCTTATTAACAACACTTTCTTCCACTTATATCATTTATTTCATTCATTTGAATAAATTGTAAATAAAAAATTATTTAAATTATTAAATATTACACTAGAAGATAAGGGAAAGCGACTGGAACTCAGATGATCACTACCTTTATTAATAGAAAGTTGTCGTCAGGACCGTTTTGTAAGAAATTGTCAAAGCATCAATCGATAGAAGTTTTTTCACATAGGCTGATATTTTGACATTTAAAAAACCAACAATTCTTTGTACACTCGAAATGCCTACATTTTCAATTATTTGTAGAGTACTTCTCGATGTGGAGTACCGTGACCAAAGTGGTAAGGGTTTAAAAGTTTTCATTTACAAGAATATGTAAAAACTAGAGCTTAACGTAATAAATTTTTCTACTCCGTTGTCAGTAAGACGTCAAAAACACAACCGCTTCTCTCTTGATTGAAGTAGGTGGGCGCTACAAACACACATGCACGTAATGTAGTAAAGCACGTAAAATCTTTAGGGTTTAAACACGTGTTTCTTATTAGTTTATTGGCAACTTGATTAATTGATAAGTATGTTTGGTTGCCTACACTAAAATCGTTTATTGGAGTTTTTGTTATCAATCCTTATGGAAGATGTACATGTAACTCTCTTTGAAAACTCTATGTAAATTTTGTTTTTTTGCTCCGACTTTGAAGAAAGCAAACTTGACTCTCTTTTTAATACTAACTGTAAAACTTTTAAGGTACCTTGGTAGTTAATAGATAGAATTTGTTTTTAGTTAGTAAAGTACTCGAAAAGATAACATTTTCAATGCGTTAAGAAAAGTGATTTTTTCATATCCTGTGAATTTAATCTATTTGCGAGCTACTCTCTCTCTCTCTCTGTTTATTCTTTTTATCATTTTTCTTTATTATTTTTATCAACGTGTGCTTAATATTGAACATCATGATTTGAGAATGAGAAAGCTTGCGACAAAATGTATTCCAAAATGTTTCAAGGGTTGTAAGTAAAACCGCATGGTTCTACGATTAACCGTTTTCGAGATACCCTTAAAAACCATTGAAAATGGGACATTCTGTACACATGAATTATAGCAAAATCTATTTTAAATATGCTTGAATATCTATTAATTGTGTAGTTTCTTATTAATTTGATTGTTATCTTGTATGTGATTGAAAAAAAAAAACTGTGATTAGTTATTTACTGATGTACTACGTAAAATTATTTTAATATATTTAGAGCCTGACGAAGCTCTCACTTTGAGAGGGCAAAACGTTGCCAGTTAAAATGAGTGTTTTTTTCAGTTACACACACATCTTCCATAAGGATTGATAACAAAACTCCAATAAACGATTTTAGTATAAGCAACCAAACATACTTATCAAGTAATCAAGTTGCCAATAAACTACAACATGAAAACATAAATATAAATATGTTGTAATTTGTAACAAAACAAATTTGAATAATAACAAATTGACATTAATCTACAGTTATAATAAATGCTGAATTTGTTCACCCTTGAATACATTTTTATACTCTACAACATTCGGATGATAATGTTTAATAACATTTTATGGTGTTCAGCTTATCAATTTTAAAAACTATCTTCTCACGCAGTTCTTCAATATTGTTTACCCACTGTTCAAAAGTTAAATTCCTCAAGTAGGACTGCAAGAGAAATTCAAATAAAAGTGATGACCCGATAAACATACTGATTTCACAAAATATGTTTTGGAAGTGTAGTGTAGTGAACCACTAATAAAATGTTTTTTCTAAACTGTACATGCGATGTTTTGTGAAATGATAAAACGTAAAGGTGAACGAAACTTGGCCCCTTCGATAGGGAATCTCAAGGTAATATGTCCTGATAAAACCGTTGACAGTGTTGAACATGTGCAGAATACTCAGTCTCAATAAGTAGGTGGACCGCATACGGTAAGGATGATATAAATGAATATCTTTCTTCCATATGATGTGACAAGCCATTATAGAAAGTTTAACTTGTTACAGCCAACGTAGAGACGTGATTTTATATCATGCCGTTATTGCATCGCGGCTTCAGTGCGCTATCCTTGTATTGGGTTTGACACATTCAACCTATCTAAAAAATTCTTGAAATCATACATAAAAAAGTATTAAAATTATTTTCTCAAAACCCAATTGACGGACATTACACAGTTATACGTATATAGCCTTTTAATATTTTTGTATAAAACAGAATTTCCCTAAAATTTATAAACCATAATTACTTCACTAGAACCAGAGTTAGAAAAGATCTAATTCTTCCGAAAACTAAAAATGTATTGGTTATAGATCAGTTGACTATACTCGTATGTCGAAAACTATCTATAATTTCTTACCCCAAATATACATAACATATTTATTTCATATAAATTCTATCACGTTAATCAAAGAACGAATTAAACGGTTTGTACTAAATACTAACGCTATAGTAGACACAAAATTTATATATTTTTTTCTCAAATAATATAATACCTACCTTTACAAAAATATAGATAAGATTTTTTTTGTTACTGTTCCTTCTTTGAAGCTCGTTCTGGTAACCTTTATTTGATTAAAGCAATTATTTGTTCAATGATACGATGTGAAATGGTCCAAGTAGAAGCCCCGCACAACTTACTTTCGTTTTGGGTTTTCTCCCGTCTCACTTTATTCTAATATACGTATGTATCGGATATTTATACTGTACATTGTATTATTATGAATAAATTATTATTATTTTCTTATTATCAAACATTTTTAACAGCTTCTGGCGTTCCCTTTGTTGGTGGACCATTATTTTGATTAAGCACCAATCCGTTCTAACAAAAAATTTAATACGCCTTGTTTTGCTGTGATAAAAACTATTGTATTTTGACCTAACATTTGGAATCGAGTTTTCAATTTTCCATCAACTTAGTTACTTAATATTAAAATACTGTCAGAAAATATTCATACAAAAAACAAAAAGGCTAAAAATTACCAAAGGCAAAGCTCACAAAATATTAGAAACGACGAAGTTACGTTCATACAACGTGTTATCCAATTAGTACCTCAAATATTAGCGCTCGCTTCGCTCATGCGTAAAATATCTCGATTGTTAAGTTTATTGATTTCGTTTATTAAATAACTATTTTGTCGATATTTTGTAGATTTACAGAAGAAATATACAGACAATTATTAAGTAGTAACGTACAACTTCTAAAACCTTAGTCAATGGGTTTTTATATTTAAAACCTTAAACAACAACAAATGTTTGTTATCAATACAAATTTTTCAAGGATTTTTGATTTTTGAATACATTTTTTTTATCAAATTGTTTACGTAAAAATACAAAAAATTATGCATTCATAAACTAAAAAGCTATTACAATCGTATATAAACGTACATAACAGCACACGCATCTAACAGGAAGCTCAATAATTGTGTTTTTCTACAAATTTTTCTCCATAAAAATAGTACATATATCACTGTAATGTCTTCAATAGATGCGTTTATCTAAAAAAAGTTTTAAGTTTTTTAGTTTAGTTAATGTTCTGGTGTAGGTTTAGTCGTAGATGTATTACATTAAATCCCAAAATTTGACAATAGCGACTACCATCGCTAAGTATCTAATAACAACACAATACTAATACGATTTTAATGTATATTATTTATTCCATACATTAATATCATAGCTTATAAATTTAATGTTTTCATGCAACGAAAGCCCACGAAGATCAATAACCACAACAACATACATAAAAAATCGTGTCAAGCACAGCAATTATAAAACTTCGAACGTTATCTTCAAACTGTGTTTATGCACAATAAGGCGTAGTTTACTTCAAAAACATAAAACAAATATTGATCTCAAAAGTTGTTGCCAGTTTCGGAAGTTGTTCCCCCATGCAGATTATTCAGCAACGATAATGTACAGATTCTGTTCAATTATGAATGGAAGTTGGATGTTATCTATGGGAAGAGTACATCTGAAACAATTTTGTTGTGTTTATGCGCTTAAAGGATGTTTCGAGTTAATGGAAAAGGTTAGAACGTCGTTTACTATCCGCCTCTATTATGTTATTATTATAAACTGTTTCGTACCAACGTCTTTTGTACAGAAATTAGATGTAATTTGTTAATCTTTTGTTTAATTCTCTTACTGACGCTGCTTATAAGTCTACCACGGTTCTGTTTTAATAATGGTGCAGAAACTTACTTATGTATATATATTTTTTAATATTACAATTATGGTTCATATGCTTCCTATTAATTAATAACAAAAATGGTGGATGTGATGATTGATATATTCCGCTTTTTTTTAAATTACCAAAGTGATTAATTACATTAATGATAAACAATACAATTTTAACAAATACATCTAACTGAAAACATACTTAGATATTAAATTTCGAGATGTTTTCCATATTAAGTTTGTCCATGCATCTACTGAAAAATCAATATATTTTTTATCTTTAATATTTTATTGGTGCACGCTGAATTAACAAAAAACCCACAAAAAAACGTTTTATTTCATAACTTTTATTGTACGATTCACGTTTATTTCGCTAATCACTTACCGTTATAAAATTATTTAAACACAATATGTACATAAGTAAGTAAATATTTATATAAAAAATGGATTGTGGTTTGCTCGGATGCTTAAAACTTAAAAAAGATTGGAACAAATTCGATACTTCCGTTTGCGGTTTTGTTCGTAATTGTTACACGAAGATTTAGAAAAAAAAAAGAAAAGTAAAACAATTATCAAAAGGTGGCGTTTTATTATTTTTTATTGATTTTTAGAGTGGAGTAGTTTACATTTACCAAGTGGAATCGCAAATGCTCAAAATTAATTTAATCCAAAAATTTATTTTGTGCAAAACTTTTATTTGAAGAAAAATTGTGTACTAAAGAATAATTTTGTAAATATTCAAACAAACCGATTTACTTAATGCCCTAATCGCCTCAGAACAAAACTTTGTTTGTAAATTATAAATGTGCTATTTCTAATTCGTGGCTAAATGTGTAAAAAATCGGTGATAAAATTTTTCGGTTTGGAAACCTTCTAATTACTCTTTATCTTATTTTAAGATGTGAAATAAAAATAATCCACGCATTTTTAAAATGTATTTTAATTATGTTAATTATGAAAGACAAGAATAATTAGGTTCATGGTATATAGTGCAACATTGATATTAATAATCCTAAGCAAGTGGTAAATGCATTTGTTAATTCAGTTGAGACAATTTACGATAATTCCTGAGTTGTAGATAAATATAATCATGTCTTAAAAAAACTCGTTTAGATTGGACGAAACGTTGGCAAACTGAAACCAGCGTAGTAGTCTTTTATTTTATCTCTTCACCTAAAAGATTCATTACAAGGATAATTCTATTCAAATACAATTTTGGAGGATTAATAAATTTAACTCAATTATAATTCCTGAGAATTTATTAAACATCTTTGAGATTGTAAATTAAGTGGCGGTACAATTATATGTCATCTCAAAAAAATTAAGAGAATGTGCGTCGGTATTAAACAAACTTGAGTAAAACCTTTAAAACAAAAATTAAATCTCATAAGTGTGAATCATCAAATCTAAGCCAATTGTGAAGTATTAAGTTAAGAAGAACAATTCGACTTTGTTTCCTTTGACTTTACAGAACTCTTAAATAAATTGGATCATAAAATTATTAATAATAAGTGATACCTTTTTGTATTTCTATAAAAGAAGAAACACACCATATATTGTGACCATAAATCTGAAGAATACATTGCTACGAGTTGAGTATCACAAGGGTCAAATCTTGGACCGATATTGTTCTAAATAATTAAAAAATAATTTTAATAAATTAAAAAATAAAAAAGTTTAGGGTTGTTTTTTTAAGAAAACCCTTCCAAAAAACCATCAACTAAGTTGTAAAGTGTTATTATACAGTGTCCGCCATAAAGTTGGAACCATATGGCAAATTTTTTTTATTCTTTTGTAGTTATAAAAACTTTGGGGCGCAATCACTTCTGTTCTGAAACATCTTAAAATGCGCTAAGTCAAAGTTGACAGGTAACAAAAAACTTTTTTTAAAAATAAAAATTATTTTTTTTAAAATTTAAAAAAATTATTTTTAAAAAAAAAATTTATTTTAAATTAAAAAATTAAAATAAAAAAAATTTTTTAAAAATAAATTTTTAAAAAATTTTTTTTTTACTTTTTTTAATTTTTATAAATTAAAAATTTTAAAAAAAATATAAAAAAAATATTAATTTTTAAAT